>VWPW01003336.1:77878-340378 GCA_013389825.1 Crypturellus undulatus | reverse complement strand
TAAACAATCCCTTACTGCAATGCAAATGGCAAAAGTCAAGAATTTCTTTATACTCCTAATCCATTTTATATTATGTATTTCAGGTATGAAATACTCTGTCATATATACTCCTTTCAACAATAACTCATTTTGATTTAAACAAGCAAGTTTTATATAACACTTAATTAATATTGCTTAGTGCCTCAAAGATAAAGAGTTGTGTAAGTACTTAAATATTAGTACCTCTAAGTTAGCTTAGAGGTTACATCCAGCCACAGTTTGTCTGGAAAGTCAATTCAAGTAACAACTTTATGTTACTGATATAGTTTTAGTTTTTTTTTTTTTTCTTTTTTTTTAAAGGCACTGAATCCTGCATCTCCCATTACTATCCTTTGATTCCCACAGCTCCAAAAAGATATGTCTTTATAAGTGTAATTAGTTCTTAATTTTAATTTCAGTTATGTGTGTTTGTATAAGCAGTATGTTAGCCTATAGCTTAAAGATTTTTTTTGCACAGTGATTCCACCTCACCACTGTGGCAAAAAGCGCTGAACTCTTATTGTTTGCTATGCACTTGTTTCACCTTTCTCCCCTGGTTTCCGTTAGGTTCTGAGCTCATGCCCAAAGCCCTCTCCACCAGGATAGTGGGAGGCATTTGGTGGTTTTTCACACTTATCATCATTTCCTCGTACACTGCTAACCTAGCCGCCTTTCTGACAGTGGAACGTATGGAATCCCCTATTGATTCTGCAGATGATTTGGCCAAGCAGACAAAGATAGAGTATGGAGCGGTTGAAGATGGAGCAACTATGACTTTCTTCAAGGTAAGCCTTATGTTTTCTTTGCAAATATTTCATAATCATGATTGTAGGTGGAAAGTATGCACCTTGTTGAAGTATATTAAAGAATATGATTCCTTTTGCTGTCAAAAACAAGTGAAAAGCACTTCTTTGATGATTTGCAAAATAGCAAAGAAAGCAAGTGTAGAATCTCACGTGGTAAATAAAAGACAATTTTTCTGATGATTTTTACTTAAAGAGGTGAATATACACCGCTAGAACAAGTCATGAAGACCTGAATACTTTGCTCAGACAAACCTCCCATTGCTGTATAGAAGAATGAGTTTTGTCAGAGTATGACTTACTGGATCAGTTCAATGGCATTATGCTTAACTAAATGATCTGTCAGTCTTTGCTTGAGCAAGTGGATCACATTTACAATATCAGTGCCTTGGATGAGAAAAGTCCTTTGGACTTCATGATTTAGGGAAAATTGAGTTGAAATTAGGGTCCATAAAACAAACTCAGATCCTTTTAAATTTTATATTTCTTTTAAGCTGTTACTTAGGTCATTCCATTTGAAATATAGTGAAATGTACAGCTGTATTAGAGAGTAATATTTCTTTCATATCTTTGCCAAGTGTTTCATTTGGCTTAAAAAAGTAAGAAGTATATGTGAGGAAACACATATAACAAACTTGT
Organism: Crypturellus undulatus; assembly: GCA_013389825.1. NCBI lineage: Eukaryota > Metazoa > Chordata > Aves > Tinamiformes > Tinamidae > Crypturellus > Crypturellus undulatus. The sequence continues at coordinate 338,918 of VWPW01003336.1, read as the reverse complement.
GAGGCAAGTTTGTTATCTATCTTCTCATCTTTGATAGCACAGACATGTCTCAAATCTTCCATGGAGAGAAGTGTTCCCAAAATTTGGCTGATCTTTGAAATGTTTTGAAGACATTTAGCTAGTATATTCTGCTTTTATGTGTTGTAAAATATGTGGTAAAATAAAGTTTTGAGGTGACTGTTACTTTGGTGCCTGAAGTCAGGAAAACTGAGGCTCACGGTAGCTTATAAGTAGGTCCAGAAATTGAGAAATGCACTCAGTGCTCATCAGATGCAAAGAGGACAAAATTTGTTTAGATACCAAGGCTAATACACACTATTTAATCTTATAGCTTTAGTGACACCCAACGTATATGCATTTCTTAGAATAATAATAGCTCTTTCAACTTCTGTTGGGAAGTAAATATCCGTTGATGTTTGGTACCTGAAGATATTTAGACTACTTACCTTATAATATGTGTTAGGAAGGTTCTGAATATCTTCCACAGAATATTTCTTGGAAAAGAATGTGAGGAAATTAATAGAAGTAACTAATCGTCACAGAACGAGTGGTGAGTGAAACAATGCATTCAGTTGTGGGAAAGAAAAGGTAATAGGTTTTATTGATAATAACAATGATTTCACGAGATTCTATGGCAAGGTCACTTATTATTTACTGCATGGAGTTTCAAGATACACACAGAATTATCAAGGACACCCTCCTATTGGGTCACGAGGTTCAGATTGGACCCCCTTGCTTTCCAAACTCCTTCTGAGAGGAGTCTGGGTCCGGGTGGATCCAATCCTAGTCCCAGACCTGGTCAATGGTTTATGACTAAGGAATTTGTGCACAGTTACAAAGTAAAGTTTACAAGTTCAGAAAGAGAGCGTGCTGTAGTCACTTATCACTAATCTACTGTGGGAAGGGTCTCTCAACCCCAAGGAGTATCCTTGAGAAATGTCCCTGCTCAAGGGGAGATCCTGGTGTGCAGCCCACTGCAATGCAAGGAGAGCTCAATGGGCTCTTGGACTGTCCCCATATTTATGGGATAATTGACTTATAGTCATTGTTTCAATTCAGAAATGACTGTTGGCTGGTGTATACACAGTTAACCTTATCTCCTCATCAGGATACAGTCACCAGGACTGTTATTAATGGTTAATGTCTGACTGGGAGAAGAAATCAGGGAGGTAACTACCAGAATGAGATAATGTGGTAGTTAACACCAGAACAGGGCTATGTGTGAGAAGTCAGGTTGAGCTGGGGAAGGAGCATATCCATCACACTAATCAATTAGAGGTCTTATGATGTGAAACAATTCAATGAAACAGCATCCAAAGCAAGCTTAGAGAGTAAGATTTTTAAAAGACGGAAAATGATTAAAGTCTCAATCCATAAAGAGATGATACAAAGTATTTACTGAGCTACCAGAAAACAATACAGGACTTTAATTTAACTTTTGCCTAGTAAGGTTGAGCGTTGTCTTGTTATCTTTCTTGTTATCTTTCATATTGGAACTATAGACTCTAAAATGTTAGGAAGAATTTTTTACTTAGCTGTATCTTTCATTTTAGTTGACAGAAATCCATTTCTCTGTATCTTCTTAACTTTTAGTTTTCTTTTTCCATATTCCTTGATTTTCTATATTTTTCTCTCTCTTTTGTGTATGTATGTGCATATGCTTTTGGATTTTTTTTCCTAGAAATGATGATATTTCTCTTTTTCTAGATTTTTCTTCTCCTCTCCCCATTAATATACTGCTTCCTATTCTCTTCTCCTTTCTGCATACTTTTTCCTTGCAACTTTCTTCCTCTTTCTGTTTCTATTTATCTAAATGTATTTTGTATTTGCCTAATATATTGTGTCCAGGACCTAGAGACTTACCCTAAACAAAGTAGCCATTGCACATCCTGCATAGAAAGACCTTTATTTTAGCAGTATATACATTGGAACTACACTAGACTTACATACAATAGATTTATGTTGTCAGATTGCATAATTTGGTACATAAGTGCTTTTAGTACATTCTGAATATTCCTACTAATTATGAAAGAGAGATATCAAAGTGAAACAAACATTTTTCATTTGTTTGTGTGTTTGCTTTTAATCAGAGGTTGAATTTGAGGTCAAATTTAGGTTTATTCTGTTGAGTAAATATATTTAATAGAATTTATTTGTGAACAGATCATAGTAAGTATTCTGTGCCATACAAATGTAATATTTAAGTATTTCTGTTACAACTATCAATTAACTGATTCCTAATACTTTTCTGTTTGTTAACAATTTACTATCTTTTCTACATAGTATGCAAATTAATTAGTAAGATTTTGTACCCAGAAGTATAAAATAGCTATAGCATTATAAGTAGTTACAACTGTTGTAGCAAAAAAAGTGAAAATTATGTTCTACAAGAAAAAAAAAAAGAAATTATATAATTTCATTTGATTCATTTGGTTTATGAAGCATTTTCCACATATAAATTTAGCTTGCTTGACACAAATGATATTTGTCAGAGCTAGGTCTATAGGGAATACAATCTAATTAAATATATATTTCGTAAAAAAAAAAAGATACATTCTACTTATCACAGTAAATTTTCTGATAAAATTGGGCATTTTTATCTAAGTAAGTATGTTGATTAGTATCCTATAATTTGATTATCTGAAAACAGAATGCTGTAATTCTGATCAATGTACCTTATGTGTACTTATATATATAAACAAATGTACATTTTTGTATACATAAAGAAATTGCTTCAGAAATACCATTTTATTGTATGATGAAAATAAAAATTCAAGAAAATAATTAAAATAAGACTGTAAGTTGTATTGTCACAGAGGACATTAGAAGAATTGAACAACTCATAGTTATTATTAATAATATAAGAACACCACACTAAACTCTCAGAAAAATATCTCATTATGCAGAAGTGGCATAGAATGTAGATAATATAGAAAAGACAAAGTGTTGTGTACCTTTTCCTGCATTGCATATAAAAATAAGGTGAATATTGTACTTTATATTGCTTTTAGAATACTTTCAGTAAGCTGAAGGAGGTTTTGAAACAGTAGCTATTAAATCATTTAATATATAAGCAAGGGAATACTGAATAGGAGAGGTCATTAATGAAATAATCTGCCAAGTTCTGGCAACCACACTTCAAAATATGCTTAAGATTAGAGAGGTTTCCTAAAAGGTGAAAGAATGACTGGAGGTCTGGAAGTTAGCCCTACATTTAGAAGCCAAAGAAGATCAGCTGTTTAATCTGTTGAAGAAAAGGTTAAGAGGTGACTTGATCATGGTCCATAAGTGCCTTAACGAGAATGAGACTTTGACAGTAGATGTTTAATCTAGCAGAAAAAGGTATAATGAGATCTAGTGTTTCAAGGACAGAGTTCAGAAAATTCACACTAGAAATAAGGTGCATATTTTTAACAGTGAGAGCAATTAAGCACTTGTACAACTTATCTACTGACATGCTGGATTCAGCTATCACACATAGGCATAATGAGAAGAATGGATATAGCATAGCCCAAACAGATGTTATGCTTTTTTTGGAAAGGCTACTCAATGAATTACATAGCTTTCACTGCACAGGAGCTCAAATTAGATTTTAGTAGTCCCTTCCTACATAAAAAAAATCTGTGCAAATATGACTTCTGAGAAGTTGCTCAAAAATGACTGAGAATATATTTTTTTTCTGTAAGCATCCTGTGTGTATGTTTTTTTCAGCTACTTTGTCTTGATATAATGAGACTGGATTTAACAAAACAGTGACATTATGTTACAACATGAAATGAAGGCACCAGATGGTTTCCTAATGTTAAATGAAATTATCATATCTTGGTAATAGTTATTAGTTCCAATCACAGTGAGGTTCAGTAGCTGCCTGTGAGACTGACAGTAATTTTTGCATAAATTATCTATAGGGAAGTCCATTTAAATTTTTCTTTGCAAAACTTTGGAGCTTGGCCAAAACTGTAGTGATGCTAAAGCAAAAGAAGAATATTTTTGAAAGAGAACTTAAATGGAAATCAGACTTGCAGATGTTAACTGCAAGATTAACACCTGCTGGAGTAAAACTTGGAGACACACCTATATATGCTTTAAGAATACTGTCATCTTTGTGAATCAAACATCCCTGCCAAATAGATTTGATAAAAAAGGATAATGCTCGGATTTTTAACAAAATGCTTCTCCAGAGGTTGATTAGGTACTTCAAATTTTCCTCTGTCTGTGTTCAGTCTGAGAAATATGAAGTTGCAGCTCTTTTTAGCCGCTATAAAAAGGAGAAAATGTTCAGTGCTCTCTCTTTTTAAGAGCTATTTACTGACTTTGAGCATTCAAAGGAAGTAACTTTTCAAAAATCTTATATGACTAGTAGGAAAGCAACAAAAGGTCTTGGTGTTATCCAAGTATTACAAGTAAAAAGCGTGGAAGTAGATTCTAAACCATATTCGTTTTAGAATTTGTAAATGATTTGTTAATGATTTTTGCACAGGTAGTTTTTGAAGTTGTTGTGTACTTTTGCTTTTTTCATGATTTTTCATTTCTGTACCTTTCAATGTCAGTACCAGACACAATAGTACTTTTCTCAGGGTTATCAGCATAAGCAGTAATAAAAAACAAAGTCATTTTTCTCTCTCTAATAGCAGCAACTTAGTGTCATTACCTCTGTACCAAGAATTAAACATGTTTTCAGCTCTCTATGAGAGCTGTATATTTCATATGCTTGTTTAGCTGATAAGGAAGCTGAAGCACTAAAAAAGAATCCACCTTTTTCAAGGTCAAGCAGTGAAATGCAGAGAGAGGACTAACTCAGGAATCCTGTATCCCTCACCTAAGCTTTATTGGATAAATCTTTTTTTTTTTTCCTGTTTACTTTTGTCATTCCTTTCATTTTCAGGACCCATTTTAATATTCCAATTCTACTCTTCTATTCTACTAATTCAATTTTTTTTTTTCCTACAAAGATCCATTCTGACAACTCCCCCTTCCCTTCCCTTTGCTTCCCTTTGCTTCCCTTCCTTTCCCTTCCTTGCCTAGCTCTTTCACTTCCCCTGAATTGTAGGGGGAACTTTCCCACTGCTTGCAACTGGAATATAAGCAATAGAACACCTGACATAAATGACAGAATAGCAGCATAGGTGCAGTCGTGACAATGACATGCATGAAATCATTACAGTCTCAATGGGATTTTCAAAACCTCGTTTGAATGATATGATAGCTAAATAACATTTTTCTGTTTAACAAATAAATGTGTGTATGGTATATTGGCATGCACCTAGTTGTACACTCACAAACACACTGACTCCTGAATTTAGCACCATGAAATTTAGCAGTGGGTATCAACTATTCAGTTGGTGTGAGGCAAAGATAAAGGAAACAGCTCTTCTGAGCTTCTCATATACACAATGACTGCCACTGACTAATGGAATTTTTTTTTTGATGTGGATCATGCATAAAAAATAACTAGTAGCATATTCCACACACAAGTTCAGTTTGCTTGAAAGTTAAATAGCTTTAAAACAAAGTCACATTGGAATGTGACTACTGCAGACCTGTTCTTGTGTATGAAAATACATAGCTGAGTAAATAGAATACAAATAACACATTTTTTCTTTTTTTTTTCTTTTTTTTTTTTTTTCTTTGGAGAGGGTGGTGTCACTGTACTTTGGGAGTATCTTCTAGAAACACGTGTAGCTGATGTTTCCCATGGTTATTCCTAGTTTGCAGGAATACAGATTTTCACACTTTTGATTAACCACTTTGACTGTAGGAAAGAAGCTAAACTAATGAACCAAATAAGCAAAAAAACCCACAGATGCACACAAATGCAAGACCTATACAAGAGGTCTACTCACAAGAACATAATCTTCAATGACAGACTCTATGGGAGATATAGACTTAGCCCAGAGACCTCAGAATACTTCTACTTTACTGAATTCCACTTTAAAAAATCAACACAATAGGTGGAGTACGGTACGTTAAATGATACGTAGATGCAAGCTATAACAGGAACAGCAGTGCATTTTAATTCTAAGTGGAAGAAATTCAGATAAATTTGATATCATTAAGTTCTTTGAGGTGTGTGGTCTTTCATTTGAATCTGGGGTCAAAAAGCAGAACAAATTCATGTAGTGGACCTCATTCCAACCAAACTCTCTAGTTACTAGGCAAAGTGACTGGAATGGTTTTATGCCATCTTGACACTTCCTCCTTCTGTGGGGCTGTCAGAGCTATTAGCATTCCTACCATAAACAAGAGCATATGTTTGGTTGCCTGTTGCCTCTCAGGGCTGAGGCATTAAGCTAAAAATAGATGGAACATTTCGATTCTCCTTTCCCCTTCCCTTTCTTCTGAAAAGGTTGCATGTAGAAAGCTATCTGACTTAATTTCCATACAGATTTAAATTGTATTACTCTATATATCCAGTCTGTAAGCACCCTTAATAAGCTGCTGGCTGCCACACAATGTTTATGAATAGTTATGCTCCAAAATCACAAGACTGGTATTTATCCTTTTCACTTGTCTACAGCACTTTGAAGGTGGTGGTCTACACATACAAATAAATGCTTTTCAGGGCCATCTCAAAGAAGTATACATAGTTTTCTAGTGCAAACAAGATTAATCATTCACATTAATTAAAATATTTAAATACTTCATATATAAATTGTGTCCCTAGTAGTTATTTTTAAAAGGAAAAGGAAAAGAGACATCAAAAACAAGTTAAAAATTGACATTAGGAAATGTCTCCTATGTCTTAGATTATTTAAATTAATATTTTTCATGGCTTACCATCCGTTTCTACCCTTATCCCAAAATATGCATAGTGAAAAAAGCTTTATTCAGATCTTCACAGAGAACTCACAAGGAGGCTAAACTGTGTAACCTATGGTCCCACCTGGATTTACTGTTTCCTAATAGTTCTCAATGTGAATCTAATATAGAAGTAGAATGAGCATACCAGCAGTAAGTTGACCTTTGTATTATTTTTCAAAATTATTTCCTACAATAAGATGTTTTAATTAGTGATCGCTCATTAATGATTCGTAATGATCCTTCATGCATTTTATCTGAATAGTGGTGGTATTTCTGAAAGTATTTCAAACAAGTTTCTGAAAGTATTTTCAAACACCTGTGACACCTGTCATAGAAGATACAAGAAACTAGAGAACAGAGGGATGTAATGGTTAATTAACTATACATTTGTCCTAGGAGACTTCATCTTATCCAGACTATAATTTGAGTCCTGGGTTATGATGAGACTTGTAAGAAAAAAAAAAAGTTCTAAAAAATATACGTGATTCACAAAAGAATAATTAATCTTAATATAATATAGATTAATCTTAATATAATCTTAATACTTGGAAGTCCATTTTGAAAACCCATTCTGTTTTTTATTTTGGAGATATTCTCATCACTGAAGATGAGAAAAGTAGGGTCTTTTCCCTTTGAATCCATTTGAAGTTTATACACTTCTAATCCCTATGAGATGAGTACTGGTCATATCTCTCATTAGACTGTATTGGTTTGTTGTTTTAGCATCAGCTTAGTCCAGCCTATCTGTGAGTAGTCTCTTCTTCTGCCTTTAACTTCAAGGATTGTTCTCTTGCGGAGTCATAGGGTAGTGTTAGAATTCAGTCCAGATTTCTGATCCAGCTGAAAACAGATCTCTTTTTTTGTTTTTTCAGATTTAGTTTTCAGTTGTGAAGAAAGGTGCTGTAAGTGCTAAAATGCTAGAACTGATGTGAGAGGAGCAGAGAGTGCCCCTTTCCGTGACAGGGTGATTTTGTTTCACCAAATAACTGTGAAAGCCATTGGGAATCAACACTCTTTGAGAAGTGAGTTCTCTTGCCTGATATTTGGATATTTAAGGATATTTGAGTTCTGAGCATAGGCATGGTTGCTAGGCTTTTCCTCCTCTTTTCAGGAGGAAAATACGTGATCTAATTGTTATCTACTCTTAGCACTTTCCCCCTTCTGCTGTTTTTCAGAAGACAGGGCAGTCTTTTTTTTCCTTCTGTCCTTAGATCCTGAGCAAGAGGAGAAAGGGAACTGAACTAGATCATACGGAATCCTTCAACTCCAAACAGGATTCCGTAGAAAAAGCAAATTTCAGAGTTATGGTTTGTTCAGGAAATTGAGAGTACATCAGAGAAGAAATGCTACTGGCAAAGGCTGATAAAACACTGAAAATTGTTTTGCTCTTCAAAGCTAATATCACCAACTAGGCACAGAAAGTTTGCAGATTTAATCTGTGACTCATCCTGGGAATGTGACTCAGAAGCCCTTCTCCAGTCTGAACTGTCTCTCGGTTTAGGCAACCTTGTGTGAGATGAGATCCTGCGATATGAACAACCTTCAGAGTTGAGTTCATGTCCAGTGAAGCAGCCTGAAAGTCACCATTCATTAGCAGAGGTGAATGTTTGGTTCCGCCTTGTCAATTTATATATGATACTACTGAGGTGTTGTCTAACTGCATTAACACTGCTTTGTGTATGAGAAATGTTTGCAATGCCAGGATTGCCCTGAACACCACCTAGAGTCCTATTACACAGTTGCATTTCTTCTCCAGAGTTATTCGTTGCTCTGAATGGAATGCTTGTCAAGATGAGTTAAGCTATCCTTTTAGCAACACATCTACAGTAATAATTACATAAGTGGTATTTGATATGGATGCCTCTTAAGCATATTTCAGCATTCAAGATCCTTAATCTGGACAACATGGATTACTTACTTTTCCAAAAAAATATTTTAAGACATGTTTTATGGATGAGACTATTGATCGGAGGATTATCTGTCCCTGAACATATTGGACAAAGGCAAGCAATATATTTCTTAGCATTTTTTTCTCTATTCAGATTTGTAAATAGTTGGTTTTGTAGTCATCATTTTCTTGTATAGAAAATTATGATTTTTTTCACATAAAAAATTCCAAGATTGTCATTCATAATAATAGTGATAATAATAAATTATATGTTCTTTTATGCTGAATTTGGATTAAGTTCTCAGAATATCTATCTATCCAAAGATAAATGGCAGCAAAAATTCAGATAAGCTATTATGTAAATTTTGATGTGAATTATTGTGATTTGAGGAAAGCAAGAGAGTTTTTATTATTTTAATACATATTATTAGTAAATTATTATTTCTGGTAAGAAACTAGTCATTTTGAAAATTAGTGAATGATTTCCCTATCTTGAAATGTTTGCTTTTAATCAGTCTATCTTATCATTTAATAACTGAAAACAGTTCCCCTTCCTTGAGCTATAAAACAAAAAGGAAATGTTCTGGAGACATTATTTATTTTTTATATGGGACATTTACAGAGAATCTTCCAAAGCTCTAAGAAATCTCTATATGAGATGTCTAGCAGAAGCTTTATGTACTTGCCAATACATTTTCACTTTCTGAAAAAAAAAAGATATATTTCTTAAGGAACTTTCTATGAGAAAGAAAGATTGTTGCCAGACATTTTCTGACATGCCAGAACAGTCATCTAACTCTTTTTCTTGCCATATCTAGCAAAGGAACTCAGAGAACAGTGTCTTTGACATTTGAACTTTTAACTAAGTCTGTGCAGTATCCGTCTTTCAAGTGCACTTTTTTCAAGTTGAACTGTTGATGCATATATTTGTGTTGGACAATAGCAACAGTTTCTTAACTGGTTTTATGGCTGCATCTAATATTTCTTACGCAGCTTTTGTACCTTGATGTGCAGAAGCATTTGATATATTTTATTATAGATATGAAAGGCAGCAATGGTATTCTAATCAGGTGTCTACCCATAAAACCAGAAGATAGTAGAGGAAACATTGAAATTCCACCTACAGCTGGCTCATACAATAAAATTAAAATTAAGGGGAATTTAGCTTGTGCAACCTATTCATAATGAAGAAGACTAGGTACCTTCAGTAACTGTATTTTTAATCATCATCATCAAAGATGAAAGGGATATAGAAGGGCAATTACAAAGCTCATCCTGTAAGCCGTAACGAGTCATTTTTTTTTACATTGCTTGTATTTATTTTCAAGATCTTGATTCCAAAATACTTTCTAAATACACTCTAAATTGATTTCTTAACAGTTTAAAAATGATCAAGGCTCTTTGTCTTTATTTTCATTCTTCAGCTTTCCTTTTAACATACAGAATCACTTTGATCAGTTTAATTTATTAATGTTTAGTGGAATAAACCTCTCAATACAGTCATCATCACCTACAGATGATGGGGCTGTAAAAATGTGTTGAAATTAATGATGGAATCATGTTATTAAAAACCTGTATAGTACATATAGTCATTCAAATTATTAATATCATATTTTCTTACATTTTATATAAAATAATTATCCTAGGAGGATCGAGTGTTTTCCAGAATTACAGATATTTTTCCATTGTCTGTAGAGAAGCCTAGATTGGTATCTTGGTCTAGATTTTTAATACGTACATGGCTACAAGTACATTAAAAGTATCTTGTAAAAATTATCATAGCTATTAAAGCATTAGACAATTTTCATACATGTATACACTGCAATATGACTCTAGGGAGAGCCTGTGTATGCTTGTTAATTAGTTGTGTGGAGACTAATATAAGCATATCTAACCTCCTGGAAAAAGTAACTAATTTAATGAGAAATATTGAAAGCATTTGTCTTGTTCTAGATGATTGGCTGAAAGACTATGAGAAATCCTTTTTTTTCATACTGCCACTGAAGTTAAAAAAAAAAAAAAATCTTTCAAATCATAAAGTTCACATTCCGGTATGAATTGGATTTTGGTCAAAACTTTAATACTGAACTGGTCATTTCCAGAAAAAATCAGTGATGCTAAGTGGCTAAGTGATAAGCCAGTGACTGTAAATTCCTGTCTTTCAAACATTAAGCACAGAACAACTATCAACAAAAGTAATCCACTATTTTGCATGGCTCATGTGACTCCATCTGCTTGATCATATTAGAACTTGAATACATTTATCTTCCACCAGCAGGACAGATGTTGCTATGTCATCTGCTGTGCAACTTGTCATTTTTTTCACATTTTATCAGTCCAGTGAAATTTTTTTATTAAATTAGGGTGACAGGTGCAGGCTTTTGATGCATACACTACTAATGTGTTTGCAGTGCTTGCATATTTTGCTGGAAGTATGTGACATACCTGACATTTTTAGTTGCCAAAATTTTCACATAAACTTTAAATTGAAGGATACAGTTGAGCAAATTGGTCAGCTGAATCATTAAAGCTGAGCAGAAGTTAATCAAGGGTAAACACTGAAAAATCTAAGGATATATATATAACTAGTACTTTTAAAATCACTTCAGGTTCAAATATATTTTAATTTGTCATCTTCTTACATAAAATTTTGATTTCTATCTTTGAGGTAAGATTTTAAGTTCCAACTGTTATTGCAACTTTTGGGCATTTAGGGGAAAAGCAGTACTATTTAAAGTAGTATCACTTAATTTTTTTTTTTTCCTTTTTTTTTTCTTTTCTGCTTTATATTTTATTTGGCTTCCTGCAATTATATGGGAGATAAGCGGACTGACACAGCAAAACTATCAATCAACCTTGCTTACAGGATAAATTAAGTATTACTTGTATTTGGATCAAACAATACCTTCCAACAGATTCTCATATTTTTATTCTCATTGATGTGTATTGAAATCCCCAAAGCTATTGTCTAAGTTATCTTTAGGTGGTGCTCAGGAAGTATTTGGAATATGAATTGCTAATTTATTAATTAAAAATTGCTAATTACTTGTTGATGCAATTGTTAGGACAGGCCAAAGCCGTAATGTGGGCATTTTGGGGCCTGAGTTCTGATCCTTTTGTTTGCTGAAGCATTTGAATCTTATTCTTGATTTTTATATGACTTATTGAGATTGTTTGGCAGTTTTGCTATGGGCTTAGTAGAATGAATTCCTGATTCTAAAACACTATTCTGTTTTAGAAAAATTAGTGTAAGAAATTATTACTCATTCTTTCACTTTCTGACAGTCTCCCAATTTACTGTATTGTATTGATTCAGCTTATAGCAAGTTGATTTGCAGGAAAGCAACTTCTTAAAATAATACTATGACCTGAAAAATCACAAGATGAAACCCAAGTAAAATACAAATATATCACTATTGGTTTAACAGTTTAATAGATCAATGAAAGCAAAAAAAACACCAAACATGTTCTTTGTCCAGATATTGTCTAATATTCAATGTATATTCAATTATTGATTTGTAAATACGTGTTTGGATCATGTTTTAAATGATGACTAATTTCAAGCTTTTTTTTCTATAGTCAACACTGTGTATTTTGAACCGATTTGTTTTATGTGGGAAGAAGAATTACTCCTCATTTGCTTAAAAAATTCCAAACCAGATGTAGTTTGCATAATTTTACATAGGTAATGGTTCAGTGTGAAAGGAACAGTCTTCTCCATATACACAAATAACTGATGACTACACATTTGTTTCTGTGTTTTGCCCACAGCCTTTCTCCTGAAGGTATAGGAAACAAACTACTATTTTACTTCATGGCTTTTGTTGAAGAGGAAGTGGTGTCATTGAACAGAATTGCTTCATCAGACACTACAAAAGTGCCAAGTCATTGCAAATCAATAGAGAAATAGCAGATGTGAAGGTTAGCTGGCATCAAAGAATATGAGTGGAAGACTTTCCTATGGGAAAGAAAGTGCCTTAGTACTCTTCATCTGTACTAACAATATTGGGTCTATCAGGCTTTCAGAAAATTAGAATATGATGGTTTTCATGACTCCACTTATGAGAGAGTGACTTTAACAACAGCTAAAAAGCTGCAGATAGATAGCCATCTGGGAAATTGCAGTAAGTGGTTAGGATTTTATTACTTTTAAAATAGAATATTGCAGTTCTTTCTCTCTGAATGGAGTAGATCCAGTGCCATGTCTAAGAGATGAGAACTGGTTTCCTGGGTGATCACTATATTGTACATGAGTGTAAATGCTGTTTTTGGACCATTTCAGTAGTAAACAAACCACATATTACCTTACCAGAATACCTTTAGTTACATATGGATACGTATCCTTTTATAAAAAATTGATGCAATTTTCTTACTTCACCTCACTTCAAGTTAAAATACTCTTTATTGCAAATTCCATTCTTACTCTGTTCTATTAATATTTGGAGGAAATTATATTTACTGGCAATAAGAAGAAGGATGCATTAATTATCTAAAAACACTTTTGTCACTGATATCCAAAATGGCTCTGAAAATGAATTGTCCCTAGTCCTTGAGATCTGTTCCCACTAATAACCAGATGTATGTATTAAAGCAGCCACTGAATCCAAGTTTGCACTGGCAGTTTAGGTGTTTCTTATAAGAGTCAAATTTGATTTGCTGAATACCACCTTGTGTTTCCTGTGCCTTCAAAATTCATAACAAGGAGAAGAACTGAGGACTTTGTCATTAAGAACTTAAGTGAACATCACATAGTGTCTGTAGAGAATTTTCTTTAATCTTAGAATGCCATATAATGAGGCTTACAAGCAAGTTACTTCTGCTTTCAGGGCTTAGAGGTATATTTGGAGACAACAGAAAGTTATTTTTCCTTTGACTTTAAAGCAAAGCTGAGATATCCTTGTCATGCACTAGACTGAGACAGAATACTTTGTACCTCAAAAAACAGTCAAAAATGTTATGAATCTGATAAACCATCTCTTATCTTTTTGCATCTTTGTAGTTTTCAACATCAGTGTGTCAAAGCAAACTCAAAAGATGTAGCAATAAACTTTATCTGTAGCTGTGTCTAATGTGAAGTTGTTTACAGCCTGGACCTTATTAGACTTTTAGGTAGTAAATCTACATTAGAAGAGAAGGAAATAGCCTTATGTAATGGCACTGAAAAAGTTAAATGTCAGCTTCTTGTAGTGGTGAAAAAAATGTAAGTGCTAGAGCCTGAAAGTTTCATCCTTCTTGGTCTAATAGACCTTCGTGGTCTTGGTGGACATGTCCAAATATTTTTTTTCATATTGCTTCTGAGCAATAGAATCTGTCTGTTCAGAAGCAACCCCACCCCCATCAACTTATCCATATTGCCTATATATTCTGAGATTCAGGGTGTGCTATGTTTGCCTTTACGTGAGATGACCTGTAGATGAGAACTCTGAACAGTTTTTCTGCTGACCTAAAATCTGGTCCTTTAATGAATATTGCTTTGGAAGTTTAACAGCCCTCCTTGTATATTTTGGTTCCTTGCTCATATGTTTTTTTTTTCTTTTTTTTATAAAGAAGATTTAGTATTGTTATTTGTAGAGTGGAAAAATCTGGTATGAATACAGAGAATGTTCTCTGACTGTGTTTGAATAAATCTCAAGTAGAATTAACATTTTACAAGATATCATAAAAAAGGGGGGGAAAAAGGAAAAATCTTGTAGACTCACATCAGTGATGCAATTTGATTATCACTACAGCTAGGTGTCTCACTTATTAAACATTGCAATTAAGCTAATTAAGCTCTACAAACTATATTATTTTCCATTGTAGGTTTCCTGACAGTTTTCTGAAAACAGTGAGAGTCTATCTCATTTTATTTTATTACCAAAACAATAAAATCAATAGAATTGTCCTACTTCTTTTCCCTAGAAACTGCATTTCAGTGATGTAGTAAAAGATTAGGAAAAAATAGTTGCTTGAAAATTTAGCTTGAAGAAAGCGTGTGGATATGGCCAGATAAAGTAAATAAAAATATTTATTAGAAAAAAAATAGTTCAGCCCTTCATGTATGATGTTTATCATAATCCTATATCTGATGATGAATGGCGTTCTAAAAGAGCCTTTTTTAACAAAATAACTGTGTCAAGTGAAACTTATACACTTTAGGAATGACAATAGGTTTATTGTTTATCTTTTCTTAACCCCTTAACAAATGTTCCCTCTGCATGTAACTTCTAAAGAATTATGTTGAAAAGTCTTCAGCTAGCTAAATTGGTATTAGATCAGATTATTGAATTGTGGTCAAAATCTCTCTCTTTTTTTTTTTTTTTTTCCAGGTACCAAAAGCTCTTTTCTCTAGATTTATAATTACAGTAATACATTCAGAGATCTATTTTGCCAAAATGGTTTCTGCTAAATTAGTCAACAGAAAATACATGAAATTTTCCTGCAGGTTACTCACACAGAATATAGATACAGAAATACACAGAAAGAACAGAGCAATGCCATTGCTGGTGCTATCAAATTTATGCCATTATTAAGTTTGGGATATTATTAAATTCACCTTTGTGCTGAAGCAAGGAACTATCAGGAGCAGGGATTTGGAAGGTCTCGAGAAATGCAGAAATTGCTCTCTAGGTTAATTTATTTATACTTAGAAGGGGTAAAATAATATGAGAATATCTGCTGAGCTGATTTCCCTCTCCTGCCTGCTTTATGGCAGCTACTGAACAATACCAAAACTTTTATAATGATAAGATACCGCTCAATCTTATGCTTGTGTTCTGTCTTTGAAAGTCTTGATTGCTCTTGGTCATTTTGGTCTCTTGGGATATTTTAAAAAATATATTCTTAAATTAGAAACAATCCTCGTGAGTAGTAATGATTTAAATTTTACATGTGTAGTAACTGACTGTATTTCAACTGTGCTATCAGCAATAATGTATCATGCACTAATGGAAGTAGTGTATGGAATTAATATCTTATTCTTTCATCTGCTAAAAAGACAATTATACCACGCTCATTCCTAGACTACCTTTAGGGAGGTTGTGTATTGATTATTAGCTAACCATTGTTTTAGTGATAATGGCTTCTGTTTTTCTTTTTAACTGCCTAACACATGTTTCTCTCCAACATTGTAGGCACTGTATTAATGTGGCTGTGGATTACAGCCATGGTGCAACACAAATAACTAAAATCCATGTGATATGAGCTACGTGTTACAGTATTATAAAAAGTCACAAAGTCCTGAATGGGATCCCTGATGTTTACATGATAAGATGATAAGAGGCAGTAGATGATCTGACACATCGATGATTATAATTTCCATGTGGTGACAGGATTTTCCCTTCACTATAGAATCCCACATGTTAATGTGATGATCTGGTTACTATTTTCTGCAATAAGCAAAGTTATTGAGCGCTCACATATTCAAACACTTCCCTGTCATGGAAGGCTGTTTTTCATGCATGTCCCATCTGAGGTCTTAACTGCTTGCTTGCCTGCAGCCCTTCTGGTTGTTTCTTCAGGTTTGTATTAATGCAGCAAAGTTTGTACATGCCCGTTCTCCTATTAACTTAGATCTTAAAATATGTCCAAAAGAATCTTCAATCTTAATTCACTGTGTTTATACATTTTCATGAAACCAAACTGACCAGACAGTCTGAAGCTTGGATATAACTTGATTTAGAAGTTTGTTATACTCACATGCATGCTTGTAAGTCTGTTTTCTACCTTTAAAAAAATGCCAACCCCAAAGGAAATGGACGACAAGATTTTATTAAATATTGCAGAAGGCTAGAAATAAAAAAGAATCAAAATTCAATTTAGAAAAAATACATTTTGCTACAGAACAGTTCTTTTCTAAAATACCTACCTTCCTCTCCTCTCCCCTCCTCTCCCCTCCTCTCCCCTCCTCTCCCCTCCTCTCCTCTTTCTCAGTGTTTTTTTGTTTTGTTTTGTTTTTGTATTTTTATTTTAATAGACATTATTATTTCATGCTGTTCACAGAAATTGTTCCCAGAAACAAGGCATCAGTGTTGTAAAGCTTTAAGTTTTCTTCTTTCATGTAGATGTAGTATTTTAGCTTTTTATCTCTGCTAATTTGACTTACTTACAAATGAGCTCTTGAAAAAAATTCTTCTATAAACATACACATATATCTTAGCTTTTCTTTAAAGACCTGTTAATGTGAATGAACTTGAAGTTCCTACCTAAGTTTAATGGATATTAAATAAATTGAGGAAAAGAGCAGGGAGGATAATGATTTTTTTTTTTCATGCAAGGAAGTGTCCTGTGCTTGCAGTTGAAAGCTCTCCTGAAAATTGTGATTAGTGCAGAAAAGTAACTTCTAACAGAAAAAAAAAATTTCAGTTGAAAAATGTTTGACTATCTCTCATCAGTTCAGAGATATTTGTATCAAATTACTCTGGATGAATTTATCTGAAATCATTGATCTTGTCTGTCACCTAATTTATTTTGTATAACTAGATAGGTTTAAAAGATATTCATCCAACCTGACCTGATCTCTTACTTCACTTCTGTTGTCAATGCAGTCCTAAGGCAACTGGGAGAAGCGTTCTCTGGAAATAACCTTTCTCTCTTTTCTCTCTATTTCTCTGTCAAATATAAAGAAAGTCTATTGACTGTATTTTTTTTAAATAAATGAATAACTTTTAAATGACTAAATAAGCAACATGATTCTCCACATGCAATAGGTTTATTATTTTTAGAGCAATTTTCATTTTGGAATTTTGTGCATAATTTTTTTTTTGTAAAAAAGTTTATAAACTCTCCTTTACCCCTTTTAGATCTCTATCAACATCTGTATCACATGTCATCTGTATCAAAGATATAATAGATACCTAATTGATCCTTTAGTCAAAGTACAACATTTAAATCCTCAGGTGCTACCTGTCCTTGCAGTCAGCAATTTCCTTATTTATCTTAAGTTTGCCTCTGATTTTGAGCAGAAATGGCTGTCTGATAAATTCAGAACAGCTGTTTGTTTCCTTTGGATCTGTGAAGGGCCTCGATATCTTCTTTTACTTATCTTCTTTTACTTAGACCATATCTTCTTTCAGTGCTACAATGATGGCAGTTTTGTCTTTGTTTTGCCTAATAACCTGGTGACTCAGTCTGTAGGAAATAACAGAATTTTCTATTTTGGGATATTTATAGAGGAAGACTCTTTCAATCCCTGTCATTTAAGATAACCCCCTTTCTGTGGTAATTATGTAATTATGAATGTAAGAGTAATTATGAATGGAAGAATCAACAGAAAAATAGATTAATATTCTCAGGAATGAAAGAAGAAGGAATGTTATATACCCAAATTTTATTTTTTTTTCTTCCCTGAAATGGAATATGTTCCTTCTCAAATGATTGTGTTATTCAATTTAGTCAGGCAGAGTGTAAGTTTTCTATCTTTTTATTAATAGGATACATTCAAGATGGAAAAAGATTCTCTACCACTTGTTACTGTGTCTTATTCATCCTGTACTAGACATAAATTTAGTTTAACTAGTCTATTTCTAGTTTGTCCATTTCAATTTCATCTCTTTCTTTCTCTTTAGTAAATTTAGCAGATAAACCACTTGAAACATTGAAAATGAATGCCCTTTGTTAAAAAAAAAAAAAAAGATGAAGAAAAAAGCTGAAATTGCTAGTTCGGAACAAACTGTGGATTTCAGACAAACTAGGATAGCTTTAATTTGTACTCTACTTGAATAAGGTATTTAACATAGTAATTACTTGAGTATTCATGTTCAATAATTGCTATAGCACATCTGCAAAGTCTCATTCTCCTGACTTAATATCGGTAAAATATACAGTGTATTTTCTGTTCGTGATTTATTCATCTGTTTAGTGAAAGCAAACATGCAAACAAAAAAACAAAGGTCCAACAGAAGGTGATTAAAAACTTATATATTAAAACACAAAACAGTAATTTGGCTTATTGCTGTTGCTTATTACATTTTCCATATTACTGTGATGATGCTCAAGTGCTCATATCACCACAGAAGTATCCAGTGAGTTAAAACAAACAAAATGAAAAAAGAGAAGTCTCCCAGCTGCAGTTGATTATAGCCTCTATCGAGTGTATCCCTAAAAAGAAATGAAGCGAGAGAAAATATGTTGTTGGTAGAAATGAATCTGACCTAATGTTGGATAGATCATTTCTGGACTTTTACTTTCTCAAGTAATGTTGGTCCTATTCAGTTAATAACCTAGGTAAGATCTGAAGGCAGCCATTCCTTGGGTCTGACTATTTAATTTTAAAATGTTACTACTTTAATATGTTTTAGATCAGTGTTCTAAAGGGATAATTCTAGTCAAGCAGCTGTCACTGGCATGGTGAATGACTTGTGAGCACATTTTAGTGCTAGTAACAAACCAGTGCTTCCTTGAGGCATTTTTGGAGCTTCTGTCTCTTTCCACAGTATAGCACATTTGCTTCTATATTTCCAAGCTGTTTAATATATTTCTCTTTGTCTTTTTAACATCCTTCTTGTCTTGCCATTCAAACTTCAAAAAAGGAGATGCCTCATGCATCCCAAAACTTTGTCTTACATATGGCATATCTAAAATGTGATACATTCATTACCTGTCCTTAAAACTGCACCCCCCTTGTTACCTCTCTCAGATGTGGTGTTCTTATTCAATCAGACAATCGGGATGCTAAAGGATGATGTTAATCAGCAGAGTTTTCTGGGCACTCATTAGTTGACTTAGTTTCTTATAGTTGCATTATTTCTCACTACTGCTCTTTTTGTCATGAATATGATCCCAAAAAGTTGAGCTGAATAATCCTTATCAGTGATATTTAATAACAAAATGCAAATACAAAAAAAATTGTAGCAATGGCACATTATAGAGATGGCTAAACAAATCATTACTATTATAGAATGTAATACTTTCCGTTCACTGTTACAAAGGAAATGATTGTTAAGGTAACTGGCTGTTCTCTCATGGTCTTAGTTTTTGTTTTCAAAAGCTGTGTCCTGTAAAAAGTAGTGTTTATGCAGAAAGAATAATTTGAAGAGGTCATTATGTAAAGAAGACAAACTGTCAGATAAACTAATGATAAATATACATTTAAAAGACTGTAAATGAAGATGGTGTAATTAAAAACTAATTTTAAGGGGGTATGCTTTGAAGGAAAAGCACTTGTCTTTTCCCAAATCTCATGACAAAGAAACATATAATGTCTGCTACACGCTCTTTCTCTCTGTCTGAGATTAGCAACATAACATATGGGATATCATCACCAGTTGTTTGCCTTTTCAGATACTGTTAGATGTATGTGCTTTCTTTGGTATGTCTCCCAAGCCAATATCCCAGCAGGCACAGTAGACTGGTTCAGATCACTTTCTTTGTGTAAAATGAACTAGGCAAGTAAAGGAGCCCTTTGCCTCTCTGTAGAAAGCAGGCACCAAGAGCAAGTACTTACAATGATCACATGTAAATTCCAGAGTTAAATGGATTCCTATTCAGTAGGTGGCTGACACCACACATGAATTACAAGGTAGAGCAAAATCAGTTAGAAATTAATGTACCATAAAGCCCAAATATATAGATTTAAGTGTTTTAGACTTATATTTCCCTCTGTTAGTTTTTACCTACAGTATTTTAACCCTCTAAATACTTGGAACGTACCTGGCACCGTCATGGCTTTCACAAAATAAAGCCAGTAGCTACGATAAGTCATCATCCATTAAGGTCATCCAGTTCCATTAAACTGCTCTTAAATAATTTCCTCATCCTGAAAAAGATATGCAAGATATATTGGTAGGTGTACAGAAACATATTTTAAAAATATTTTGTAATAATCATCACCATCAAATGAGAGTGGAAGGCTTTAATGTTTATTTATTTATTTATTTATTTTGAATTTTGTTTGCACAGCCTGATGCACAGTTTTCTCAGCCCTGGCTGATTTTTGTAGAACCACAGCAACAGCGTTGCACTAAAGAATAAGCTTAGCCTTGTGTCCCTGGGGCTGGTCCTGTGCCAAGCACATTCTGAATTATGACAGCTGGCTGGTTATGGCTCCCAACAGTGTTTTGTTAGCAAGAAATTACCTGAGAACTCCAGTACTCCAGTCATGCTGATTGACCATATGGAAGTTAAGATTTTGGCTTGTTGTCTCTGTCTCCATCATGTATGCCAACTGTGTGCTCATATTCTCTAACATCACAGATACTCATTAATGATTTCACCTTTTTAGGACATATTTTAAGTTTGCATCTGCTTGTCGTGGTCTTCTAGTTCCTTACATGAACATATAGTGAAGTTAGTTTAGGATTATTTCTAGTTAAATGAAAGTTAGCAGGGTCTAATTATTTGGACTCTTCAGGTTTGGTTTCAAAACATACACACCTTGCAACTTTGTCAAAGAAAGGCATTAAAAATGTTGTCCAGTGAATTGCAATGAGATAAAACTAGGAATGGCCGATACTTTTATAGCTGTGACTTTAGAACAAGTTAAATTTCTCCCAAATGGATAGCTCTATGCAGTTATTCACAGGAAGCTGCTAAAAACAAGAATATAAGCATGGTCACCACTGAATCACTTGATTCAGTATTACATGTATGACAGCAATGAGTCTAGGGTAAAATGTAGGAACTTCTGTTGATGGGCAGTGATCTGCATTTCAGATCCTTGAGATATAGTTACAGCGAGTAACTAGCATTACAAAATAGCAGAAGGCAGAAAACAGTGACAGGAAGAAACTTTAAAGGTGACTAGATTAATTTTTCTCACTCAGTTTAACATCAGAAGTATTTTTATGGTACATTCAGAAATATTTTAGCAGGTTGGAAGACTACTAGACCACTTTTGTCTTATAGCAGCAGTGTGGTCGTTGTTCTGGCTTGTGACTCTGCGATAGTAGACCCTGGACATAATAGAATTGCAATTCTCTCTATTTCAGATGTTAAAGAGCAGTAAAACGTGAAAGCTGTAAGGCTAACTGTCAGTGAAGGTAAGGTCTAGAAGACTTAACGGAGGGTCAGACAGATTGTCGCTTCAGTGTGGGTTGGCAAATGGAATAGGATCATTCCTGACATGGAAGGGAGCTGGGCATTTTGGCAGAGAAGGTCAAGTTTTATACATTGCTCACCTGCTGCCTCCGCTCTGGAAATGGTGCAGAGGATCACTCCGAGTCATTATTCTGAAGCCAGCACTGACTGTGGCCTTGTATAAGTCTCCAGGAATGCAGTCTCGCCTCATCCCTGCTGTCATCTTACTCCAACTGTTCACACAGCCGGTTGAGTAGACTCTGTCAAGCTAGTTTCATGATGTTAGAGGTCAGACCTGCCTTCTCCCCTACATCTTGTTTGGAAAGATTTGAGTCTAACATAAGGCTTTGAGTCTAACATAAGCCCATCCCCACTGTTAAATGACCTATTGAGTGAAAACTGGGTTGAGTAAAAGAACAATGCATATTGCAATCAGATTTCCTATATTATGTGCAACTAAGTGAAAAACAACAACAAAATGCTGGTTAACTGCATATTTATCTTGTTTTCTGTAGTCACAGCCTATAGAGTAATTAGTTGTTGATTATATAATCTGTTTCTTAAATAGTTTATCAACACTATAATTAGTAATTTCTCTGTAAAAATATATCTACACAGATATAGATTTTTTATAACAAAAGAAAACAGCCTGTTCTTCACAAATAGGCAACTCGGTTTTTGACTTACCTTTTAGTAAGATAATGTAAATGGCTGCCGAGGCTTCAGAGCAAGTCTCCTGTTTTCTGAGAAGTGAGAGAATACTGGACTAAAGCTAAATGGTAGACAACACTCATTATGACCGGTTTCCTCATATAGCTCTTTACTAATATGATGTGAAAAGCATTGCTTGAGAGAACACAGACAGCTTTTACTCTGGAAGGAGAGGACGCACAGCTGCGAGGTAGCCATGCAGCTATTTGTTTTTTTGTCACCTGGGTGAGTTCTGCTAATGATGTGAAAACTACACTTGCCGTTGCAGGAGTTTTGGATTTTTTGTGTTCTTTTTCTTTCCTTCTGATCATTAGACTTGCTGAGTTCAAGGCTTCAATCAAAACTCCAAAGTTCAACATTTAATCAGCGATTACATCATAAGTTCAGGCTACTTAATATCTTTTTTCACTTTGGTCACTATATTGGAAGATAGGAGATGATATTTGCATACTTTAGTGGATGCTGTTAGGAAGGACTCATATTCGTTTAATCCTTTGAAAATGGGAGGTTTAATTTTGCGTTATTTTCTTTCTCTTCCTGAAGACCCTTCCTTCTCAGCAGAGAATGAGTTTGTTTTGTTGTTGTTATTTTCTCTGCCTTCCCTTTCCACAATTCTTTTTTTTTTTCTCTAAATTAAAGATACAGTTGCTCTCTTCCTGAATTATCTATCAAGGCTATCCTGTAAGGAGACAATGCCTACTTGTGCCAGAGAGAGAAGCTGAATGTTTTCCCTATGTGTGTGGGAGGGCAGAAAGATACAAGGATACTTTTATTTAAGAATCCTACATCAGGAATCTTCTGGGATTCTCTCAGTCATTCTGAAATATAAATTTACCTCCACCCTTGAGGTTGAGAAGCCAGCATTGTATGCAGTCACACATAACTGGTCAGCTGATGCATAATAGAAATCCCAGAAAATAAGCTCTGCCACCTGATTGCTCTCAGTGAACTGGGGAGAGTTTCCATTCTTTCCTCCATTCCAAATATTGTTATGACTAGGTTATATGGTTTAAATTGAAATCTTCCCACAATACACATTCGTCTTTAAAGACCTGAGAAATATTTTCATAAAGAGATTATAATGACATGGCATGTCTTCTACACATTCTCATTTCTGTCTCCACACAAATTCCTTTTTCCTTGGTACAGTGTAAGGTCTTTGACATTAATATCACATTTTTTTTCTGAATGAATAAATCTTAAGGATTGATGTAGAAATTAAAAATAGGAAAAAAAATATGTGACAGGAAAAAATCATATGGTAGATTGCCATCAGAGATTACTTTAATTCTAGCAGAGGGTTGTGTTTTTTTTTTTTTTTTTTTTTTTTTAAGACAGATAATGAGAGTATTTACTGCTGTGCACCTGGAACTTACATGACATCCAATGTTAATAGTGAATGTTATTTGTCTCCAAGCATTTTTTTTTTCCAGTTTCACTTGGAAAATAAAAACATAGAAACATTTGTTGCTCTTTAGGAGCTTTAAGAATGAATATGTAAAAATCACAGAGCATTCTCTTAAAGTTACTCTATAGAAAAAACACAAGTATCTAGAGAAAGAGACAACTTCAGTAAGAAGTACAAGTAAATATGTTTATTTCATTCTTATTTGTAATGAGAAGGAATTTGAACATGGGAGAAAGAAATCTTCATTTTTTTTTGTTTTGGAACTCTCTTTTCTTTCTTTTTCCTATGTCACGTATACAAAAGGGCAGAGTGAAGTCTTGTAGAGACCTGTTAGTATATCATTCATCAACTGTCGGGTAAGTATCCTCATAGTGTCATTTAATTCTGATTGTCAGCTGTTAGGTGCTTACCCTCATCTCATTTTTTTCTCTTAGAAAATTGCTCACTTTCAGTTTATTTTCTCTCTATACTCAGTATCTCATGCCATTAAAGCAGTCTGGCAGTTCCTAACAGAAGGAAGCTGGAAAATGGGCAGCCTGCAGAGTATGTCTTCATTCTGAAGCTTTCTGCTCCCTTGCTGCTCCTGCCACTATTATAACTACGAATATAGCTGCTATTCATAATATGAGAGGAAGGGTTGACTGTAAAACATTGTCTCAGCAGCGTTTGACCTGTTGTTAGCTAACTGATAGCTGATTAGACAAAATTTCTCTCTCCCCTACCCATTATGAGTGGTTGTTTTGTTTTTAATATGCATCCAAAGAACAATGTTTTCACATTACTGTGATGTCCATTTAATCTGATCTTGTGTGTTTTCTGTGGCTGGCCTTGTGTTTTAGACAAATTGCAACAGCTTTTAGAGGCTTTTTGACAGCAACATTGCTAGTGCATTTGTTATACTCTATACTTATACCTCTTTTTTATTTTCCTCTCCATCTAATCACCCTCTATTGTTAAACAGTACATCAGAAGTAGGCTATTATCTAATAACTGTAGAGTACATTTGGAGAAATAAACAAAGGATAATCTCTAGGGTGCCCTGCACAGGTGTCCTAATTTCATCTTACATGATCTGACACAACAGTCAGGGTGTCTCTTCTTAGCAGTCTTTAAAGAGGAGTGAGTGCCAGAATGAAACAGAAGCTAAGGTCTATCTTTTTACCATAGTGTGCAAAGTTCAGGATGAAATATGAGGGTGTTGAAGTCCTTCAAAGTTTGAAGTTCTGTTGCATGTACTGTATGTTTTCTGACATTGTTTTGCAAGTTGTTAGTATGACATCTTTTGTAGGTTGCAATGATAAAAATAAAGCTACCTTTTATTCAAGTGAACATGGAAATAGTGATCAACTAGAAGACCCTCTACAAGTCATTAATATTGACAGAAGACACTGTGAAAGTGTCTTCTACCAGAATAAATTTGGTATTCTACCAAATTCGCAAATGTGAGGAACTACCTGAATGGTGCAGATATGTGAACTTTTAGTTATTCACTTGGCCAGGTCTTGAAAACTCTATTGATTGGCAATCTGAATGTCAGTGATACTACTGTCATAAATAGGCTTTCTGTCTTAATGCATTATCATAGTTCAGCACTGTGGTTTTAAAGCTGTGGTTGAATGTCTGTTATAAACACATCAAAAATATAGTGTAAGTAATTTCCTTCGTAGGTAAAACATGGGTCATTAACACTTGCTTGAATTGTGATGTCTGTTAATATTCAGCAACTTCTGATTACTGCAGAGGCCACATTAAGAATTTACTAATTTATTTTCGTTAGAGTAATAAGAACACTGTAATGCACATGCACTCTTCCATGAATAAATTTAGAAAAATTGCATGTGGAATTACTAGGAAATTCGAATAATTAAGAGCAATACATGTAGTTGTTGAGTAGTTTCAAAAATAAGAGAGAGAGCACCTATATATCCAGGAAATAAGTGTACAGGCATCTCTTTTAAACAGTCCAGTGATTATTTCTTTCATTTCAATCTCTTCATCTCACTGATATCAGAGATTCATCAGTGTGTTTTCCAATATTCAGCCCACACGATGACAGAAATGTGCAGTGACAAAAGCCCATATTTGAAGACACTCCTAAAATTTACTTCCATTCACTCCATTAATTCATGATAAAAAGAATGAAACCTGAAGGCTGATGAAATTGGTTATTTCATCTTTATTTTATTTTTAAATCTTAAAGGAAGAGGAAGAAGGAAGAAAATAGGGACAAAGTCAAGAATAAAACAACACATTTATAGACTGAGTTTATTTCCCTCTGAGTTTTCCTAATGTTTTTAATTAATCTTATCCTGCTGGGAATTTGTTTTTCCTTGATCTATTTTTTTTTGCTCATGGGAGAAAGGTAGCAGCAACAACATCAAGGAGTTAAGCTCTCTAGGCTCACAGAGTGGGAAAAAAGTATGCTAGAAGTCTCTGAGCTGTTACTTGTCAAAATTAAAGTTCTTTCTTTGAAGACGATCACATAAGGGCTAGACTCTATTTCTGTTCTTCCTAATGAGACAGACTTCTTAAACTTTTTAATAATAGACTTCCTTTTCAATATCTGTATAGTAATCTTGACTCCTTAAGCATTGAAAGTTCTATTTATTATAATAATAAATATTACGTGTTTATTTTCTATGTCAGATTCCTTGTCCTAGAATTACCATTGCATGTTAACTTGCAGGAGATTGGATTTAGCATAATACAACAAGCTAATGTAGGCTCTGGAAATGCATATGTTTTTAAATAAAGGATCAGTAGCAATTTTGATAATTTTGAATAATAATTCATTAATGAATTCATAGCTCAGAGGAACTGTAGTTTTCTAGACTGACCTCCCTCACCAGATACATAAATTCCAATATTTGATAGTCTAAACAGACTGTGTGTGTGTAGATGTACATATACATATGTATATAGACCTATATGTACACACATACTTTTCCAATTTACACATGAAGTCATATAGTTTTGCTGCAAGGATTAATCTTGTAGTCAATTTACTTCATTTTGTGTCAATGTTTTTCAGTAATTAGTTTATACTAGTTAATAATGAAAGATTTTTTTTTTCCATTTACACAGAAAACATTATATTTTATTATGAGTTGGTCATAACTGCATTCAGTGTATGATGGCAGTATCCTTTATAAGTAGTTAGAGACCATGATCCGTTTACTATTTTACCTTCACTGTGGTAATCTCATTGTAAGGAGTATTTTCAGAATACAAATTATTCTTGAAAGTTTCTTTTCAGTAGATTGGTAAGTAATGGTCATTCAGTTCTTTTCAGATTTAAACTCTCAAGTTTCCATCTAGCAGTAAATACTTTTCTTGCTTTTTATTTTATTAAAATACTTGTTGCTTGGTACTTCCAAGAGTGTTAAGAGATCTGTGATCTGTATATTCACCCTGTAACAGCATCTCACTGGCATTTTTACAATTAATTTACAAGCAATTATTTTTTTTTCTACATCATCAATACTACATGTCTTTTTTAATTTTACTTTTACTCATCTTTCCTCCATTATAAACTTATAAAGGTTTATGATACACTCCTTATGAAACTCTTTTTACCATAGAAGTAAATATGTTCACAACTGACATTTTCAAAGACTATAAGAAATTCTCACTCTGTAAATCAAGAAATACAATGAGAGTTAAAGGAAGACAAAGCAACAGACACACTTTTAATTAGACATGTTCTGATTTTATCATACTCTTTGCTTCTAATTTTTCTAAACAGCTATGGATAGGTAAATTTGTATTTGCAATTCATGTTTGTAGATCACTCTGAATATAAGTAAACAAATGAAAAAATTAAAATTACAAAATTACAGTGTAGTAGTATCAGCCGTCCTGGAAAATTTATTTAGTTCCTGACCAGAAGGATGTGAAAGATCTGAGGCAAAGACAAAAGTAACAGACCCAGCTAATAATGTCATAATGTC
The DNA here is from genome assembly GCA_013389825.1 of Crypturellus undulatus. NCBI lineage: Eukaryota > Metazoa > Chordata > Aves > Tinamiformes > Tinamidae > Crypturellus > Crypturellus undulatus. The sequence continues at coordinate 311,167 of VWPW01003336.1, read as the reverse complement.
ATAATGTCATAATGTCATAATGTCATAGATGATCAAAATACATTGGTTGATAGAGGAAAAACCTGTGGAAGAAAGTACATTTCAAATAATTCAATTGACAGCATTTATTCACCGGTTTGACAAATAGGTCTCAGAGAATCATGCTGTCATCTCTTCTGAAAGCGCGAGTGCGTAAATCTGCACAGTGTTAGCCCCTTCTTGCCTGTTTTCAGTACCTCTTCCAGAGACACGATTTACTTCAGCATCATGCTCAGAGGCTGACTGTTTACCACACACTTACATGTCAGGCAGAGACACTTATCGTTGGCCATTGCAAAACTAATCCTTCTTTCAAATGGAAATGTCTGGGTAAACAACAAACTTTTGAATACATAGGATCTATGCACAGTCACTTTTTTTTCATATATTTATTTTATTTGTCATCCTATTTCAGAATATCTTCTTTGTCACACTAGAGTATAAATAATTGGAAAACATAAACTAGCTGACAGCGTTCTTCCAGTGCAGTTTTGTTATAACTGTGTCTGTATATAAATTGAAAATTTATTCTTCTTAAAAGATAACATTTTGATATCCTAATAAGATGTATATTATTATATAAAGCTCCTGCATGTCTTAGACAGGGACACATTTATACTTCATGGAGTTTGTTCACACTTCAAAATAATTCAAGTCTCTTTTGTCATATTTTAAAGAATAAAATAGGGGGACTCTACTGATGTATATTATCCATTTTAGCATGCATCTACCACATTTGACTACCTATAACATGCCACATTACCTCATATAGTAGTTAAATGTCTATAGGAGATGATTATTTCATGATTTTTTTTTCTGTTCCATCCGGAAACAAGCTGGAGCTCCAGGAGCCTTCAGCATATTTGCCTATGTTTGAGATTACAATAAAATTTCAAAATCCCAACTTGTACTTGTGGGTTTTCACATTATCATGAAGTGCAACTAAGGACCAAGAAAATGTGCATCATGGGCTTGATTTTGGCCGTTCAGAATTCCCTCAGGGCTCCGGCCTTTTGCATCAATATTGGGCCTCACAGCTGGTTTCTGATGTTAATGCACACTTGTACAGGATAAACTGTAGGCATATGAATCTTTCCTTTTTATCTGGGATTTTGCCTGTAGAGGATAGGATCTGATGTATTTTACATCTTCAGAGCCTGACCTATTAGTTTGAGACTAAAGTATCAGTCTTTTGTCTTTGAAGATATCTCATGTCATTCAAGTTAGCAGTCCTCACACAAGATGCAAGCCTTCTTTGCTCATTTTAGTGTGAACATTTCCACTTGTATTGGTGAAAAGGTACTAATTAGAAAGAGATACTAAAGATTTTAAATCATCAGGTGGTTCAGCAATAAAAAAGGACAGTGCAAATACCCTTCACCAGTCTTTTATTTCTGTGCTGTCCCCAGTATGTCTGCACTCATAACCCTTAAAAGGCAATATAATTTCCAGTCATTATTAATGACTTGATCATTGTGCTGTAATATTGGAAAAGGTTCTTGTGGCATACAGTTATTTCTCTAATTAATGGAAAATGAATTATTTTCTAAGTAACTTTTAGGAATGAAACCCATGTGAAAATAATATAGAAAAAAAGGCCTTATAGTGTTTGATTCATCCCATTACTTTCCAGCAAGCTCTAGATAAACTGCTAAGAAACTCCTAATAAATTCATCACAAATGTAAATATGTAAATAATACTATATTATAGGAGCTGACCTTTATTTTCATGACTTAATGGAGGCTGTGTCTCTTCATTATAAAGAGTTGAAAGGTATGGAGAAGGGGAAAGAAGTATTGAGGTATTCCCTACGCTGTCATCTTGCTCTACGCTGGTGATAGCTCTGATATCTTAGTTCTCAAAATGGACGTCAGCAGTAAGGACAGACTTTCTTATTCACACCTGCCTGTGTCTGTACGGAAAATACAGATAGAAATGTCTCTCTCCTGGACATTGACAATCTGAGTAGTCCTGCTGAATTCTACCTTTAGGCATTTTGAGAGGACTGGCAAAGAATGTGCAATGTTTTTAAATCCTGTGCATTTATTTTCATAAATACATGCATGCTATTGAAAGCATAGGTTGTTACACAAGATATTGTGTTGTTATCTTTAAATTTTTCTTGTGTTATAATGAAAAGTCTGATGTTAGGCTGAAATTTTGGAAGACATGATTGTTTGGACATAGTAAGTGTTGATGTTGAATGTACCCACCCTGACAAGTACAATCCAGTGCACCAAACCATCACTCGTTTGCTTTCTTTTCAGATGCTCAGAAATGTCTGGTATATTTTGTAACTGCATAAATATATGTAATGAAGTATATCTAATGAAGATATACTAGCTGTGGGAAGAAACATAATTTGCCATTATAAAAAAATGATTTTTTTTATAGAAGTATATACAAACTGACATGTCTTTACCTCTAGCAAAATATATGAAAACAAATATCCAGAAGCTCACTTAGTGGTTGTTTAACAACCTGCAGTAGATATTCGGTAAAGGGGATTGAATATAAAAACAGAAAAGAAACAGCTAAAAACAACTGAAAGTTTTATTTTTAAAACTGTACATACATATTCCTGGGTTCAGGAATTATATGCAGAAGTTGTGCTTTGATATTAGGATTCTAGAACAAAAATAAACATAGAAAAAGTAAGACTGTAGACTGATCTATTTTAAAATACAAATATTTCTAATGTTCAGTCATATATGCAAGACATTTAAATTCTTTTAAGTGACCTATTATCAGCTTAAAATAAAATATTTGTGACTCTTATTTGAAGACTACTTTGTAGAAATACTACTTTACTCTAGCTAATTTTTGTAATGTTTAAAATGCTTCAAATGTTTAAAAACATTAGTTTTGATGCAAGTACGTAATTAGTACTCAGCCACTTCAAAATGAATTGTTTTTTGAATCTTTTTAACAATCAAGTAGCACTTTCTAGTTCTAGTATTCAAATGCCCTATACGTGAAACTTACAGTAGCGTCCAAGCATCTAATATATTGCATGATAATTATATGTTAAAAAAATCTGAAATTTTGCAGAAATATTTCTCCTTAATTTCCTGCTGCTTATTCAAGGCAGAGATAAGGATTAAGCAGTAGCAAATGCTACATTAACATTAATAGATGTATTTACTGAAGAAGTCTTTTTAATGTGAAAACAAAGACGTACATGTAGTATCTTTTGGTCAGTTGAATACAATGATAGTGAAGTGATAAATATATGTGGGTTTTTTTTTGAATTCTTCTACTATTTTTTTCCATTAAGCAATATTTTTCATATTCTTTCACGTAACTGTCTTATTTGTTATTTATTTTTTTTCTGATTGGCTTCTGCCTCAGCACTGGAAACCTGTTTGTACCCATATTTATAGATTTCATGCTCAGAGCCAGTTACCTTGGAAACTATTTAAAGTACCTCTTCTTGACTAGAACAAATGTTCAATCAAATCACTGAACTGCCTTCTTTGCTCTTTCATCCATAAAGCTTCACAGAGCTTGGTACTAGCATATACACATGCCCATCTTATGTCTTATTACAACTCCTTTTGTTAGCCATTCAAGGTGACACCATAGGGTAGATTTCAGTTTTCAAGGAGTCATAAAATGTCTACCATGTATAGTTTTTGTTAACATAAAAATAAAGACTCTAGTATCAGATATTTAGGCACTGTACCACTAACTTTTACTTGCAAGCAGTGATATTACATAGCAATAATAGATGCAATAAAAGATACTGTCTCTTCAGAGAGCAACAATAGTTGCGAGCTTCCCTGTTGTCAAACAAACACTTCCCTTTTTATGTTATGAACGCTATACAAACACTAAAATAAGTCTGGTGAAAAAATATTAATAGCTATTTTTTGAATTTTTTGAAGTGTATAAATAATAGTAATTGATGTATCTTTTAAGAATCAGAATTCTAGTATTATATTTAGATAATCAGATAATGAGAAGTTTACTTCCTAAGAGCTTTCAAAATTAAGCCCTCCCAGATGGCTCTTCTGGGAGACCTCTTTGGCAGACCTTTACAAAAGTATAAGGACGTACCCATTTCCAGATACCTTAAGAAATGTGCAGAAATGCTAATGGAAACCAAGAAGGTAGCATGGCTAGTTCAATATATCAGATATTTCCTGTTCTGTGAAGCAATGAATTGAATATTATAAACATTCAATACAGTTAAATTTCAGTAAATCTTAAAAATTGTATTGCAAGCCCATGTGTATATATGTATATATGCACACATAAAATAATATACATATGTATATACATGAATGTATGTATGTGTATATACCTATGCATGCACAGAGAGAGAAGTGTGTGCATGTATATCTGTATAAAGAGATCTGTTTTAATTAATATAACTGTATAGGAAGATTTATGGAGAGATGTACTGTTTGTAAGAATTGGCTGCTTTAGGGATCTTTTGAACAAGGAATAATGCTGCAATGAATAGAATAATTAAGTCCAAAAGAAAAGTGATTAGTCTGCATATTCATTGAGTAAGATCTTGGTACTCTTTGGCTCTATTAGAGTGCTCTGCTTAAAACTGTTTCTACAGTCTACCTTTTCTTTAACAAGAAGCAGCAGTATTTTTCAATGTTATGCACCCCTTGATGCGAGTTTCACTATTGGCTTTATAGTGGGATTGTTCATATACTAAATGAGAAGATGAAGATTTTTATTTCATGGTAGTTGATTTTCTCAGAAGAAGTAATATTTTCAAGGAAAAAAAAAGACTTTGTCATGGATCATTGGAAAGGATATTAAAGAACGTATGGCAATAGCATATTGATTAGCAATTTATTCTGGTTTTCCTGCTCCAAAAAAATGTTTTAGACATCCAAACATTTTCCTCCTCCTGGATTTCTGACAGAGGCAAAACATATGAAACGGTCATGGATTGATTATTTGGGAGAAAATCCAAGACAAACAAAATAGTCCTATAGCCCTTTAGGTTAACTGCAACATTTCATAAAAATAACTTCATAGTGTATATACATATATACATATATGTATACATTATATATATACATTTAATTTAACTTAAATAATTAGCTTAATTTTCCAAGTAATACTTTCTTGAATTGTCTCCTGCCTGCCCACCCATTGAGAGAAACAACAGCAAAATAAGGATCTTTAGAAAGCTATTTATTTTCTTTTTTCTTTTTTTGGTTTAAAAAAGCTTGACCAAGCTGACTTTTCTCTGAGAATATACAACAATTCAGAAACTTCTCATTGTAATAGTAAAGAATATGTCTATGTTATCTATTGGAACACATCAATTCGATAATTTAGCAAATGTCTAATAATGTCTAAAGATAATTTAATTTAATATCTAAAATAAAAAGCTTGTTAATTTAGCAAATGTCTTTCATTTTGTGTCATGGAAATTAAAGATGGTTTGTAGACCATGTGCTAATGTATTCTTTAAGAAAAAATGCCTTCCTTTAAATTTAGATGTACCTAGGAGAATGGATACAACTATTTCAGCTTCGTCTGTTGAAATAGCATAACAATTGCTTAAAGAGTAACAGTGGAAAAAAGAATGATTGCAAACGTGTTTCCATTAATACCCTCTCTTCTCTGAGCTCTAAGTCTTCTTTCGAAGTCTTTCAGTCTCAATATCTCTGATTTTATGGCTTGTGTTTCCAGTGATGTCTTTTCATATTTCAGCAATGAATGATAGGTGATGATATCAATGTTATTTTATTCTAGCCAATCTGGACCCAATCTGTACCATAGTGTCATAAATGAAATGCATTTGCTGCTGGTTTTATGGGTATGATTTTAAAAGACCAATGTTTTCCTGTGTTTAGTGTTTTAATGAGTTACTGAAACATTTAGCAGAAAACAGAAATATAATTAATTCTGTTCAATCAAGCAACCTAACTATAATCAAGAAAGACTAGTAGAAATTTTGAATGACTATAATGTCAGAGGTCCAGAGAATTTATTTTTGTGAGTATTCACTAAAATGTATCTTTCACTTCTCCCTGTTTATTTGTGACCATTGTTTGCATCCCATACCAAACTAGCTAGCTGTGAGTAGAGTTCTATTAAGGACCCCTGAGCATAATCAAACGTCAACTCTTACTATTCCACAGCTGCAAATCCTCCATATACAGCTCCTCAGAAATATAGAGTACCTATGAAAATTCCTTTTTTGAAATGTTAGGATTGAATTCAAAGCATATAATTGAATCCAAATCACATAGTACATACACAGTTTATATGTTTGACATACATAACATGTAGTACATAACATGTAAGTTTTACGTTTGTTTCAGTTTGTAATTTTTAAGGGACAAAACTTCCTGTAAAAATCAGAAAATAAAATTTTCTCTTAGGAAATGAAGGTCTTCAGTCTACAAAAACATGCATAAATTAAGTTAATCAAGGAAAAATATTAAAAGGACTATAAATTCAGTATCAGTTTGTGGATAGTTATTAGAATTAGAGGAACTAAAAAGAAAAATTAATTGTTGCTTGCAGGATACCTAGGGAAAATTAAAGGATTTTTTAATGATGGTTTCACTGAGTTTGTGTACATTAAATCGACTAATGAATGTGATTTGTTAGCTTTCTTGCATCTCCCTCACTGCTGATAGAAACAATGAAGCACACTAACATATAACCTGTAAATCAGTCTAGGACAACTGTGTAGACAGTAAGAAACAGCTTAATCATAGTCGTCTCAGAGGTCAGAGTGTTAATCTCAAAGACAAGTAAATTTATGCATGAGCTCATATTAGTTCCTTCTCTATCACTTGTTACTTTGAGTAAATGGATTGCCCTGCAGTTCAGAAGAAAAGGTACTGCACTGCAGCTATGGTATTTGGTTCTGCTTAGGTAAAGACTGTTTAAAGGGGGAGAAAATAAGATTGCTATAAGCCTCTTGTCAGGTTCCAGACTGAAGCAATTTCATACATATCAAAAAGATTCAAAGAAAAAAAATAACAAAGAAGAAAAAATGATCAAATTAAGCAAATGCTTAATAAATCTCTAATTTAGGCATTAATCATAGGATATATGGGTAAGGGTTGAAGGAGCTGAGTTGAACAAGGGGTATTTTGGTGCAGACAAATAGAAAAAAATAAGGTAGTGATTTAAAATAGATTGAAATTTTAAAAGCAAGACATAAAGGTCACAAAATCAGATTTGGATTGCTACGGCACAGTGGGCAAGTTTTAATGAATTCTCTGTAGAGCTTAAGACAAGCATTTGGGACTGAAATATCAAGATAAAGTAAACTTTTTTTTTTTTTTTTTTTTTCTGATCAATAGAAAGAGAGATGTGGAAAATTCTAGAGAAAGATCAAACAGAATTATGAGAACTGGGTTTTGAACAAAGAAAATGAACTTCCTAAGGCTGAATGAAGAAATAGTTTTCAAATGGTTGACTCTCATGCTCGGGACAATGGGGATACTGTTTTGTTGTCTAAAAATGATAACAATCAAGCATCAATAAACAGTAGGAAAGGAAAATAAGAAGGGATAGGGCCTTAAATCAAGTCATTACCCCTACCAAACAAAGCAGGACAATTATATATTCTACTTCTGAAGATAAATGTTTACTTCTTGTACCTGAAAATATAGGTAAAGAGAAAATAATGTTTCTTTAACATAACAAAAAAAGCAAAGAAAAAAACCCTATTTTTTTCCCCAAAGCATAATATTTTCCAAACAATAATATTAGTACAAGGAGACTTTTCCTACAGTTCTTTCAAATGCCTTTTCTAGACTGAATAGCTCTAGAAAAGAGATCAAGACTGGATGGGGAGAGACCACAAAGTTGTGCTGCCGTTTAGAGGGACCTCAGGAAGTTGATGGGAACAAAAATACTGCCCCTGGGGAGGAATAACTCTGTGCACCAGTAAATGAAGCTATTCTTCCCATAGACCTCCAGTAAATCATCACCTTCCTGGAAGGTTCTGTGCAACTTTGTCAAATAAACATAAAGCATAATCAAATTATAAGAGTATATATGCAAATTGGTAAGAGTAAAGTACATGCCCTCCAGTTAGAAAATGCTGTTGAAAGCATAGTATGCACAATACTAAAGTTATTGCTGCTAAAATGTAACAGTAAGAGTCATTGATAAGGTTCTTATGACCAAAGTTAAAAAATGTTTTTAGAGCACCTTAAAGCATTTTTTCAATCCACTTTATTGCTGGTAGACAGTGCTTATCATCTACCTGTAGCTGATTATTATAAAATGAGCTGGTAGTGCATCGGTCCAATTGATTTTTGACCTAGGTCGTCATTAGAAAAACCTATTATATTGATTGGCACCATTTTAAGCAGACTCAGCAAATGACCAATATTCAATATGGGGATCTAATTATATCTTTCAAAAAAAAATCATCATGTGATGTTGAAAGTTATTTGGACAGTTACTGGTTTAGCTGCTTGTCTTCAAATATGCAGAGAAACCAGGTTTTGAGTATTGCCACAACACACACTTGAAACCAGTATAACCATAACAGGCATTGAAAGTGGCTTTCTTAGCATCTCTCAAAGGTCAAATTACAATCAAAGCTCTATCAGTGGAACTATTTATTTTTGTAAAACTGCGTGACAAATAGAAAAGTATAGGTGAAGTGGTGTAAAACATAGAAGGAATTCTGATAATTTTTTTGTGCTCTTGCCTTATATTTGTTGTCTTTTGTTTGTTTTCAGTCCTCTACAACATATTGAACAGAGAACATGAAATCAGTCAAGATTATGACATTATCTTTCACTATAGTTATTTGCTACATATTTTGTTATATTTGATTAAGTTTTTTAAAGAAGCTGTTTATTGATTTTTTTCCATAAGTGTCCCCAGATTATGAGGAATTTTCTGATTTTTTACAACTAATTTAATTAAAATAATAAAATAGGGAATAAAGTCAAACACTGTAGTCCCAGGGATTACCATTTGAGACAATAGAACAGAGCAGTTTGATTGCATCCAGAAAAAGTCTGACTGGTTTTAGTAGCAAAGCTAGCAAATTTATTATTTTAAAATTAAAAAAGAAATGTTTGTGCGACTTTATATTAAACTGTTTATTTTATTTTATTTTATTTTATTTTATTTTATTTTATTTTATTTTATTTTATTTTATTTTATTTTATTTTATTTTATTTTATTTTTTTATTTTATTTTATTTTTTCCCACTAGCTTTTTACAGGATAAATAACAAAATTACTTTTTGACAGTGCATGATTTTTGATCTGTCTTTCTTTTTATTCCCACAGAAACATATCAAATTGCTGAAATTTTGGATTTTTTGTGTGTGAAGAAACCACACTCTATAATCAAAAGACTCAAAATTGTCTTTTCCATCTTCATATCAATTAGTTCTGCATAGTTCAGTTATCTATTAAAACATAACTACTTTGTAATAAAATAATATAGTTTAGCACAGAATTAGTAGAGCAAACCTAGCATTAAGTTTGACTGAGTTTTGGTATATTATATAACAAACAAATAACATAACTGATTTAATGTACTGAATGATCAAACTGATTAGTTGATGATGATCTTCCCTTTTCTTTTCTTACAAATCCCAGTAATTCTGACAGTGTCTCTCTGATCAATCTGGGTTAAAACAGTTAATAATATTAGAAAGGGAATGCTTCTCTTTCTGTCCTGGCATGTGCTTGCTGTTTTTGTCTGTTCCAAAAAGTAAAGGAGGAAGAAAAGTTGCAGAACTTTCTTAGTCTTCAGAAATGTTCTATATCCCTTTGCATTATCAACTGTGTTTACTTTGCCTGTTTTCACCATAAATGTCCAAATTTCAGTGTGCAAATAAGCACATTAATTGTCTCTTATTCTGTCTCTTGGCATAGTATGCAAGTTTGTCAGTACTGCCACTTAATTCCTTTCCTTATCACCTTCTAAAAGTTAGATAGGGGCTTTATGATTACTGCTAAAAGTATTTGAAAGTAACTCAGCAACGGCAAATATTTTTGATATAGATGACTAGAAAAGCATACCTTAAATCGTCTATATGAAACAGATGTATTCTTCAGGAATCATTTTGCTTTTACTACAGTATGTCATCCCAGTTCCTGAAATTTCTTTTTTAACCTCTCAGCTGTTAGAGGAAAGCAGCTATTGAAGTGTTATATTGCCTATTATCTCAAGTACGTTGTTTAGGAGACTACAGATGTCTGAGGATAAAACTGCCATAAGAATTCCAAGATCTGTCAGCTTTACTAACAAAGAAACTGTTTTTCTGATCAGTACCTTTCCACTCCTCTATACTTTTGATATAAACTACATACAGTGCCAATCTTGTTTGCCTGAATTGACTCCAATTTTCTAGTCTGACCAAGTCTGACCAAGGTCAGAAGATTACAGAGCAAGGGATTTGCTGTTCTTATCTAGCACGTATGTTCCAGTGTTATTGGTAATTTATTTAATATTGTAAAAATCTACAGGATGCTAAACCATTTTCTCCAAAATATCTCAGTTTAAACTTTTGCAAAACTTACTAGGAAGTATTTTACATGAGCTATTTTATGAAGAAATATGCAAAATATTACCCATTTCAACATCCAGCGTTTTGTTAGGCCACACAACAGAATTGATGGAGAGAAGGGACTAGGCAAAAAATATGCCAACCTGTATTTGTGGCATTCCACTGATTCTGATGACTGTGATTACAGCCAATAACAAAAGCTAAAGGAGCTGTTTGCCACATACCAAAAGCAAAAAATGTCAGTGGAACTGCTCTGAATTTCAGAATTCTACAAATATAAAAACACACTCTTTATTCTTATCTATTTCGGGCAATAAATTAGCAAATAATAGTGGGTTTTCTTTCACTTCTCAGTTGAGAAGATCTTGAATGCTATGAGCTTGATTGCAAATACTGCCCAACAAATTTCTTTCAAATTGAAAGAACAGCAGAGTATTTTGGATATGGTGCATATTAATTTTGTTTTGAGGGCTGCACAAATATCTTCCATGCCAATGCAGATGCTGCTGTTAAACAGTCAATAAACATACATCATTATGAAAAATTCTCACCTGTTTAAGGTAAATTTTAAAACAGATACTGTGAACTTCATGCACAGTTCCAAGTTTCAGAGGTTATGCATATAATTGTGACTCACTGCTTTTGGAAAAAGACTGCATATAATTCACTCACTGCTTTTGGAAAAGGAGATTACTTTAAGATAAAGTGTAAAGGAAGTGTGGAATTTTGTATTGCAGTTTGTATCTGTGAGCAGGCAGAATGAGCAGAAGTGGATTTATCTTTAAGAAGCATGCAGAATACAGAGTTTACTGTAAGAGAAGATTAAATTTCTATAATGTCTTATTTCTATGTATAAAAGGGAGAAACTTATGGAAGTGTTAAAAATATCAATCACACTTGTCATCTTCCACAGTATTTAATAAAAAGAACAGTTGTGGCATTAATTATAATCCAGTAGTGGACTATAAATCATTCTGGTATAAAAGAGAAGGAATTTTCCTGGAGTCCATTAGTGATTTTAGATAAATAAAATTCTTACTTATTTCCAGGTCAAAGCCAATGGTGAAATCTTATTTCAATAGCATTCATTATTTTTAACTCACAAATTACTTTAAATATTTAACATTTATTCAAAACCTTTGTTTTTAAAACAAAAAGCACAATTGGGGGGAAAGTAAAAATGTATTTTTCTTAGCGCTGCATTTTTCATTCCTTGTAACTTCATTCTTGGCAGGAACACCTTTTTTCATTTGTGCTCTATGGACCATGAAAACTACCGTTATGAAGGAGACAGCACTGTATGCACTGGTTTTATTGTTTTTTTGCTGACACAACAAAATCTAAATCGTCTGGTTCACTTAAGGGTTTTCAGGCCTCAGCAGTTCTGCAAAAATAGAGAAAAAGAAAGAGAAAAAAAGAAATGCCTTGAAGTCAGAATCAATGAGTCTAATAAAAGGAAACGATGTCTTTTATACTTTTCTTTGATGACTGAGGAAATGCCAGTGTTACAGTTCTAGGAGACCTAAAAAAATATACAGGACTCCAAAGATTATTTGCAAATTATTATAATCAGTGTTATAACTATCCGGTCAGAAAATTAGATGACACCCAGAAGTTCACCTGTGTTAGCACAATCTATCTGTTTGATAGAAGTCTGTGATAAAAGACTGTTAAGTTGATTTAAGTCTGGTCTGTTGTCTGGTATAGGTGGAGGAATGTGCAATGTTTTCAGTCTACTAAATTTACTTAAAGTGACAGTGATTAATACAGTGCTCTGCAAAAGCTATACCTTATCCTCAGTTTTATGCTTCAAAACTGTATGATGTATTTGGAATTTCTATGGCATCAGACCATATTATGGAAGCATCAGGTACAGATGTGCAACTAAGATCAAATTATGCTTTACACTGAGTGCACTAAATGCTGCTAAAATAGGTGAATAGACTGCTTCTACTCCTGCAGAAAAATAGCTTTAGGTTTTGGAGTATAGAATTAGCTAAGGTATTTCAAAAAAAAATCTATATTTGCTCTTTAAAAATTATTTTACATTAATCATATAAAACAATGAAATATCTGGAAACAGATGATATTGTGATACTGATACTGTGAAAAGCTAAAAATAAATAAAATACAGTAAGTTATGTTCAGATTCATGTAACTGCTTCAGTTATTTACCATCATTTGCTCATTATTAACTCAAACAGTCTTGCCTTTGAATTTCCTTGTTTTTATAATGATTGAGGACAATTACAGCATTTCTGAAATGTTCTTTACCTTAAAATACTGATTTGATCTCTCAGCTCGTAATACTACAATTTGAAATATATTAAATAATTAACTTTGTTTCTCCATGATTTATACTAATTCTCAATGGCCTAAAATTTTGGAGACATATTGTAAGTATGGACCATAAAAGCAGCTGCGGATTATAAAAAGAGCTTTCATAATGTCTACCTACCCATAATGACAGCTAGCCCTCTGATATTCGGAAAGATTTCTTGAGATATATGTGTGCTTTTGCAGTTACTAACAACGTTTGAAATATATTTTCTAATTTATGCAGAGCTACATAGATGTGGATTTAGAGTATCTGCCAAAACAAAACATCAAATTTACAAAACTGAATATGGAATGAATAAAATAGTTTTATAGGCAATTCAGCTTGGTTGTTCATATTTGTGTTCAGTGTTTTTTTTCAATGGGATTATGCATGAAAAATTGGAATGACTGCATTCAAGTTTCAAAGAATTAAAGTGTGAAAAAGACTTAAGGAAACATGTATTTTTGAAGCTAAGAGCTTGCCATTGGCTTGATGTATACACTATACAAGTTCTCTGTAACTTTTCATAAGGGAAATCATATGTTTTATTTTGTTTTCTTGGAAGAAAGAAAAAGGAAAATGTCAATGTTCAATGGCATACTTTGAAAAATATTTTCCATGAAAAGTATTTGTCACTTTATGTAACTTTAAACTGATAAAGAATCATAGAAATCACAAAAACTATATTTTAGGAGGTACCTATTGCGGTAGCTTCCTCTTACTGAAAGGGATCTGCTCTTCTATTGAAAGGAGGCCATTAGTTTCCCTTCTCCTTTGGTTTCAGGGCCCTCTCAAACTGAGTCTTGACTATTTCCAGCAAGGCAGACTCCATCACTTCTCAGGGCAACACTTTCAATGCTTAGTTTTGTTAGGGTGCAGATTTTTTTTCTTATATGCAGACTCTGATGGAGTCCAGAATAACATTTGCTTTCATTGCCGTGAGGACACACTCGTGACGTGAGCTAAGCTTGCCATCCAATTGTATCCTTTTATGCCAAGGTACACTCTTTGCAGTTAGTTTCCAGTCTGATGCTGGTCCCCAGTACTGATGCTTGGGATTATTCTGTACTAGGTGCAAGAGTTTGCATTTATCTTTGTTAAACCTAATGCAACTGTTGCTAACCTAATCTTCTGACCTGTTGAGGTCTATGTATGGTAGCTCTTTCTTCTGCCCTACCTACCTCTCCTCCTAGTTTGTGTCATTTGTGGAAGTTTTGGTGAGGGCACATACAATCCCATTATCCCGTTAAATTGCTTATATAGATATTGAGTAGTATTGGATGCAGTATTGACCCCAGGAACTTGATTCATGATCAATTGCCAATTTGACTTTGAGTTATTCACCGCCACTCTTCCTGCTTGTCTCCACAGTCAGTTCTTTACCTGTAGGTGATCCATCTTTCCACTCCATATCTTACCAGTTTTTCACTGGTTGTGGAAGTGACAACCAGTCACTTGGTTGTGGGAGACTAGGTTGTGGGAGGCTGTCAGTCTTTCAAGATGTCAAATACTTTGCTAAAAAGCCAGTATAGATGAGTCTTTATGAATATACTATTTGAGTGTCATTCTTCTTGCCAGTGCAAACACATAGGTCATGAGCTTGGTGAAGGAGTATAAAATTGAGATTTGATAGTCTGTGTTTTATAGGAGGTCAGAATACATGGGAGGAATTGTTCCTTTAGCCTTAAAAAGAAAAAAAAAAAATATGAATCAAATCCCTTCATGAAAAGAGACTTATGTCTGCTTAGAATGAAGTGCCAGTAAAACAAAAGTCAATTTATCACTGAATACACTAGGTTTGAGAGTCTGTGGGTTTTTTGCTTGTTTGTTTATTTTTTTTCTTTAAATATAGATTGCTGTGATTTGATTCCTATATGGCTTAGTCATTTCTAATGAATACACATAAAAAATAGACTCCCTTTTTTCTAATATTTCCCCTCAGAAATTCAGATTGTAACCTTAATTACCTCCAGTCTTTCTTTTGTTACTGCAAACCCCTTTGAATTAAGATATTGCATGTGTGCAGGCTTAGCTGAGGCATTGCCCAAGTGCCTTTAGCAGACAAGAAAGAAGTGGAATGATATTGGTAAAAGAAAATTGTCCCTGAATGTATTTGTAAAAAAAAAAAAAAAATCAGAATTTGCTTGGCACATTTTGTTTTTTACTGTGCATTTATCCCATCTTGTCTTGTATTATGAGACTGTCTTCCTTGTCCTTTGATCTTTGTTTATTTTGGTGTTTATCCAACATCTTGATATTTTTATAACCTTGTGCTCTAAAGTCTCACTGCTCAGACATTTGTCTTTTCTAGCCAGTACTTTCAGGATACATATTAGCAACATATTACTAACAATGATTCCTCCTGTTTCCAGCCTCAAAAATTTACACTGCACTAGAGTAATATAGAGTCTTTGAAATGCTTCCTTCCATAATCTCTGATATGCTCAGCTACCTCCTAGTAAACTTTAATTCATGAATGCTGAGCGTGGACTGATGACGTCCTCTGAATGACACTGTTGGAGATGTCATTTTATGCACCCCATAGATGAGCTTCTTGATTTGCTTAACCTCTTCAATCCTGACATGCCAGTTAGCTCTCTTGCGCTCCAGTGAAATCCAAATGTTACACAGTATAGGCAGCTTCCTTATCTTCAGCATTACTGAGGGAACAGAAGCGTAATAAATCGTGTCATCACAAGTTATCTTATACAGACATCATTTCCAGTTGATTTCAAGTTAGTTTGGCTTTCCACACAGTGATTTCCAGTTAGATCAGACAACATGGTGAACTAACCCAGAGAAAACAATACACTTCATTGATGGAGTATATAAGCTGATTAACCGGATTGATTTGCACACAAAGAAGATGGAACCATGATGTAATCGCAGCATCTGCTTCTATCAGTATGAATGTCATAACTACTGTAAGCAATATATACATATTGGAGTGTCATTCTCTTTAGTTCATTGTCAAATGGGCTCCTGATTCTCTTGATTTTTCTGGCCTCTTGATTTTAGTCTTTTGAGTCTGCTCGGTATTTTGCCAAACAGAAAAGCAAAATATATAGAAATCATTTGTGGCTGTATTTCACTGATTCATTTTTTTTCCTCAGAGAAATTCCTGTTTTGCATAAAACAAATACACATTATGTTTTTGTAAGAATTGCTAAACTATATCTTAGAATTTAGTGATTTAGTAGTGACAGGTGTATGGTCTGTTTTCCTTGGCATAGTTCCAGTTCTGATATTTATCTTTTAGAGGCAGAAGAAAACAGTACAAGAACATTGTAATATTTGGCCTATATGTGAAAAGTGCACGGACGGGGTCACTGGGTGCTTCCTGTTATTTCATAGTACAACAACTGGGGGCCCTGTGTCCTATTTTTCTAAGCTTTGCTTTGTTTTCTACAGTCTAACAAATCATATGTAAAATTATTATATGATTTTTGGTTTAATTATTCAAGCAAATATGCTATCCTAGAGCTTTTCTTTCTTTTATTGTCCTCACAAGTGTTAATCTTGTTCAATAGTAGTTGTCTCTCTAACCTAGCTGATTAAATCAGTCATCACAGTATGAACCCTCTCTGTCCTTTAGAGATATTTTTCACATGTATTTTTCACATATGGCAATGCTATGAAAGAGAATAAACATTCTCATTTCTAATGCATTTCCATCATTGGGATGATATTTGCAACCTAAATGTACAAATAGTTCCTTCCTTATGTAGTTCATTCTTGTTTTATTACAGCTCACTTTTAGCTTTTCTTTCTTTCTTTCTTTCTTTCTTTCTTTCTTTCTTTCTTTCTTTCTTTCTCTCTTTCTCTCTTTCTCTCTTTCTCTCTTTCTCTCTTTCTCTCTTTCTCTCTTTCTTTCTTTTTTTTTCCCTTAATATGCATTAGCAATGCAAGAAATGAGAAATCATTTTCTCTGCCAGTTTTTAATACTGTTCAAATTATTTCACACCCACTAAAATTATTATTTTGTTTGTTGGGGTGAAGATTATATGGCAAAAAAATAAATAAATGTTGATACAGATGCTTGACAAAGTTTTCATCTATTGCAAAAATTAGTTTTCCATCCTTTCAGTATGGCATAATCATTTGAATTCCTAAGGAATCGAAGTATAGGGCTTAAAGAATGTTTTTCTCTGGCACAGTATTAAGTGCTTGGAAGAATTATTTGATTTTCAAGCCCAAACCTATGAGCAGAGAGTCTTTTTTTTTTTTTTTTTTTTTGATACTAGTGGTGCGGGGAGGATATCTATATTTATTTGGTCCCCTCTCTTCTGCGCTTTCTTATGTGTATTTCATTATTTCATCATATTCCACATATTCTGAAGAAAATTTTTTCTTCCTTAATACTACTGAAATCTTTTTCAACTAGTAACATAACATGTTCAACACAGTAACAGTGTGTTCATGCATGGTCCTAAAAGTCTTCTGTTTTGTTAAATGCAGTTAGTTCAAACACTTGGATTGCTAGGTCCCTAGGCAGAGGGAAATAAGTCTTAGATTGTATCGTAGCAGAGGGACAAAGTCATCTTTTTTTCTAAATAAATGTTCCCCTTTTTATTCCACATACGCTACTAATTCTCCTCTGGGCAGAATTTAGGGCTGCCAATCAGATGAGCTTCAGAACAGTTTATAGTGTCAATCTTTGCTTAGTATCTCCCCCAGAGCTTAAAACAAAGTTATGTTTAAGCCTAACATTAATAGATGAAAGACTCCTTAAGAAGTCTGATTATGCTAGTCCTCCATGCTCTATTTCTACACTTTTTTTTACGAGGCAAGATTAACATTCCTGCATATTTTCTGACTCAGATGAGTTGGAAACATTATTGAATGGATAGGGGTAAACATGATATACGAATGTCATTCATTGCTTTAGTGCCTTCGGTTTGTATAGATTTTCAGCTAGTCCGCTTTTGACAGGGAAACTAGTATCTCTGTGATAAGGCCATGTTACTTTTAGATAAAATCCTTAACCAAGTATCATTGCATTGTACCACGGATAAAACGATTGTTCTCTCCTTCACAACTGTTTCCTCCATATAGTGTCATCTGTAAATACTTGATAACTTCAAGTTGCTACAATGTGGGTTAAGTTTTCAGAATTGCTCAGGAGTAGCTGAATGATTAGAAATCATTCAAAGTGAGAATTTCAAATTTACTAGAATCCAACAGATTCTTCTGTAATGCTTACAAACATTAGCGATGAACTTGGCAACAGTGAAATTCTACTAACTTCCCATTGACTTCAAATAATTCTGAGCCTTCATCACAGAATTTCATAACCAATAAAATATGATGCAAATTCTGCAGAATCTATCTAGCTATTTTGTTTTCTACAGAAAAGATGAAAGCTGCAGACACCCTAACAGGATTCCCTTGGTAAAACCTGTGATGTAGTAAAATATTAAAATAATGTACAACTGAGAATTTGATTTCTTTCCTGAAAGCATAGTATTTTTATTATTATTACCTCTAATATATATCTTTCAGAAATCGAAAATCTCCACTTACGACAAGATGTGGGCCTTCATGAGCAGCAGGAGGCAGTCAGTACTTGTCAAAAGTAATGAAGAAGGTATTCAGCGTGTACTTACCTCTGATTATGCATTTTTAATGGAGTCGACAACCATTGAGTTTGTCACACAGCGGAACTGTAACCTGACACAGATTGGAGGCCTCATAGACTCAAAAGGTTATGGCGTTGGAACTCCCATGGGTAGGTTATATGTCAACCATTTGTTCTGTGTTCATTAATCTTAGTACTCACAGCAGCACAAGAAAGCTCTAACGTACTGAGGCTTTCTCTACACTACTAGCATTTCTCTGGTTCTCTTTTTCCCCACCTAAGCAAAAATATTACAAATATTATCAACTATTACAGATCAAATTTCATTTTCTAAACAGAAAAATCTCATAAAATATGGAACATTTTCATAAAGTAGGTTTCTATTACTGATGATTTCCATATATTCAACTAAAATAAGTAGTTACCTTTCAGAGCACTTGATTTTCTAAATAATAATAATAATAAATGTTTAAAATATATTCATCTATTCTTCAGAGAATGAGATGCTAGTAGTACAAAGATCGCACTGGCAAAAAGCTATAAAATGAAGGTTCATGAAATGCTGAGAATCTTATAATAAGGGGGAGGATCTGTCATGTATAATATACAGATAAAATACTAACTGAATTAAAACTGTGGTTTTGCGAACAGGTGTAATCCTATAAATGTGTTCCAGGTCAGGTGTTATTGACTGGGTAAAAAAACTTGTTTGCAAGTCTGGCCAACTACTGACATTTATTTGGTTTCTCGAATCCACAGTATCACTCCGTTGATGAATTCCTATTGACTGGAGTGATTTTGAAGTACATGAACTGACATTCTGACTGTAGATTTCAGAGTAGATGTAAACAAAAAATGGTGTGACACAAAGGGTCTCAGTACTGCAAAATGATCCTACTTAATCTTGTAATATCTTCCTGCAAGACTGATATTTATATAATTTTAATTTTATATTTTAAGAAGAACTTATACCATCTTGACACTGATGTGAATAGGTTTAATGTTTTTCTTGTAAAGGTCTGTTACTGATTGTATCTGCATTAGAAGTCTACAGTAAATCATTCTGTGGAGAAAACTGTGTACCGTAAGAAATCAACTTCACTCTAAGATTTTGTGTATCTAGGTATCTAGGAATACTAAACATGTTTCCCAGTATGGCACAGATACTTCTTGCAATTTGAATGACAGCTTTAAAATTTTAATAGTACCAGTAATTAGCTATGAAATAGACATCTGCAGAAATTATGATTCTATTCATCTTATCTGTGAACAGTTAGTTTTTCAGAATATAGTTTTAACCTATATGTCATTTTACCATCCTATTCTATTCCCATTGCAGCTTCTTATATTGAAGTTTTTTTTGATTTCTACAGTAAATTAAGTCTGATATCACGACAGTAATATGAGGTCCTTGACTCCAAGAAAATCAAGAAGCACAAAAGCTTCTGTGTTACTGCTTTGGTAATTAAAGACTAATGCAATTAGAGAATTAGGGCATTATAGCCAAGAGTTACTTGAAATCCCTTGACTATTAAGGAGACTTGGATATATATATGGTAGTATCAATATGAAGTCCTTGTACAGTTTCACATAGTGGGATACACTGTACTGAGCGAAGAGGAGACAATAATTGATCGTTTCGTTTTTGTCATCTTTTATATACATTTCAGGCCGTGTCACAATCATGAGATATTTTGGTTCCCTTTTCTGGTTACTAACTAGAGTGCTGCGGCTTTGCCCTTAGCATGAAATATTAGGAGAGTTTTCACTCTTACATAAGAGTCTATGAGAGTAAATTACTCAACTGGCATACATCACACATACTTGTAACTGGTTATAAGCTACTTATCACTGAATACTGCTCTTGATTGTAAGCACGTAGAGAGTTTCATTCAGAAATTAGCTTGCAATTGAGTTACACTAGCCTTACAGAAACTCCTAGTAGTTCTAGTAATTTCTCTATATCTGAGATGATTGCAATATATCGATAAAGAAAACTGACTCACGCTTCTACACTTCTAATAATCAACTTCTAATAATCATCCTTTTTTAAAAGTACATATAGGTTATATATAAATATACCTGACATATTACTATCTATATGTACATATAAGTACATATATGTATATATAAGTTTTTTTTTATCTCTCCTTTTTTTTATTGCATTAGTAAGCTGTGCTACTGTAAATGAACTTTCATTGAGAAACACTGTGGCAACCAGCATAAAAGCCAGAGAAAACAAATGAAAAACAAGATAAAGCCCAAACCAAACTTCTAGAGTGTTCGGTTTTTGCTCTTTTATTCCTGCTTCATTTATGGAGCGTGGGTACTATGCATACACCATTTCTTCAGAAACAGAACCCTGAGAGCCTGCAGCTCTCAGCTATCTGAAAAATTCCAAGTAATAACAAATGATCTGAATCTAGGGAAACAGTATCATTTACAAGAGTATCTGTGAGCTGACAATCATACAAAATCAAGATGAAGCTAAATGGAGGACACACTTGTAGGAATAAGACCTCTAAAAAAAAGAAAAACAAACTTGAATATGTCACATTTAATATGTCATCTGCAGGACCAACATAAAAACTAGAGATGGTGAAATTGATAAGATATATATATTATAAATGAATGTTTATAAGTTAAAGCAAAAATCTTTGTATATGCCTGAATTCATTTTTAGTCAGCCTCTTCTAGTGTTAGGCTATGGAAGCTTCATTTTCACTGAAAAGAAAAGGAGAAAACAGACTTGCGACAAGTCTTTTTTATGACAACAACTGATAGTTGAGAAAATAAAGAAAAAAATCTTTAAAATATTTGCATTTGTTTTGCTTATATAAAAAATTATTTTAAAAGTAAAAAATGCAATATTACATTTGTTTTATTATCCATGTTTAGAACTTTGATTACAACTTTATAACTGAGATGATAACACTGATTTACTGGAATGCACCTGTTTTCTTCTTCAAGTTTCACTAATGTGAAGAGAGACTGTAGAAAATGTAAATAAACAGCAGGTGCACCATCTATCCAAAAGCAGCAAATCAAAATAAAGCATTGTACAGACAAATTCTTTTTATTATCTGATAGAAGAGACCTAGAGATAAATCAGCGTGTGTTTTCTCTCAAGGTGAAAAGCATTAGTTTGGGCAGCTGCTGACGTTAAGTGGAAGTATCCTCAGGCAGGTGTTAAATAGTACCTTCTGACAAAGAGACAGACAGGGAAGAACAATGTTAGACAATATTGCCACAATAAATCCCCTGAAACAAGTGAAACCTCTGTTCTTTAGAGTCTCTTGCGGACATCAATGGGCCACGTTTCTACCAATGTAAAGAAATATATAATTCTGCACTGATGAAAGAGGACGAGCAATAGTTTCAGGTTGCCAGGGAAAATTACATGAAATTGTTAATTCTTTGCCAGCAAGAAACCAGTATTTTTGTTACTCAGTTCCGAAGGTATTGGTTTTATATTTTTTTGATAAAGTACGACTTCATCAACTAAATATAGACATATTTATAGACAAATAGACATAAATATAGACCTAACAGAAACATTCTGCTAAGATGTAAACTAAAGGCTAGGATCACATTGATTATCCCTTTCAAATGTCTCATTGTTTAAAAGGGTACTCTACCATACAGAGATATGCAATTTTATTGTTTACAATAATCAATAACAAGTATTCAATATGTTCCAAAAAATAAAAGATTTGCAATGTCACAAAGGGAAGTAAGGTGCTTGAAGCCTCAACCACGAGAACCATGTGTAAGTTTTCCAAGAAACCTGTCCTTGAGAAGATGACTCTAAAGCAATGTTCTGCAGTGAAAAAATAGTTCTAATGTAGACATATAGTTTTTGAGAGTGAGAAATGACTATCTCTCTACAGTTATTCCATACACTATACTGACTACGTCTCCCTTGACTATACTACTTAGCTCATACTCCTAGTTTGCATATAGACACATACCATGTAGATAGCTAAATGTCTGAATATAGTGACAAATTGCACTTGAAATGTCTGGGGATCCTTGCTATGTGCGTTTCATAAAGTGAATAACAATGCTTCTGTAGGAGAAAATATATATCATCATAATCTTTTAGTTTTTTAAGCTTCTAAGGAAAAATAATGACAATACAGTCACATCCACCTCTTTCATTTTACATTTCCTGACAAGAGACTTTAGAAGAAGTTAAATAGGACTTTTTCTTCCTACAGTCTTAATTTACTCTAGTGTAAAAGATTGATTTCTGCAGTACCAGCAGAGCAATCTTCACATTCCAGTATTTTGTTTTGTTTTCATTCTGCCACATCCTGTTAGGAGGCACTACTTTTTCCATTCTTGCGTTCTTAATTCATGAATCTGTTGGATAAGAAAACTTACCAAAATGCAGAAAGCTTGGGGTATATTGTAAAATTTATTTCTGATAATAAATAAATACAAAAATAAATATAATTTGCACTTATATATTATTAGAAATAAATATCTATATATTTATATATGTATATATATATATTTGTTCTTGAAGAGTTTGGATTTTCGGTTTGCATGGGCACATACTCCATGATCAAAGATTGTTATTCAAGGAAGGAAGGAGGGGAAGGAAGGAGAAGGGAAAAAGCAAAAGAGAAAAATAAAGAGAAACAGAAAAAAAATAGAAAGGGGAAGAGGAAAAGAGAAAGGAAAAGGGGAAGGGAAAGGGAAAGGAGAAGAAGAGAAAAGGAAAAGGGAAATGGAACAGGAAGGGAAATGGGAAAGGAAAGGGGTAGGAAAAGGGGTAGGGAAAGGGAAAGCAAGTCTTTTGGTTATTCAGAAGAACTTGACCTTTTCATCATAGAACCTCTAAAGTGCTTCTTATCACCCTCAGTTCCAATAGTCTTACATGCACCATATCTTCATCATGTGTAATTAAGATATTAAAAGTTTTCTTTGCCCTTGAATTCCCTAGTTGGAATTTAAATTTTAGCATTCTAAATTATTCCAGGATTCTCACAATATTTCATATCAAACATGACTCAAAACTTATGTTCCTTTACGCGTAACATGCAATCTTTAGAAGTCCCTGTCAACCCATCAGTCTACTTTTCATGCCCTACTGAGCTTGACTAGTATGACCTTCATCTGGTCAATGTAAGGATAGTGTAAAACAAGGTAATATTATATAATTAATGAAGTTTCCCTCAAGGAATATTTATCAATATTTTTGTTAATGGGCAGTAATTCACATAAAAAGAAGTCTAGATGACATGCACTCTCTTTCTTAAAGCTATAATCATCTGTGAAGCTACTTTTAAATTTTTTACTTTTCACTTCCCCACTGGAGTAAAAACATTCAGAAATACTCTCTAGTAGAAAAGCATTTTCATCTTTCTGGGATAGTTTGAGCTTCTCTTTTTCATTTCCAAATCAGTGTCTCTGCTGAACGTGGTAGACAGGCCACTTTCCATCTGGCTTTTGCAGATTTTCTACCTAGTCACCAGTTGCTTCTATGTTGTACCTATAGTACATAATGATTGACAAGTATTTGTGTCAAAATGACTCGATCTGAGCAGATTTCCTGGGCACGTGCCTTTCTGATGATCTGTGCTTATGTGGAACATCTTATGTGGAACTCTGGAACATCCAAGATAGGCCAGACAGATTGTGTGTGTGTGGAAATATATACAAAGGAAGGTTGTTTCAGTGGATCCTGGAGCTACTGAATCCTATCTGAAAGGCAGATAAATGAGGACCTTCTATAAGGAGGCTGCTCTACCTGTTGCTGCAGTTTTTAGAGTTCCTTTCTTCTTCGCTTTCACTCTTCTCTGATCATATACTAAAAATGCCCCAAAAGTTTTATTCAATTTGGAAAACAATAGGAACATGGAATGATGTTTCAAGACCGAGATTGGCCAAGGGGTCTGCAAAAATTCTACAGTAGATGCAAGCATGGGCCAAGCTCCTGTGTGGTGGTTTATGCACCATTACTGTTAAATCTACCAAAAGAACCCCTGTCAACTCTATTTTAGCCTACAGTGGTATCCAAAACCTGCTTATATAACCTATTCCATAGTCTTTATCTAGGTAATTCTGGCAACATAAAATCTCTTAGGCAATGACTTTTACAGTCATAGGAATGATGTGTTCTCTCTTCTTTTTTTTTTTCTAGAAAGATATGATTTTTGGCATATAAGGTGACCAGAAGAATTCAGAGATTATTAGATAATTACCTATACTTGATCTATAGAAATTCACAGAATTGTCTTAAGAGGGGCTGTAACTGTATAGTAGTGATGTTCCTTCAACATCTGCTACTGGTGAAGGAAAAATGCTTTGGGAAAAAGATTATTAATATTAATAACACAATCTATTATCTTGTAATAACTACAAAGGAAGAAAGAATAAGAAAATTTCATCTTTTTCCCAAAGCATTGGGAAACAAAGCATGTTTAATTTGCAAAACGTTATTAAGCTGAATCTGTTACCATGACTCTTCATTTTTACTAGTTTGTTGTTTATTTCTCACTTACTGTGATCAAAATATAGCTTCTTTTGACACTGCTATCACCGATCACAGCCCTAATAATTCCATGTTAATGGACTGTCAAGATGCCCTGAAAATGCTGGAAAAGGCATCTTTAAGAAAAGATTCTAAGAAAAGAAATGTATGCCCATTTGGTAGGGCCTCAAATGTATTGGGATGTTTCCGTCTGGGTGGGGAGAAAATACATTGGCCAGATACAGAATGAAATGGAAGAGTATATTTTTGGGTCAACTTACTAGAGTGGATACAGTTACCAACATTTCATTGCCAAATGGCTTCAGGTGGTGATACTCACAATAAACTGCTGCAGTAACTTGCAGAGTAAGGCAGATCTAGGTATGAAAATTTATGCATGTAAAATCATAAAATATATCTGCTCAGCTTGTATTTATATGTTACTAATATAAAGTTCTTTGTCTACAACAACTTTTATCTCTAGGGAGAGGAAAAAAAAATTCACAGGCCTTTTTTTTTCTCAAAGACACTCAAAATGTCGGATCACTCACCTGAGCCTTCCAAAAAAATCCATTTTGAGTATTATCCAAATATATATTATGCAGATCACTTTCACATCAAAATTTATTCATTTACTTTTGCATAATAAAATTCTACTGAACATTTTTTACTTAGGCTCTAATACACTTTAATTTGGCCAAATTAGAGCCATGAGCAGAGAAGGATTTCAGTTTTCTAATTTTTTGAATTTCAGTTGTCTGTGTAGCACATAATTAAAATGTTGTTTCAGGTAAGCACATTTTGAAGGTGGTAATATTCACATAATTTCATTGGAGGTAGAATTTAGAAAGAGGTATTTCACACAAACACTCTCTTAAATTAAAGATTTCAGTGAAGAAAAAGAGTTTCAGGCAATAATTTATGATCTACTATTTCATATCTTCTCTAGGAATACAACTTCATGAATTATTTATATTTATCTAAACCATTAATAAACTCAGTGCAATACTGTTCTTCCTATCCCAGTGAGAGGTCACTGGATTCAAATAGACTTTAAACAAATAGTGTAATCAACAACTATATAACATTTAATTATGATACATCTAATAACACTGTAAAAGGTCATCTGATCTATATTACTTATTCTTTATTTTTTTGAAATGACCTAGAGAAAATATGCTCTCTAAAAGTTTTTATTTTATAATGATGACATTTTTACATTGATCTGATCATGTCCTTCACGCAAGTATTTTACAAAAGATTTCGCTATGTGCCATTTTAAGTCCAAATATAGAAATTTTAAATGGAATTATAGTGGGAAATATAAATTATTAAAGCACAAAAGTCTTTAATAGATGCTTGTAATTTCAAAGACTAAAACTTAATGCATTAAAAACATGGATAAATAAATGACTCTTCCTTCCCAAATGTATCTCAAAATAATTCTTCTAGTATTCTTTCAGCTTACTTCCTTGCTACATTTATCATACCAAACAGATATTTCTGAAAAGGAGTATAAGAACTTTGCAGCCTGCTTTGCAATCATCTGAAAATTAGTTTCCTTTTGAGCTTGCCTATAAAATAAAAAGTAGAAAAATGGGAGTAAGTGCTTTCTAAGTGTAAGAATAACAGTTCAGCATTCTACAGTCGTGTAGGATGTAACCTCTTTTTTTCTAGCTGTTAAGAGACCAAAGGCTTGAATCCTACAGCTATATGTCTGAAGTACATTTTTTAAGTAAGCAGGTTCTAGATTTAGAACACCAACTACTTTCAGATGGATATTTCAAATAAATGCCCTGTATGTTGACTAGTAAAGAAATGGGATATGGGATACATGGATACATGTGGGTGAGGATTAAAGAGCAGACCAACAGGGGCGACACTGTTGTGGGAATTTACTACAGGCCTCCTGATCAGTCTTTACTGCTATTCTGTGATATTTATAATACAGTAGTGCTGCATTTTTGTGGCTGTTCTATCCACTCCCTATAACTATAGTAAGACATAGTCATACATACCAGAGATTAAAGTAAAAATAGATAAGACAAAGAGCAAGAGAAAATAAAGGCCTCTGAAAGCCTTCTGTTTTTTTCAGAAATTACTTAAAAATAAATGAGAATTGAAGGTGCCAAACACTGTAGCCAGTGCCAAAGTAGGGGACTTTAAGTTCTGCCTCAGTAAGGATATACAGTGCGATGATTCCATGGTTGCAAAATTTTCTAAAGGCAAACAGAGCCTGGTACAGATGAGTATTTGGATGACATTATTTATGCAGTTCCTTATTTTTTCCTTTTTTTTTTTTTCTTCTGAGATATTATGAAATTCCCTGAAGTGGTTGTTTGGGAATGTTTTGTTTGAATTGCTGAATGCCTTCAGCCTTAATTCAGTTTTCACAGTAGATTTTATTGTAGCATATGTTGTTAGGCCAAACACATTGTTTCAATTCTTAATAGTTTTCAGTTGTGATGGAGTTTTTTTCTTTTTTTTTTTTCTTGGTTAAAATATGAAGTAACTCTCTCTCTCTTTCAAGTGGTTTATGAAGATAGAATTTTAGGAAGAGAAAGACATTTTGTATAAGAAAACCCTAAAGAAATATTTGATGAGAATTGTCATCCTGGGTGATGATTTTGTTCTCCAGGTACAGAAACACACACCTTCTCAGTGTGTTCCTTCATGCACTACTTACTACCATTAGGGACAACAAGACTATAAAATATCTGTAAGTTTGAATCTAGGGTCCATATCATTTATTGCAAAATATAATCATACCATCCTTATTTATAACAAATCTGAGTAGGAAAGTAAGGCTGAAGTTTCAGTCATTTCAAGCTGGCAAAGAACTGGCATCTATCTGAATTCCTTTAATGAGCTAGTGAGCTTTTTACATAGACTTTTTGTCTTACTTTTGTTTTACATGCTTCCCATCTGTTCCACCTCAAACTTTGCAGACCTTTGGCAGTAGTGTTGGTTCTTCCCATTTTTCTTCTCCTTTTGTTATCCCTTCATTTTGTGTTGCTCCTAGAGGACTAGGCTAAAGATCAATTGCATTATAACAACAGGAGAGCCACAAGACATGCAAACACAGACATATTTAAATACTCCTGTAGGAAAAAAGCAGAGGATCCTGTCATCAAGATTTTATTAACATTCATTAGTTGTTATTTTCTGTCCCTGAAACCAAGCATTTACTGTACCAAGAGCTGCTTTATTTAGCTAGAGCTTCTTTCTGTGCCTTCTAAAATCATTCCTTTCTCACCTTCAACAAATTTGAAAAGGTGGCATGTTTTGAAGAGACATGTTTTGAAAACTTGTTTTAAATCTCATGCAAGACTTGAAAACAATGAAATTGAGCACAATGATTGGCACTGAGCTCATGACTGGCACATTCTCCTCAATTCATTTGTACATTTGGCAGTTAGTGAACAACTCAGAACATAATTTTAGACATACTCTTTTCAGTAAAAACAAGGCAAAATTTTTTAATGTTTCCAAAATCAAAAGTGTATGTATTTGAAAATGTAATCTGAATAAATATAAACTGCAAAAGATGTAGAACTTCAATGATAACCCTGTTTAACAAAAGGAATACTCCACAGGGCTAGTTAGTGCAATTTTACAAAACTTCAACTCTTTCAGGAACAGTTTTATTCGACTCTGGCTGGTAAATGGAAAGTATATTTCTGCACATCTGTATTTGAATGTAGTTATGTAAAAAAAGCAAAGTATAAATAACTCAGGAACCTTTCATAAAGCAAACAATTCTAAAATTAGAAGGAATAACAGGTAAATGATGTACACATTTCGTTACCAAGAGAGTTAGCAGAACACTTGGTTACACAGAATCACAGAATCACAGAATGGTTAAGGTTGAAAGGGACCTCTAGAGATCATCTAGTCCAACCACCCTGCTCCAGCAGGGACACCCAGAGCACGGGGCACAGGGTGGCATCCAGGCGAGTTTTGAAGATCTCCAGAGAAAGAGACTCCACAGCCTCTCTGGGCAGCCTGTTCCAGAGCTCTGTCACTCTCGCAGCAAAGAAGTTCTTCCTCATATGGAGATGGAACTTCCTGTGTTTCAACTTACCCATTACCATTTGTCCTGTCACCAGCCACCAGAGAGAAGAGCCTGGCCCCATCCTCCCTGCAGTTTCCCCTCAGGTACTTGAACATGTTGATCAAATCTCCTCTCAGCTTTCACTTCTCTAGGCCAAACAGGCCCACCTCGCTTAGTCTTTCCTCATATGACAAATGCTCCAGTCCCTTAATCATCTTTGTGGCTTTCTAGAAGCTGAATGTCCTTCTTGCACTAGGGGACAAGAACTGCACCCAATACTCCAGGTGTGGCCTCACCAGAGCTGAGTAGAGGGGCAGGATCCCCTCCCTCAACCTGCTGGCAATGCTCCTCCTGATGCAGCCAGGATCCCATTGGCCTTCTTGACCACGAAGGTACATTGCATGGTTAACTTGTCAACCAGGACTCCCAAATCCCTCTCCACAGAGCTGCTTTCCAGCAGGTCAACCCCTAGACTGTACTGGTGCTTGAGGTTATTCCTCCCCAGATGCAGAACCCTGCACTTGCCCTTGTGGAACCTCATAAGGTTCCTCTCTGCACAACTCGCCATTCTGTTTAGGTCCCTCTGAATGGCAGCACAGCCCTGGGGAGTGTCGGCCACTCCTCCCAGTTTGGTGTCATCTGCAAACTTGCTGAGGCTGCACTCTGTGCCCTCGTCCAAGTCATTGATGAACAAGCTGAAGAGCATTGGGTCCAGTACTGACCCCTGTGGGACACCACTGGCCACAGACCTCCAGACAGACTCAGCCCCATTTATCACTACCTTCTGGGTGCTGCCATTCAGGCAGTCCTCAATCCACCTCACTGTCCACTCATCCAGTCCATACTTCCAGAGCTTTCCTATGAGGAAGTTACGGGAGACTGTGTTGAAAGCCTTGCTGAAATCAAGGTAGACAACATCCGCAGCTCTCCCATCGTCCATCCAGCCAGTCACCTCATTATAGAAGGCTGTCAGGTTTGTCAGACATGACTTCCCCTTGGTGAATCCATGCTGACTACTCCTGAGTAACTTCTTTTCTTTGACATACCTAGAGATGGTCTCTAGGATGAGCTGCTCCATCACCTTTTCAGGGACAGATGTGAAGCTGAACAGCCTGTAGTTTCCCAGCTCCTCCCTCTTGCCTTGAAGACTGGAGTGCCCCTACTCTCCATGACCTCTCAAAGATGATGGAGAGTGACTCAGTAATATCCCCTGCCAATTCCCTCAGCACTCCTGGGTGCATCCAGCCCATAGATTTATGGGTGTCCAGTTTGCCTAGATAATCCCTAACCCATTTCTCTTCATTCAACCAGCGGAAAGTCCTCCTCTCTCCTGCTTCTTGTCTCTGAGCTCTTCATGGGGGCTAGCCTTAGCAGTAAAGACTAAGGCAAAGACAGCATTTAGTAACTCTGACTTCTCTGCATCCTCCGCCACCAGGGCACCCTTCCTATTCAGCAGCGGACTAACATTTTCCCTAGTCTTCCTCTTGCTGCTGATGTATTTGTAGATGCCCTTCCAGTTGCCCCTGACATCTCTCACTAACTCTAATTCCAAATGGGCCTTGGCCTTCCCCATTGCATCCCTACATTCTCTGACAATGTTCCTATATTCTTCCCATGTGGCCTGAACCTTCTTCCACATTATATGTGCCCTTTTTTTCTCTTTAAGTTTACCCATCAGCTCCTTGCCATCCACGCAGGTCTCTTGCCCGTCTTGCTTGACTTCTTTCTTATAAGAATGCACTGATCCTGAGCTTGGAGAAAGTGGTGCTTGAATAGTAGCCAACTGTCCTGGACCCCCTTTCCTTCTAGGACTCTTGCCCAGGGGATTCCTCCAAGGAGCTCCCTAAAGAGGTCAAAAGTTAGCTCTCTCAAAGTCCAGGGTTGCAATCCTGCTTTTGTCCATCATCTCGTGGTCACTGCAGCCAAGACTTCCCCCAACCTTCACATTTCCCAAGAGACCATCTCTGTTAGTATCAGGTCTAGCAGCACCCCTCCCCTTGTTGGCTCATCAACCACCTGCAGCAAGAAGTTATCTGCAATGTTCTGCAGGAACCTCCTGAGCTGTCTGTTCCCAGCTGTGTGATTATCCCAGTAGACATCAGGGTGGTTGAAGTCCTCCATGAAGACCATGGCCTTGGAGGCTTCTTGTAGCTGCCTGTAGAAGGCCTCATGTACTTCCTCTCCCCGATCAGGTGGTCTGTAGTAAACTCCCGTGACAGGGTTGCCCCTCATACATAGGCTCTCAAGCCGTGCTTCATCCTCCCCTATGATGAGCTCCATACATTCAAGTTTAAATTCCAAAATTTAAAGCAAAATTAAAAATAAACAATGTTCATTTCTAAGCAGCAGTAGTCTCAGTGTCTCATTTGGTTTATTCTTAGGGCCTTAGCTTCTTTAAGCTACTTTTAAATGTCAGATTATATAAATTATATAGTCCAAGTATTTTTTATCCATCCTTGGAGATGAGAGATGCTAGTAGATCTATCCCTATAGGCATAAATAGGAAGACAAATACCAACACAGGAGGCTTTTTTTTCTTTTATTTGCCTGCTCTTTATCTGGAATCCTTCATAAAATTTGAATTGTAATATTTATCACTTATGCATGCTTAAAACTGCTGGGCTTCAGTTCTTCTATAACTAAAACAAATTAGTACATTTATCTTCATTATTTGAACTTAATGCATAAAAATGGAGGAAAATTATTTATTTTTATGTAGGTATTGGAACTAATTTGAGAATTTCAACAACTTTAATTAATTTATTGTTGCTAAAGTTAAGAATTGTGCCTAAAAATTTGGTGGGAGAACTGTTTTTATAGTTAGATCAGAAGTATGAGTGTGTTAAGATTATACTATCTGTGAAAGCCATATTGAAAGACTGTATTTCCTATCAATAAAAAAATTACCAGAAAACTTTACTTGCGGTAGCTATTTCTAGCAAATCCAGCCTTAAAAAATCTGGATCTATACTGGGAATTTACTGAACAGGTTTAAATGAAGCAATGACATTATTAAAAGTGCCACATTGATGTAATTACACCTAGTACTATATGTGTATTGAGTTGTAAAGATTCATCTAATACCAAAAACCGTCTCAGTCCTGTTACAACTTCCTCTTGTTACAAACTTCACTGAATCCTAGCAGATAAGGTTTGCATGCTCTTAGGTGTTCGAAGTCAGAGAAAGCTGCCACATCAACTATTCTTTTTGTCTGGCTCTACCATTTCTTGGTTCCTTTTTCACTGCTTGGGACCTCATTTCTTAGCAACCCAGGTCCAGGCAATAACTATTGCCTCCCTCCCACTGTCTGCTCATTTAACTACTATGTTTCCAGGTCTTCATCTGTGAGACAGGTAATCAGGGAAAGCAAACTGAACAGTCTCTTTGCAAAGATTACAAAATGCAGTGATAAACCTACATGGGTTCATCTCCCCTCCACTCTTGGTTGTTCTTTAGATCAGGATATGCATTTTTGAAATCCAGGAGTCTTTCTTTCACATGCAGACATTTATTTTCCTCCTTAGTTGCCTCCCTAATTTATTTAGATATCTTTCTTTGAAAATATTCAATATTCTTCTCTTGCTTATCTAGTGAATGCTAACTTTGTCTCTCTGTTGTTTCTGGATTTTTTTATTTTTCGTATGTGCCTCTTACTATGGGTATAAAAATGGTGCTTAAAGGTTATGCTCTTCCATTTTCGTTTTTTCCCTTGATACTCTCAGCTTATAGTGAGGGGATAATGGGTTCCTTTAACAGTATTTTCCTCTGGGAAATTACTGACCAAAATGTTCAAGTGAGATTTCCTCAAATCTACAGCCTTTCAGATGCAGATGATTTTTCCTTATCAGAGAAAGCTTTGTGGGAAATCTGATGACTACCAGCCTGAGACCTTGAAGGTTGAGAGCTGTAAAAGGAGAGTTGGCTTTTCTGTGAATAAGGGAATTTGTTATAATTTTGAATGCATTTTTCTTTCAATTAAATGTACACTTCATCCTTACTTTTTCATAGTGACTAGTGGAGCAGTACTCTTAGTTGTTCTTTGCATTCAGTATTTATGATTAGGGCCACGTTTTAGAGCTGAGTGTTTACAGTCATCGTCTGAGGAGTATAATTTTTTTTTATTTCACTCAAAATGCAAAAAAATAGAATGTGCATATCTAATACAATAATATAATTTTAATCTGAATATATACAATAGTGAGAAAAAACTTGTTTACTTGTTTTACTTGTTAATTTAAACTGTTTTCCTCAATTCTCCTTTTCAGTATCAAGATATCTGAATATGAATAAGTTAACAAGTAAAACTTGCATCATCATCCCTTACTTTAATATTTCAGTGGTCAACTGTTCTATGTGCATTTCTTTTATATGCATTCACTCACCAGTGAAGGACAAATATGTTTTAGCTAGTTGCAACTTAGCACACCTAACGATTTCTCTAGTCTTAGTGATAAAGACAAAAACATGAAATGGCTATTGTAGTCCTAAATCTCCCTGTATTTCATCTATTTTTAATATCAGTTATGGTGCATTCTTATAGTTAGAGAATTATGAGAAAACTAATATGAAATAAGTCTCAGATAAATTATATTTCTTGGTTACAACTGGTTAAGATGTTCATAGCTTTAGAAAACCACATAAACATTTTAAAAATGTTTCTATAGAGATCAGGCTTTTGGTGAGCTGATGGTAATAAACATGAAGAGGTAAGAAAATTAGACATCAAGAACTTGTGAAAAGTTTTTCATTACATTTTACATAAAATACTCATTTAAACAGTTCCATGATTCTTAACAGAGATCTGTCTTTTCTGAGACATCTTTTAAAAGCGCCTCAGAAATGATATTATATATATGTATTTATACTCACACACACAAAAAGAATGGTGAGATGGGAATGTCTGGGGATTGTGAGGAATGTTTGGGGTTTGGTTTTGATCTGTTTGCTCTTTTAATTCAATAGAGGATAGCTTAGATTGTATAAACGTCTATCAAGGATTTTCCATTGTAATAATTAGAGCTTAATGAATATTTAATCATTACAATATGTCTAATATTACCGTATGGCAATACACACAAGTCTTTATGTAACATGAAGTGTGCAGGGTTAACAATCAGCATCAGGAAACTCCATTTTTTTCCCTCAGAAATGTTAACTCATCATGATACATATTTTATCTTAACCATAACATGTTAACCATAACATGTAGAGTACTTACTTAAAAACTTTTAAAAAGTCCTTCATGCTAAGAATAACTTAAAGCTCATGAGAAAATAGAAGGACAACTCATAGTTTATCAATAAGTGATTCTATTAATGTTTAAATCAATATAATATTTTAATGTATTATTCATAAATGCATAGAAATGTATATAAATGCTACTCTACTAGACCTTTGTGAAATGTTTCTCTTGAAGTCAAAATCAAGATTTTCACACCTCTTTGTATTAAAAAAAGCTATATCCGCTGAAAGTTTATTAATATACCTGTCATTTTCAGTAAACACTAGAGGCCATGTAAACCTGGGAAGTGTATTTAAACTCTGTGTCTCTGGGATGCTTTGTTACTAATTTATATGTACCTTAGAGGTGAGAATTCTGTAATGTCTGAGCATTTCATAAATATAAAACACCAAATTTGCTCTGAGGCATAGAGCTAGGAAACAGGAAAAATGTTTTACTTACCATAACAAAGAAAGTGTGTATCAAAGCTAGCTTCATATAGAATCTGCATCCTAAATCCTGATCTAATACAATGACCACAGGACTGTTTTGTGCTCTTAAAAATACCAGGGTAATTGATGCTTCTTGTAGACGTGACTAATTTTGCTGAGAACATATTTTCATCAGTACTATATGTGTATGTGTATGTATATATATTTGATAGCCTACAGGAGAGATGAGGACGTGAATCTCCTCTGGTATCCAACATACTTGGTTAGCGTGGCTTGCATAGTTGTTTATTTGGAGTAAAGTAGGATCTGCTCCTATATCAGATAGGCCCTCTTCTTTCTTTCTTCTTCCTCTCTTCTCCCTTTTCTTCAGTGTAAAGAGTTGTTGGCTTCCTACAAATGCTGAAGAATTTTAATCATCTGTCACATCCACAGATACTGTAATGATATTACTCCTTGACCCAGAAAGAGTCCTCATTAGCCCTTTGCTAAGTGAAAATGAGCCACTGTTGAGGATGGAGCCAGGGACAGGTCGCTCTCAGGCAGGCTCCTTTCTTCAGGTGTTGCTTGAAGACTTTTGGATCCATGGGAAGGAAGAAAGAGCGAAACTGTGATGACCCTCCTCTCTACCACTTTCTGCCATCCCAATGAGAGAGAGTTAACAGCTCTAGGGAGCAAAGCTGTCTCTGCCTGTTAAAAGAAAAACAGTGAAATGAAGCTAAGTGAGCTTCCTGAGCTGCCTATTGCTTTGTTATAACTGTGGCTGTCAGTCTTTATTGCTCAGTGCTGAGTTAGTTACAGATTCCTGGGAGGTATTCCAAGGCCTGTGATGAAAGTGGCTATAGGATGTTGAGATTTTTTCCCATAGATTCTTGTGGACTAAACACCTACTGCACAATTTTGTGTAAATAAAACCCCATTTAGTCTTGTGTCTGTCATGCCTATGCGTGAAACTTCAGAGAAAGTGAACTTCACATCCTGTATCACCAGTTAGCTCTGAGCAAACAATGGCTTTCCCAAAGGACCAGACTGAAATTTATGCTGTATGAAGAAAAAATACTTCATCAGTCATGGTAATTGATAGAAAAAGATAACAGATTGTTTAACAACCAAAACTTTCAAGGGTGATCCAACTGCATTTACAGCTGGATTGATGGCAGAATATTTAATCTGTGATTATTTTGTGGTTTAAGTATGAGATGAAGAAAAATGCAGAGAAATGCAGATATACCAAGATTTAAGTGATTCTACTCATCCTCAAGTGATTCTACTCATCCTCAGTAGTATAAATGGAGTTAGGCAAAGACTTTAATGGAAAATTTGGGCATGCCTGCGTTGGAGTCAGACCATGACTGCATTGGAGTCAGACCATGACTGCAGTTTATATATATATAGCCATGCTAATTTTAGGGTAGATAGATCTGTCTAGTGCAACCACAGTGTGAACAAGTTCGTGCTGGAAAAGAAAAAAACTTTCCCAAAAGATTGCCATTTTTTTAAATTACTACTTGTTACAATGCAGCTGACCCATACTGACTTCAGTGCTTCCTCTTCTCCACTGTTGAAATCAGAACCTGAACTGGTTATTATGCTCAGAATAAACTAATACAAACATGGGCTCCAATTTTCAAATTTCAAAATACCAAACAGTATGTAGAAATTTTTTCTCTTAATAAAATGACTCAGAATAATGGAATACAAACAAGTCTCAGCATATGCAAACTGGTTCAGCATATGCTTAATGAAGGATGGAGGGGAATAATGTAGTTCCTTTCTATTTACTTAAAGCCAAATTCATTTACATAGTTTCCACTATACTCCAAATCTTTTAAAGATGTTTGATATTTACCATGTGAATGAATAAAAAAGGTAAAAAAGGTAAACAGCAGATTTTAGTGAATTATAATCTTGCATGAAGTATTTTCAAGATCAGCTGGATTGCAGCATATTAATCTGTATTCAGTGAAGTCTCAATATATAATGATTTTGTGTTCATAAGTCTTAACTAAACATATAATTATGTGCATAAATCTTTATGTACTGAGATTTCATGGCAGAAAACCACCAAGGTCTCCATCACCTGTTGATGAAGTCAGAAGGAAACTCTTGTTGTAGTGGGCAACATTCACTCCTGCAAACTACAGCTACAGTAGGATATGAAAATAATGCGTGCGTTATGTCATGTGGGCCCTACAGTCCCTGTCCTTCATGGAGATATTTGATTAGTTGGCAGAGAAAAGAAATAAGTTGGAGCCTTGAGAAGAAGGGAAAGGAAAAGAATCAGATGTTACTTGTATCTTTTTTTCCTAATTTGGGAGCAGCTTTTTAAATATCTCTGTCCCTTCCCAATCCTCCCCCATGCGCACACTAGTAAGATTTTTTCAACTTCTCTTTTCATCAAAGAGTTATATTTGAAATTCATTTTTCTTCACACAAAAATTAATGTTACATGTGCTTTCTATGAATTTGGCAGAATGTTTCTCTCTGTTCCCCTCTCCTTTCTTCTTTTTTTTTTAACCTGTAAGATATTACTTTGTTCTTATTCATACGGATTTTATTTTGCAACCTAGATGCCTTATCCCCATTCTCTGTTTATTTTCTGCTTTCTTGCTATGCTAATTTTTCATCCAAACACCAGACCATAATACCTCTAACTATTTCAGGGGATTTTGAGCAGACTTTCCATTGCTGGGACTTTCAATTCAACTTGTATCTAAGAAAAAATTCTATGAGTAGGTAAAAGCTTCGGAAAGAATAGTTTTGGTATGCTTCCTGTTTTTGCTCTCCTTGTAAGTATATGAATTAGTAAAAAGAACATTTAAAATTGCTTATTTTCAAAAATCAGATTATTGGATCTTCTCAGGGTGTTTGTTGCAAAATTTAAAATAATGGATTTAGATCATTGTAAATCTTTCAGGAATAGAATTACATCACTGAATGCTGTTTTTTGACATCTATACATTTCCACGTTCAGATATTCTTTAAATATTTAATTTAACAGTGGTAATATACAAAGCTGGTCATTCCACACCTAATATGGATCTTTACTTATAAGATGACCATTTTCAAGACAAAGTAATGAGAGTAAAAACAAAATAAATAGAGGGTAAATATAAATATTGTAGTAAGCCTTATAATCTGTCCATTCCAGAAATATATGCACAAAACTTGCAAATTAGTAATACAAATTGATACAAATACCAATACGAATTGATGACATGAGTTAGTATTTGGATGCATACTCCCAATACAATCCTTTTAATCTCGATTAATTTTGATTATCTTGTACTTTCTATGAATTTCTCACTTTATTTTTTTTAAGTACTTCAAATGGACTAGAACTGTATGTATATAAATCTGGTCCTAGAATATATAAATAATAGATGAAGAATAGTCGGCCTGTGTTTAGACCAACAGAAACCAAGGAAATAAAATGAAAATCAGTTTATTTAGAAAGCAGCCTATCAAATCAGAAGATGGCTTAGACTGGATCCAAAATTATTTATCAATATATAATGTTACTTAAGTTGTTGTTTTTAAATATTTATAGGTAACACGGTGCAGAAAGTATCCCTCAAAGATTATAGAATGCACTTACACTTCGCCAGACCCTTGTGGACTAATCATTTTCCTTCTTCCATTTGACTGAAGAAATATGTCGACTAGATGCTTTTGCAAAGTTCCACTATTGTCAGAAAGGTCTAAAATGATGTGGCTTAGATTCCTGCCTGTGCAGGGAGTAGAAGAATTTTCTTTCATCTCTGTTTTGCTTACAGTCCTGTACAAATACAGTTTAGCTTGTAGTACAGGAGTCATTCTTCCTGTGGCAGAGAGAGGAACATTGGTTCTTGCAACTTTACTTTTAGATCAGTTTTGTCCATCTATTATTCTGGAACAAAGGAAAGAAGCCCAGAGTGTTTTCTAATTAATGGTTCATTCTGTGCTTTATTTCCAGGCTGGTTACAGTAACCCTTTCTGCCTACAGTAGCCCTGCGCCACATTCTCAGGGCAAGTCCTAAGTGTGTAGAAATAAAGAAATTCAAACCTGTGTACTTTCCAAAAATGATATAATATGTTCCACTAATACATTCCTTCATCTCTTTCTACATAGATATATGAAACAGTCAAATGGGCAGCATCTGTCTAACAGGATGTTGAGGAAATTTTTTAAAGGGTATCAAGTCAATGGAAATACATTTTATTAGCAAATGAAATGCATCTGCATAAAATTATAACTTGTAAATAGCATTATTATAACTCGACAAAGAAAAAAACAGGAGGGATCCTTCACAGAGCTGTTTTCCTATCAACGTCACATAAATGAGGGAGTGCCATGGCTTTCCATCAACTCTTTTTACCAGGATTTCTTAACTACATTAATTAAAGTCTTTTGTTCCTCTTTTCAAAGCAGGAGAAGAAGAATAATGGTTTTGTTCTCTGCTTAAATTTTACACAAAATATGAACAAGAAATCCTTTCTGGCTTAAATTTTACACAAAATATGAACAAGAAATCCTTTCTGACTTACATTGTTTAGTTGTAACCATTCAGAAATCTTTCTCCTTTACCAGCATTTTTAATTGATGTAAATTGTAAAATGCTCATTGAGAAATCGCTGTGTTCCATATAAAGAAATAAAAGGCAATGACATAGGAGACATAACACTTTATCTTGAAAACTGTGCTTTGAAACACTGGTATGTTCAGAAGCTTCCTAAGTCATTTTTAGGATTTAGATTATGAGAAAAAATACATTTTAACATTTTAAAATATTGTTGTTCAACATGTCTGTCTTTTGAATTGCATTACTACCTGGTAATATGAATATTCATTTCATATGAAATAAATAAGTGCTTGCAAGTTGTCATGAACTTATGACATTCTATCAAATACAGACTTCTGTGTCTTAGTCCTGAAGACTGACTTTCTTATTTTTTTTTAATAAGTAATAGTATAAAGTTCCCTTTACATATCAGATTTTGGATGGGCTTTAGATGATGAAGCAGTAGCCTGCAGATTTAAGTATATGAATCTAATTCTACAATGGTTGGGTCAAGTTTTCTCTGTGTATGTGTGTGTGTGTATGTGTGTGCACTTGTAGATTTGTATTTATGTGACCAATGTGAACATGGTTATCTGTAAATGTTTTTTTCTGTCATAACTTATGGTGGTAAAAGAAGAGGATCTAATTGTTCTCATGATGATTTCTTGCCCTTCAGTCTTCTCAGGAATACCACCTACCTTTCCTTACAATATACATGAATGTAAAAATTTCCCTGTGATCTCTTTAGGTTCTCCATATAGAGACAAGATCACTATAGCAATTCTTCAGCTGCAAGAAGAGGGCAAGCTCCACATGATGAAGGAGAAATGGTGGAGAGGCAATGGCTGTCCGGAGGAGGAAAGCAAAGAGGCCAGTGCTTTGGGAGTTCAAAATATTGGAGGAATCTTCATCGTGTTGGCGGCAGGATTGGTGCTTTCTGTCTTTGTTGCTGTCGGGGAGTTTTTGTACAAATCCAAAAAAAATGCCCAGTTGGAAAAGGTAAATATTGTCTTTTCCTATTTAATTTTATAATGATGGTCAATTCAGATAATATTTTAAACTTCCAATAGACAAATGCAGGTGCATACTGATTATTTATCATATAAAGCAGTACTTAAATAACAAAGGATCACAACAGAGTGCCCGAAGTTTTATATTTACAGCTTGTAATTTGTCTTCAATATGTTTAATTGTAGCCAGCTTTCAGGACAAGTGACTATTTCTCCTCTTATTCAAGCCTGAAAAAAGACAGCTTTTTACTCCTGGAAGTTCACTGCAGTTAATTTTATGGATGAAGAAGAAATCCGAAACTGTAATGGGAAACAAATTAATCTTCTACTGATAATTCTGATTTTCAAAGGCATAACTATCTGTAGCTCAAAGTAAAAAACCTAAAATCGTCTCTACAGAAATGTTCTTTCTAGAAGTTTACACTTGAAAAAGTTGTTCTGGTAGCATCTAGAAAAAATTACATCCATCAGATTCTTTATGGTTTTACTACATATTATGAATTGATGTCCTGTAATTTTAAACTCATTCAGTTTTGAAAGTTGTACTTTCTATTTGTACAACCACAATACTGTAACTATACCAAAATTACTAAGATTTTTTGTAAAATTCTTAGTTTTAAAACCTACACTTAAACTATAGATTTTATTGCTATGACATATTCTGAATTTTTAGATGGAGAGAAACTGTGCATTTTTTACTATTTTTTCCCTTTAGATTAGTTTGTGGCCCAAGTCAATTCTGACATTTGTGTTTAGTAACTTAGCTTAATAAAATAAGTAGTAAATCCAACAGATACATTTATATTGATATTTTTCCGGATGCTACTAGTAAATTTTTGTAATTGAATTATTATTCAGAAAACTTAAGATTTGTATTCAGTCCTTTTAAGCTACCTTTTGGTATGCAAGTGTCCTTTAATGAATATACTGTTAAAGACATTTTTGCTATAACACACAATGGCAGTGTGAGATCACAAAGTTCTAAAGAGATTTTGAACAAGGGTACATTTTAATATACTGTAAAAAGATCATTTAGTTTCTTATTTATCATACTATAGGATGAATATTCTGTTCACCTACTATTGAAGTGTTGTGTTTCTGAAAACAATTATTGTAAGGAAAAAATAACATTTACTTAAATAACCTATGTAAATCTCAATAACTTTATACATTCCTAAGGTTAATATGGATTTTGTATGGATTTCACTATAAATTGATTTAACTGTTATGGACTTTTAAGAAATACTTATTCAAAAAAAATAGAACTATTTGATAATGATTTTGTAACACCAGTTGCGCAGTGGTTTTTAGGGTTTGACACTTGACTCTAACACCATGGCTTAACTGTAGAAAATTGTGTGAGGAAGCAAAAAAAATATCCTCCCCCAGGACCACAGACCTTCAGTAGATTTCTTCTTAAGTTCCACAAGAACTTAAGGAAAAATTTCCTGACAGTAAGGGTGACACATCCCTGGAACAGGCTGCCCAGAGAGGTTGTGGAGTCTCCTTCTCTGAAGATCTTCAAGACCCGCTTGGATGCAGCCCTGTGCCACATGCTCTCGGTGGCCCTGCGTGTGCAGGGGGGTTGGACTAGATGACCTCTAGAGGTCTCTTCCAATCTTAGGAATTCTATGATTCTATGATTCTATTAAATATAGTAGATACCTGCTGCCTAGGAGAGGGAGGAGTAGCAGCCATAGAGGGCAGGTAAGAGGTACAGTCAACTGTCTCCTGTCACTGCATCTCCTCTGCTGGGATGGGTGCACCCTGTAGATAGAGCTGCCTTGGACATCCTTTAGGGAGAGAGGAAGCACCTGTTTTTTGTAGCATTGATTCATTTAGGCTCATTGTATCAGTATGATATCTGTGTTTTATCTATAAGCATTTGGAGACAGGAAAGATCAAAGGTCACATTAAAAGCTAAGGAAACAGAAGAAATCAAATACACCTACATGGATGAATATGTGGAGTTTCCTGGGACACAGTTGACCATAACAACATGTATATCTGTTTTTATGTTATACAAAATACATATAGTTGCACTTCCATTATGGCTGAAGACAGGCAGTGAAGATTTTAGGTGCATAATTTTGCTAAGAAATGCTAATGCTAATTTTGCTAATGCTAAGAAATAATGTTTCTTAGCAACTTTGCTGTCATGTACATGTACAGAGATGTTGCCTGTGGTAAAGAGTAAGACCTCCAAAGAAACTGAACTCAGCAAAGCAGCAGATAGAATTGTGTGTGTATTTTTTTTTTGCAAACTGCTACATTTCATGACCAAAGTGGATCAGAGCATGCTCTCAATATGGTCAAAAACTAGATAGCAACTTGTGACCCAACTGCAGTCTTTCTATAAAGTAGACATTGATAAGAAGAATAGGACACGTAATTGTAGCCCCAC
The DNA here is from genome assembly GCA_013389825.1 of Crypturellus undulatus. Classification (NCBI taxonomy): domain Eukaryota; kingdom Metazoa; phylum Chordata; class Aves; order Tinamiformes; family Tinamidae; genus Crypturellus; species Crypturellus undulatus. The sequence goes on along the minus strand of VWPW01003336.1, from coordinate 268,606 downwards.
AATATTTTCTAGAAACTGAGAAATTTCTGTTTTATTGACACCTTTCAAAAACAAAGATAAACCTTGTAAGATCGAAGTTAGTCTGTCAGTCGTCAACGCTTGCTATGGCTAGTTTGTTTGAAAAATGAATGCCCTAATTTACTAAGAATTTTCAACAATATCCAGATCTGAAGAGTGTGAAAAGAACAATATATGGACTCAATTCAGCTATCATTTGTAGCCATTCAAAACCCACTGAACAATCAGCAGGTCAGAACAAAGTCTGCCTGTGAAAAAATAAGAGATGCACATATGTATGTTGTATGTACGATGAGATATAAATTGTTCCTTCACTATTTGTTTTATTAGGGAAGTTCTGATCAGAGGTTTTCTATAATACAGAATATGTCAAGCTGAATCTAAAAAGGTGCTGAATTGATGATATCAGCAGAGTATTTCTGGAGTTAAATGAGAAAATGAATGAAAAATTATTTGAAATAACCTCTCTGAAATACATTCTTTTAATAATATAATAAATGGGCAGTAAAACAATAAAGGTATTGATATTGGTTTATCTTTTGCAATCATTTTCCAAGGATGACAGAATTAATTTTGTTTTCCATAGTAAATAATTCAGGATTAAACTGCAGAGCTGAATTGAGAAAACTCATCCTAGATGTTGCAATGAATGTGTACCAAAAATTCTTAGCAGTTTAGAGTTGACCCCAAAGTGAATATCAGTAGCTGTAAGTCATGTAAGACCTGTGAGTCACTTATAAATGCATTGTACTTGCAACAACAGGTTTTGCTAAAGAAGTTAGAAATTCTGAATGCTGAACTGTGAACTTCATACGAGACTAACTGGTTGACACTCACTCAAAATAAGTTGTTTACAAAATTTTCAATCATTTACTGGAAATTGCACAAAACATGTTTTGGTTTTAATAACATAAGGTTACCGAAAATAGAGTCTTAGATTTTAGCTATTTCAAAAATTCCTGGAGCTTGCGGGGCTGAAATGAACTTAAGTCCTGCTAGTAACTGGCCCATAAAGTATTAGGTTAAGTGATTTTACTATAATTGCCAATACTTTGAATTTACTGTGTGCCTAGACCAAATACTCAAGTAATGGGATAACCTAGATTGTATGTAAATATCTAAATATTACCTCTAATCTTGTCTTAACTCTTACTTTTTTTGGAAGGTGAATTGGAAATGGATGTGTGGCAAAGCTTTTTTTCTGTGATGGTATTTAGCATTCCCACTCAGGCAGAGGAATAGGCCAGGTGGAAAGTGAGGTTCCGAGGCTGTCTGGGCTGCGTTCCTCCAGAGTAACCACAAGATGGTGCCTTGCATTTTTCAAGAAAAAAAATAATTGTTGCTTTTTAATAGAATTGTATCACAGTGCTCTTCTATTATTTTGTTACAGGCTTTTTAAAAGTGCTAAAGGCTTATACTCTTTCCTTTTTTTATATAATACAAACATCTAATTATGTTATCTACTTGGATTCATGTTATTAAGCAGACTTTTTTTATCTAGTCAGTCTTGACAATAAATGCTTAACCATTACATTTTATAATTGCTTTTGCTGGTGGATGACCTGCTCCTTGATTTTAACAGGCACTTAGAGGGTAGTGAATATGCAGTGTTAGAAACAGAAGCCATTTAAAACAATTACTATGTCCTTTTTTGTTGGTATGTTTCACTATGTTAGGCTGTAACAAGAATATGTAGAACATTACTTGTCCCTGCAGAGTGGGGACCTGGTCATGGCACTTGAGAGACAAAGGTTTTGCCTTGAGAAGTTCTTGGTTTTGTTGCTGTAGTGCAGCAACCCATGCCCTTTGCAAAAAGTATGACGAGGCCAAGGGTTGCTAGTGTGAAGAAACTGTTGTGCTGTTCATTGGACACCATATCCTGTTAGTTCTTCTCTCAGAGACAGTTTAACTATTCTTAATATATTTTCTTGAAATGAATCCAAATGCTGACAGAAGTTTGTTTCATTGAGATTCTTCTACACTTTGGTTGCATCAGTATAAATATTATTCTGTAGGTTTCTGATTGCCCCTTATTAGAATCAAACTGAGCAAAATGCAACTCATTGCTCACATTGATTGGTTTCACTGATTGCCAGACATGAAACTTGTCCTAAATAGATCAGGCTTACAGGAAGAAGTTAATAATGAAATGCTGTAAATTCTTTTATCAACAAGATGTATTGAAAGTGAATATTTCCATTTCTGTTTTAACTGTTGTGTTAGCAATAATGCAAAACAAAGACACTGCAATACATTCATATGCAAAATGGAAATATTTTTAGGATCTGTTCTTACTTTAACAGAATATTTTATTTCACTTTTTTCTTTCAAATTTTATTAATTTTTTTCTGACTCCTTCCACAAAAAAAAGGAGGTATGTCAACACTGCTGCAGTTCAGATTCTGTTCCTAATAGTTTAATATTAAAAGTGTTTTGTATTTGGGGTAGAGCTTTATAATAGTTCTTGAGCATTCCCAACATAATTCCCAACACAGCGTTTTTTTTTGTTGTTGTTATTTGTTTTTGTTGTGTTGTTGTTTTCAAGTTCAAAGATTTTAAAGGTGGAGGACCCGCTCCTCAGGCTACAATGAATAAAATATGTGGACATTTGTGGAAAAGCAAAGGCAAAAGATTTGAGATTTATAGCCCAGTAAACTTTTATAAAACATACACTCAGTGATTTAGTCCGAATTGTCATGTCACATTTTGTACTGCGGTAATTTTTAGTATAAGACAGGAGAAAGAACAGCTGCTGTGACAGTTCATAAGAGGAAATGTTTTTGCAGCTTTGGTACATCTGCATTCTGCAGATGCAATTGGAAAACTTCTATCATCCTGTACTCCCTGGAGCACTATTGTGGGGTGCATGGATTTGTACGGCTTACTTCTGTATGCATGTATACAGGCTATTTGAGAACGAGGTATGAATTACAATTCAATACCTTCTTCAAAATGTTTTATGGAGTATTAGAGGATATTTTGCAATGGCAGGAGCAGTGAAAAAAAATGGAAAAGATGTGAAAAGACAAAATTGGAGAAACAATATTGAAATGATTATATTGATATGACTATGACATTTTTTCAAATAATTTGCACATAATAAAACATTAAAAACAAGTTTTCTATTTTGATTTTTGATTGCAGCTGAACCAATGTCTGTTTGATAATGGATATTGGTAATGATTTCTTTTTGAATTACTTAATTTTTGTCATTCAAGAAACAAAGAAGAGACAGATTGGAAATGTGAGTAAAACTGTCTGTTTTACACCAAAATCATATTGTGCAAGCACAGATGTAGGGATGTCATTTCAAATAGGATTGTTATTGCTCCACAGATATTCCATATTGCTTCATAGATGAAAGATTGTGTCTTAAGGTCTGGTCTTGTTATGAATATCTTATGTTGGACACAGAGAAGTTATGGTTGTGTTAAAAAAAAAAAGAAAGGAAGGAAAGGAAAGGGAAAGAAAGGAAAGGAAAGGAAAGGAAAGGAAAGGAAAGGAAAGGGAAGGAAAAAGGAAAAAGGAAAAAGGAAAGCCTAGCTTGTCATTTTTCTATAGGATGTACAGGTCATTTTCATTCATCAGTAGAAAGAAGAAACTCAAAATACAGAACTGTTAGCTCATTTGAAAAAAAAATCTTTATTCTCAAGGAAGAGAATACTGTCATATCTTTCTAATAATTTTTAACTGTCCTTCCTTTAATATATGAGCCACATCCTCTCTACAAATATTTTAGATTATAAACATTGACTTTTGCATTTAACTAGCTGCCCTATAGCTACACTTGGCTATAATATCAAGATACTCCAGCTCATCTGATTTAGGTTATCTTCCCTACAGTATAAACATGAACATCAAACACTTCCCATTGCTTTTTCGGTTGAGGAAATATTTTAGACTGCTGGATGAAACCCTGTAATTATAGAGGAGCTGATATAACTCTTATCATACGGCTATTAATAGTCAGTGTTTTCGAAACAGTAAAAAATGTAGGCATTAATAATAGCAGTCTCTCTCTATTCAATATGATTTGAGGCCATGACATATTTTTATTAAGTTTATAAGATCACACTGAATTATGAACTCACTGCATGTTTTTTACAGTGAATAATATACAGTTAACATTAGCTCAGGATACATACGTAAAGGTATTTAGGTACAACTGGACTTAGTTCAGCTGTCCTTAATTTCTAAATTGGCTCTATAAGATGGACTATTATTTTCAAATTAAACTATATGTTAGTATATACAGTATTTTTAATTCAGATAGATTTAATTCTCAAAAGACTGACTACCTGTCATCATCACTTCCTTTCACCATGCTTGATGATCAACAAGCTTGACTTTCCTTGGAAAAACAAAGAGTCAATGTGGATTCAGGATCAAAAATGACTGAATGGATGGATGCACTTTCACATCCAGTGCCTGAGAGCACAGAATCTCATATGATTGATTTCAGTGCAGTCAGGATCATTCCTGCTAGAAGTAAAAAAAAAGACCTTACATAGCTATAATCATTACATATGGAACCATTAAAATTGTGTGTTGGAATTTGTTCTAAACCACATATGCAGTGCAAAATACATTATTATTTATTTGCTTAGCACCACCTATGTGACTAAAGTAACAAAAAATTGCTTAGAATTGCTATCAGTGCTTGCTAAACAACAAATAGGAGTTCCCCATGGAAATTGGACTGTAGTGATCTATTCTGGAGGAAGTCCTATATCAGTGTGACAGACTTCACACCACTGACTAATATACAAGTAACCAAGGGCCACCAATCCAATCTGTAAACTCAGAGCAAAATTTAGGAACATGCAGGAATCTGAGGTGGCAAGCCACTTTCACAAGAGGGTGAGCTGAATCATAAGGGTAGATACTATATTCCAAATGCTCCCCTTTACTTATCCATCATAGAATCTATCTTCCTTGGATTACACTTCAGGCATACCCTTATTTCAGCCAGGTACTGGAAGTGCAAAATGACTGCACTATCCTGGTCTGGCAAGAGAGTAGGACTGTGTATCATCTGGATGCTGATGACACCACAGCCCAAATTATCTCATTATCTCCCCAGTGGCCTCATATACATGTTGAAAGGAGAGATGACAGGATGAAACCTTGTGGAATCCTACATGACAGAGAGCCCTCGGGGCTGATGAGCAATTGTCCCATGCCATCCTCTGGGATTTCTCTGAGAGGAAAGAGTGGAACCACACAAGTGCAATCCCATCTGCCCCAGCCTAGGTCCACAGGTGAGTCAGCAAAATATCATGGTCAGTGTGATGGTCAGAAAGGCTGCTGACAGAGCTAAGAAAAATCACTTTTGAGAAAGCTTTCTGCATTGATAGGAGCATTCCATCAGCCACTGGAGCCAGTGTATCCTTCAGGCTATACTCAGGCTGGAAACCGGACTGAATGGTTTCAGCAGACATTAAATGCATTCAGAGTTGCCTTATCACAAATCTCTCTTACCCATCTGACAGCATTTTATTTTGCCAGGAAATACATTTTGGAATTAGAGTGTGGCTACACTGTTTTCTGGTCACCAATTGGGAACTCATTGACAAATTGCATAAGGAAGTTGATATTTAATTTTCCTACTAGAAATATAACAGGAGTAGTTTGCTGTTTTATTTATTTATTTATGACTAGCACTGAAGTTTTGTATATCACCTAAGTCCATCTCACAACTCGAAAGCTCAGTGAGCAATTCAGCCCCCATAAAATTAGTTTCATTGTGGTATTGTTCTGTTGTTATGGGCAGGGCCAGTCTCTTGGCCCTTGAAACAGAAAAAAGGGTCCTTGAAACAATCAATATTCAACTCAGTCACAGAGTGAAGCATCTCATGCTTCATCAATCTGTCTGGAACAATTCTAGTGTTCTTGACTTTGTAGTTACTGTGGTGGAATCAAGGCTTAACTTAAGAAAACATAATTTTCACTTTGCTTGATTTTTTGTCTGTATTTGAGTAGGCACTGAAATCTCTCATTGATTTTGACCTGAAACTAATTTATTTCTACCAGAGATAACAATTGCTAAAGCTGAAATTGAGAATACATTGGTGGTATTTCAGATAATTATTGGGAAGTTAGTTTACAGTGTACTTTTGCATTACACCTTCTACAGACTGAAAATGTACTGCATGAGAAAAGTATGTGGCAAAATATAGTACATTTAACATAACTATATTATACATATATACATTTATATTTATACACATTTGGGTCAAAAATAACATTTAAGACTAGCTTTATAGCAAAGCAAACAAAATCTGATGATTACAAGAATGTTGCGATTTTTTGAAAAAAAGTAGTGCTTCAGCTGCAATGAAATATGATTTCTCTTTTTTTGTTTGTTTTCATTCTGTTAATTGCTCATCTCTCTGTGATCCTATGTCAGTATTTCCCTAGGATTTGTGTATCTGTCTAGGGTTTTAAGATTGATGGGTTTTCTGAATTCATTCATTCAGAATCCCCAGAGAACTGGCATATGGAAGCAGAAAGAAATTAGAAGGGAGGGTCAGGGCAGGGCTATGCATTCTTTCTTGGATAGCTTCAAGAAAATGAAAAACAGTTTGATTGATATGTTCTCCTAGATGCTAGAATATTGACCCATAACATCTGATTTAAGATGCAGGATTACTGTTGTTACTGCTTTAAGAAAGTTTAACAAGGCTTCAAATAGTATCTGACACGCAAGGCTGGAGGGTAATGAACTTCTGAGTAAATCTTGCAGTTTTGTACTGAATTTTGACAGTGAACTTCATATTAACTCCATCAAAGAGGGGGAAAAAGAGATCTATGAATGGCAAATGATGGGGGCCGTTCTTGTTTAAAATAGTTCAAATTATTATTCACAAACACTAGAATTTTAGGGGTGTTAGAGCCATGTCATTCCTATCTTGTTTTTACAGTACTGTGGTTTCAGGTTATGTATGGACTGTATTGTTCTGTTATCCATTTCACTTTGATGTAAGGCATGCCTTTACTGCATTAACACTGTTCTATTGGTCTTGTTATTTATGTCTTCAATAATTATTTCTCTTTTTAGGTCATTAAAAGAAAAAATTATGGTGATAGTCTCATAAACCTGGGTCTAAAAATGCTAATATGATTTCTAATTACCTTTCCTCCTAAATATCCTATAAAGTAATATAATGAAAACAGTTTAAATATTGTCTGGCTTTCATATTCATATATGAACACAAAGGTACATTACATTATTTTCAGGCTGAGAAGCCATGCACAAGCTGTCTGAATAGACTGTAAACAATGGCAAGAATCTGCAGAATGATTATCTTGATCCTACATGACTTGTGAGCTGTCAGCTGCAGCAAAGAATGAAAAGGATATTATTTCTTTGCAATTCATAAGGACACGAGCTTTGGCAGAACTCCTTGCGTTAAAAGGCGAAAGGAATACAGTACTGATTAAAATTTTCTGTTGTACATTTCTATTTTCTGCTTAGAACCACAGCCCTTTTTCTTTTCTAATGTTTTACTGTGATTATTCACTAAGTGCAAGAAAACAATTATACTATTCACTAAGTGCAAGAAAACAATTATACTTAGCTGGTGATCATTGAATTGTATGACTTCCTTCAACTCTTCTACTACTTGATTATATGTAAGATGACTTGAAGGCAGCATTTACTCTCTGCAAATATTTAGGAAGACAATTCAGGGTTTTGTTAGCAAAATATAATTCAATAATAACTGATGATCTCATAACATGCTTGCAGAGTGGAAGGTAAAATGGAACAAAAGGTTATTTTCTTTGAAGTGAAGGGAGAATTGTTCAAAATATAAATAAGGAATATTCTTGAGGTGTAAAGACGTTTTGAAATACAGACTATAGTTATGCAAATACTTCACTGTTTTTCCCTAACAACTTGAAAGGCCATCTGAAATCAGAATTAAAACACTGGATTATGTCTTTTAAAATCTTGTCTGAAAATGTCATTTTTCTATCGTAAGTAGTCTACTCTGAGCACTAGTTTGTTATTTCATGACTTAAAACTCTAAAGGTGGTATTCTAGCCATATAGCAAAACGAAGTTTGGAAAGACAGAAAATGGTGAATCTAGTCAGGCTGGAATAAAAAAAGAGAAAAAAAAATCTATTAAGCAAAGGTCAAACATGAAATAATCCTTTGTAAACTTTTTGAACATGACTTTACAGTGCATGGGAAAAGTCTTCCATATGCTATTTTTTTTCTCAGATAAAATCCAAAGGAAACTAAAGATCTAGATTATGGACTTTTATATAGTCTCAATTTCATCCTTTTAAAAATAGATGATCATTCCAAAGAGTGAAAATTGCAAAATTAATATGTAATATTTCTCTTCCTAGGTGCTTGGTTACCAAAAAATGTTACCTTCTGGGAGCTAATAATGTCTACTATTTTCAGATATTTGATGTTTTAAAATACAAGCACATGTTGTGCTTGTATAAGCTGGGGAAAAAAAAAAAACTAATTTAAACCTATTTTTAATAGAGGATACAATTAAATTCCCAGGAACTTACTTTATAAAACATACGTTGAAAACATGGAATAGATGCATTTTCTAGATAAAATAATTATCATGAAATTATATTATATGCCACTTAAACTGTCAGTCTTTCCAAGATTTCTCATTTTATGGAGTTCATTTTATTGAATTTTCAGATCCAGGAAAAAAAATATCTGATAAAATATGTTGGCAATTTTCCTGAGATCCAATTTTCAGGATATTTCAAAGTGTTGGCATTAAGCATATGTATCTTCTCCTGTCCATTGGCTGTAATATTGTTCATACTGTTAATACCTAAAAGCTGATGTCATTGGGTAAGTGTTTGCAGATCTGTGCAAAAGTTTTTGGTTGACTGACGTGTCTTGAAAAGAATTCACTCTTTTGCCACTCTTGTTAGTTATCTTGACAGAAAAGAAAAGGGATAACATCTTGAAAGTGTTAGATTATAAAGCAAAAATTTTAAATGTGAAGTGATCTTTCAGTTAGATTTTTGATTTCAGTGGTGAGTGCCATATATTGGGTGGAGGTGCTGTTATGCTGCCAGTGCCAGCAGTTGCAACTTACTGTTTTCCTGGTGAAATTCCTGATTTATGTGCTAGGATCCTCACATAATGAAAATGCTAAGGTAGTAGATCTGCAAGGCTTAGCGGTTTAGCCAGTAGGACATTGGGGAATATTAAATTAAATCTTTAGTGATTTCAGGGTTTAGTGTCAGATTGAAAATCATGAATGTATTTCTGATGTTAAGTGACAGCACTTCCTTAAAAAGTCTAAGAGAATTTGATCTTTTATTTCAAAACATAGCTGGATAAAAGACAGATACAGCTTCCTGCCTTCTTCACAATGTTAATAAGATAGAAACACATGAAAATCTGAAACATGACAGCACAAAGCATTTTTCTGAAAAAATTAGCCACCTCTTTCACACAGTGGAAGGGCTAATTCCTATGTTGGATATTAGTCTAGTAAAGAGGAACGCTTTTAAATAGGCATAATAGTGAGAGTCCACTGCAGAAGTCACTCCGTGTAACCAGTCACAAATGATGAATTTTGTATAAAACATTGGTCTCTGAAGGACATGTGCTTCACTCTGCATCATAGAGATAGACCTGTCTTTTGTCTGGATTCACAGCTTCAGATTTAGCTACGAATGTGGCTAAAGCCTTTCTGTCACAAGCTGAGAAAGTTTCATTACTTTGTTTCAAACTCAGCAGGGAAAAGATGTGTTTGAAAGGAAGAGTATTATAGTTAGAGGAAGATTACTCTTTCTTTCCTCCTTTTTTATCTCCTTTCCTGTCTATTCCCATATTCATCTAAAGGATTAGAGAAGGGAACATTTGTTCAGACTTGGGAATTCAGGTTCAATTTTACCTGAACTCCGAGACAGCTCATATTTGCACTATGTTGAAATAATCAAGAATTTTACATAAAAATATTGAGGTCCTCATTGAAACAGGAACTACAAATGAAGCCCTTCCTCTGCCACTTTGAGTGTCGAACAATCTCTGTTCTCTCTTCTCTCTCTTGTTCCCTCTGTGCTTCTGTTTAATGCCTCTGTGCAAAGTGGCATAGTATCTGTAGGAGGCAGCTGAAAGGATTTTTATCCTGAAGTCTGTTGCTTCTAGGTTATAGTGCACTGCCAAGACACCAGTGTTTGAACCTGCCCCAGCAGAAGACACAATTAAATCCATGCTCTCAGGGGTCTCATATTCTCCTTGTGCACTCCAATGGTGATGCTAAAGAGCTGTATTAAATGGCAGCACAAGAAAAACAACTGTAAAGTCTATCATGTAGGCGTCCTTAACAGTTGCCCCATTTTTTGAAGAACTTAGTTTGTCAGATCAGCTGAATCAAAGACCTGAGGCTTAGAGAACTGGAGTGTTGGTGAGTTCTGGGGGAATAAGCCAAGAGTTGATGTGTTTAGCAGTTTGAAGAATAAATTTCTCCGGGCTACGGTCAGATAGATGTCAGGCCTGTGAAGTTTAATGTTGAAAACTGAGTGCCTTACTGATCTGAGTGCCTTTAGCGTTTAAGGTTGGAAGCTGAGTGCAGATTTTGGAAAACAAAATCTTAACTTAGAGAGAATGAGGTATGGTGAGGTGCTTAACTGCTTTCTAGATCTAGGAGGGAAAGTAGGCAGATTTTTATTGATTGATGATCTACCACACATTCCAGTCACTCTCTCTTCCTTTTCTCTGTTTTTTTCTTGTTTTTAATCATCTCCCTAGAGTGGAGATTAGTTGTTAAAGTGGCAAATACCAAGGGCTAGATTATATTGCACCTTTGCTTTGAGGAAGAGAAACTGTCGTGAGAAGTTTGTCAAAACATATCAGGCTCTGGCATCTCTGTTTTTACCCCTTTGCTAGGGGTAAAAATAAGGACTCTGTTATTATAAGTTGAGAGTTCAGTCTGAGTAAGGAAATAAAGATTTTTTATTGCTTTTCTGATTTTTGCATTGTCAAAAAAAAAGTCTTCAAGGATTTAGCTTACGATGAAACTATTAATAAACATTTTTCTTATACTCTTCAGAAAGATGAAATTAAATGGCATTTTTTTTTTGCAAACATATTCTTCATAAATTACATTCAGTAATGAACAAGAACTATTTAGAAACAGAGGATGCTCAAAATAATGAATTAGATATTTGCTTTCAGTAGCGCATCTGCATTTTAGCAGAATTTAGACATTAATTTAGTTTCCTTCTTACACCAAGATCTACTGTTTTGTTAAGGAAAAGCTGTTTTAACTATATAGAAATGAAATATATTATTTTGAAATACAGACAAGGAAATTTTACTGAGTACCTAATGAGCATGCTACATTCAGATGTTATCTTGTAAGTCTAACCTATGTTAACAGAACATCTGTTTGAAATATTTTTATATATCATGTGCATCCACAGTCAGTAGCTGGCAGATAAGTAATTGTAGAGACAAGGTGAAGTTTGCAGTGAGTCATCGCAGCTGGATAAGTCATTTTAATTATTATGTGATGCATATTTAAAAGACAGCAATTTGTTATGAGCTCCAGGCTGAGACAAAGCAAACTTACAGAACTGACAAGGCTGTGCCAGTAGAGTGAATCTTCTTCTAGGTACTGCAGCTGGACATTTCTTACAGTTGTGTTTTGTTTCTGTTTTCTTTCTTTTTTTTTTTTTATGTCTTCTTCTCCTTCCTCAATTTCCCCCTCAGAGGTCCTTCTGTAGTGCCATGGTAGAGGAGCTAAGGATGTCTCTGAAGTGTCAGCGTCGATTAAAACACAAGCCACAGGCCCCTGTCATTGTGAAAACAGAAGAAGTTATCAACATGCACACGTTTAACGACAGAAGGTTGCCAGGTAAAGAAACCATGGCATAGAGCTGGGAAGCCAAATACCCCAAGCACAAACTGTCGTCTTTTTTCCAAACAACTTTGCGAGAATGTTTCCTGTGGAAATATGCAACCTGTGCAAAATAAAATGAGTTACCTCATGCCGCTGTGTCTATGAACTAGAGACTCTGTGATCTCAGCAGTTGCAATGGCCAGACTCGAATCACAAGCATCACAGATCAACCAAGTTACGCGGGGTTACACTGTTTGCCATGGGTTCCACCATTCTGGATGAGTGAATGTTACATGTGAATTTTGTGGCTGGTTTCAAATGCAGTCTCAGTGAGAAACTACAGGTTCCTTTTGAAGTTCAACCGTTGCCAGGAGACAGAGAATAAGTGTCCAGGATGGCACTAACCACAGGAGGAGGCTATCAAAAATAATGTGTCAGAACTGGACTGGAATGAGAAACAGTATGTTCTTCTGAACTTCCAAGCATAGAAGAGTTGGTAGCTGCTGGTCCATATCTACAGACTGTAATTGCCAGCTGGACACTGTGACTGGACAGGCAATATCAGTTTACTGGATGAGAGAAATGTTCAGATGAAGAAAACATTAATCCTATGAATGGAAGGTTAAATAAGGGGATGCTCACTTGCTTTTTGGACTGTGTCACTGAACTGAGTAAATAATTTCTTTTTTAATTAATAACTTAAATTTACCTGGGTTGGAACTCTTACCTAAAAAAAATCCATAATTTTGACCCAATTTTTAGATAAATAAAAGTTACCCGAATATAAAAGAATGTATCCTAGAACCCTTAGATGTAAACAATTATCTGTTTTTTCTTGTGACAAGAGGGAAGGGATTGGGAAGCAGTCTACTTAGCACATATTGGGCTGGCATTTTAGCCTGAATGGGTTTTGAAACCCTTGTTCCTGCTACAAAATGAACTCAGTGGAACCTGTGCAATTCTCACTAATATTGGAAGTGGGATGGGTCACCTAAAAGCGAATGTGGAGGACTTTGAAGACTGCATTTTTCAATACAGTCACAGTACTAAATGAACAAAATTCTTGAGCAGTTTTTTTTTTCAAAAAAAATGTTCAGGTTTATTTGTGAAATTGCAAGATTTCTATGAAAATAGTTTTTGTATGGAAATTTTTGTAATACTTTTTATCAACAAAATAAGAACATGTGTTTCTGTCCGGGGGTGTGATGCCAAGCATGACTGGTAGTGCGTGCGCACCACCAACGTTTGGTGAAAACTATTTTTATCAAGAAAAAGGAATCTTAGAAGAGACATATTTTCAAGTTAGATAATATAAAAACTAGGTGCACTACCACCACTGCTTACCATGCTACACCCCTGGTTTCCACTAGGCTGATAACATGCTGTCATGAACAATTGTGTGTAAATGGTAAAAGACACAGACCTCTTGACCACATTGTGATAACAGTTGAAGTGCACTCAGTTTGCTGTCTGAATCCAATGCACAAAATTAAAAAAAAGACAGTTTTAGTTGTTTTGTTCTGTGTGATTTGAGCAATATATGTACAGTACTCTGTGTCAGTACTAGTACTTATAAAAGCCTCAATTTAGCGCTCTATCCTGCTGATTCTTGCCACTAAACCTTCAGCCAGAAAATTGGCTGGCATTTCTAAGCCTGTACAGCACATTGTGATAAGTTTTTGCAGGATCTGGCTTTTTGTTTCTAAAAACTAATTTGTATGTCCTACTTATAGTGAATACCTGGACATAGCTTTTGGAAATCCCGCCCTATGGATGGTGAATTTTGAACTTCCGTCTAGTGTAATTTTATTTGAATCCCAACAAAAAATGTATAGGACATAACCTACTATGTAGGAATGTTATGTTAGTCACAAAAGCTTATAAAGACCTCTTTATGAGGAAACTGTATCATTTGGCTAGATTAAAATAATAATAAAAAAACACATTAATTTAAAATTTATCATAAATAATCAGTCATTGATGAGTAATGAGACCATTTATTTACTAGGGCATAATTTAACCTTATCATCTTTCTAATACTGGAAGATAAGACATATCACCCAAACTGTAGAAAATATTTAATGAAATTTGGGTGGAAGGGTGGGGGGAGGTTTGTGTCTACTACCCAGTTCTCATATATCTTCATAGACACTGAGCTGGCCATTTTCATTGTGAATAGGTACTGAGAAAGCAAAATCTCTGATGTTTGTGAGAGTTTCATCCCCATTTATGTGATAACAAGCAAAAGGTTTTCTTTGTCTGAAGTAAAAACACAAAATAAAAACACCTTCAGCAAAGTTCTGAAAATAAGTATACTTACGTAATGCATACTTAAGTTTAAGTTAATTCTTTAAAGTACAAAGGGGGGAAAAGTAATTGTCTTACAACACAATAAAAGCTCCTAATTATGCTGGTTTGGAATGGAAAAAATTGGCTATTGCATTTGATTGATGATTTACAATAAAATTTGTAAAATCATGAAATAAAATGCTGTATTATATTCAAACTAACCTTTCTTTTCTCCATTAAGGATGTTAAAATAAGCAGGAGTTCTGTTCTCCACTTGCTACACATGATTAATTTTCATTAACCTTTATGTGAGCCATAGTAAGTATGGATATGAAAGATGTCCCAAATATTTCATTGGGTCACAATCCCCTAAGGAACAAGAATCCTACTGCAGAAAGCAGTGTGGCATAATTAGGATTTCAGTGAGGATTTCAGCCTTCCATTAAAGGAAATATGCAAGTCAACTGGAGATTTGTATTTAACATCAAGACTAAAAATGCATGGCTCAACAGATTAATAATAGGATAATGGCTTTTAAAAAAAAAATATATACAGTAATTCATAATGCATTATTATTTTTTTTCACAGAAAATTAAGATATTTAAAGAAAAGATACCATCACACAGCTGAACCTCAAAGTAGTAGAAAATAATGCTATTACTTTTCACTCTTAAAAGCTGAATGGTTTGTTTTCCCTTCAGTGTTATGAAGGAAGTTCTGAAGTAAACTTCTTCATTTTGAAAGGCTGTTGTGTGATTAGTGCCAAGCCCTCATGTTTAGTATAAATTGCTATAGTGTCATCAGAGTTGACTAAGCTACATATACTCCTTACATCAAGTGTGTGTCTGGTCCAGGAATGCCATTCATATATCTATTCATAACTGTTTTATGTGGTTTCATATAAGAACTCAATTAGTCCATTGATTTCCCAGGACAGGATGGTGGCTGCTTCACTGACAGACCTTGAATGTCACTCTAGAGAAGAATTTTAAAGGAATTATAGCTCAGTTTTATGGTACAACCTGGTGGATGAAAATCAGAGTTAAAAACCGGAAGGCTTTTTTTTTTTTTTTTTAATTTTAAATGCATCTGCTCTAAGGAAGATATAGGTCTATAGTCTTCAATGTGTCTCAAGACACAGAATTAATATATTTAGGTTGCCTCAGCATCATTATATAGCAATAGACAACTGTGTGGATTTGACACTGTGGAAGAAATGACAAAACCTTTAACTTTTTGAATACTGATGTAATGTGTGAAGGACTGATGGTGAAAGTTCTGAGCCCAATAGTCAGCTAAGTCAACAGATATGTGATGGTAAATAAAGATGTGGTCCACTGTAGGCAAATACAGTTTGTTCTGTAGTATTACTTGTTAGATAAATACAAGACCAAACCAAAGGAGTATATGGAAGTTTTGGTGTAAGAGAACATTTTTCTGAAAGCTGTATCTGAATTTTTCAATTAAAGAACTCACTCTGTGAGTTGAAAAAAATATTTCTTTAGTTTTTAAATTATTTGACGTTTTCTGACTTCATCCATGAGGACTTCAAAAAAGAAAGTTATTGAGCCTCAAACACTAACTAGTTATTATGTCAAAATGGAAAATATATA
The DNA here is from genome assembly GCA_013389825.1 of Crypturellus undulatus. Taxonomy (NCBI): domain Eukaryota; kingdom Metazoa; phylum Chordata; class Aves; order Tinamiformes; family Tinamidae; genus Crypturellus; species Crypturellus undulatus. Next base: position 252,845 of record VWPW01003336.1, on the reverse strand, counting down.
ATTTATGAAGAAGCAAACCACCTAAACCCAAACTGTCAAACTAAATTAGAAAAAAAAAAACCCTGATATTCTACAAGATCAAGATATTACCAAGAAAAAGGGCCATGAACAGAGATACTGGCATACAAAGAAGTAAAAGATAATGCTATCAAATCATTTTGCACTATTATAATAATACTAAAGAAGTTTTAGAAAAAAATGTTTTAAAGTACTTTAGACACAGCTTAATTTCCAAATACACTGAAGTGTACAAATACATTAAGTTACACAGTACAGTGACCAAACTATTGTCCCCCTTGAAAGTGATGTCAAAACTCCTATTTTAGAGGAGTCAAGATTTCACCCAGTGTATTCCCAAATGTGCTCACACAATGTGTACTGATATAAATAATAAAGGGAAAATATGAAACCAGCCTGCCTTCGGGTATACATGAGCAGTTATGTTTTTTGTCCTATTTTCGAAGATATATAGGAAGTGAAGGGGTGAATGTGGTTGACTAGTCTGATATCCAAGATAGTGTCATTACTTTCCAGCCTCAAATTTGTTGGTGTCTTCACTCCCAGGCTTGCTTCTCTGCCTTCTGACACATTTTAATTTATTTTCGGTATCTTTTTTCTTCAGGTTTTCCTATAAAATGTACTTCTAATTAAAATTAAATTTATTCAAGAACCTCATCTCCCTAGTTCGCATCCAACAAGACAAAAGCACTAGCTTTTCATGTGACTGTAATCTAATTGTCGTTCTCTTCATTTATTCCCATCTCTGCTCCCTGCCTGTGTTACCTCCTCCTGTTGTTCTTGTATTTGCCTAGACTGTAAGCTCTTAGGGGGCAGGAAATCTGTCTTTTATTTGTTATATGAAGCACCATGAACTATGGAGCTATATAAATAATAAAAAAGTAGATATTCTTAAATAATGTTTGAACTGATACTGATCTGATTGACTGCCAGTCTAGTGATACATTGTTATAGTTCATTGCCTGGAATCCTAATCACTATGGCATCAGAATAAGCAAAGAATAAAAATAATAAAGCCAACTCAAAGGATATATCACGTTGACTCATCTTACTGAAATTTTCCCTGCAGGGTCAGGGTGAAGAAATATAAAACATCATATTAAAATAGCTTCTATAATATTTTCAATACAAAACCTTCTACATTAAAAATGGGGCATATAGATAAATATATAAAAGAAGATTTGTATATAGGAAGAATTTTGCAGAAAGCTCATCTAAATGCAAAGCCAGATAGTACCTTGAATTCTTTTACAGATATAAAAATTATGACTAAGAAATTTGGCAAGTCAAACATCAAACACTTTCCTTTATTATATTTAACTGCCCACTTAGTTCAACGAATCCACCATTGTCAAAATCAATATTGATTTACTTTATGAATTATTTTATAACCAGATTTTTTTAATGAGAAATGACTAATTTAAACTAAAGAAATACTTCCTCTCTTCTGTTCATAGCCAACAACAATTTCTGTGACTGAAGGAATGATACAGTTGTGAGAATTTCAGAATGCCTAATGTAGATAAATGAAATAAACCAATTGATGTAACCCATCTTGAGGAAAAGCATATCAGCTTTTTCTTTTATCTTTTTCTTTCTAAAGGAATGTCACTCTGTAATGAGGAACATTATTATTTTGAATTGTTGAAACATAAATTGGGAATTATACGTACTTACATAGCCATACATAGCTGTTCTGGATGCCCTCAGGAATTCTCAGTGCCAAGATAATGCCTTTCTTTCCTTGTCATAAGATATACACATAGTTCTACAAGCTACTTAGGAATTCTAGCATGTGCTAAAAATAACCGAAAATCCTTGAGGCTCTGCCATGACTACAAGAGTTTTATGAGAAGCAGATTCATGTGGAATTGGTAGGAAATAAAAGACTTACTCTAAACTTATCTGAAAACTTTATATGAAAACAGTGAAAAACTGACAAAAGTCTTTTTTTTTTGTTTTGTTTTGTTTTTCTTTTTGTTGTTGTTTGTTTTGTTCTTTTGGCTACATCATGCATCACAAGCCAAATTTGTAGAGATTATTGAAGGATCTTACTTGGTTTTGAAGGTGCAGTTTCAAGCCTTACTATGGATTTATGGCAAAAACAGTGTCTTACTAGTCTCTCCCAGTATACTGCTGGCTGTTCAGCTCAGGGAGTCAAAGGCAACCCAAGGTGATGTTGCTGTGGCAAACTCTTTGTGTCATTGCAATATTTCAACCATGCTAAGTGCCTGCACCATTTAGACCCAGATAAATCAATAAACATTGCAATTTCTAACTTGTATTTGCTAAGTCATTCTGGGCATGCAGGTCTATGGTAAAAAATACTCGTGTTATGTAAAATTTACTTGTGTGATCATCATTTATGCATCTCTTCTTAGAGAATCACAGAAACACAGGAGCATAGCCATTGAGATTTTGAATTGTTTAGTCCAGTTCTCTATTCAAAGGGAAGGTGCCCCTGGAGATCATCTAGTCTCGACCCTTTTGCTCAAAGCAAGGCCACCTAGAACAGGTTGCCCAAAACTGTGCCTAATCGTGTTTAAATATTGCCAAGAATGGATGTTCCACAGCCTCTGTGGACAGCCTGTTCCAATTATACAATATATATGTCATAAAAAATATTTTCTTAGATTTAAATGAAATACAATATCTTGCATTTCAAATGTGCACAATGCTTCTTGCCCTTTCACTGGAAACTGTTGAGAAGAATCTGACTAAATAAACTTTACACCTCCTCTCCAACCTATCATTTATTTATACACACCGATCAGATGCCCCTCAGCCTCCTCTTCTCCAGGCTAAGCACTCCCCACTCTCTTTGTCTTTCCTCAAATGGCACATGCTCCAGTACCCTAACCAGCTTTGTGACTGTGCTCACTGCAGTGTGCCACTCCTTTTCTTTTTTCCTTGAGGATATGAGCCCATGTTATAGGAATACCAGGTCTAACATCTGTATTCCAGAAATATTTCCTGTGAAACACAAGAATTATTTTGTTTTACAGGACACTAACTTACAATGCACTTGAGAATCTGTGATAGCTCCTGTTAGCAAGCTGAGTTTCATGATAGCAATTCCTTGTTATTGTTGTTGCTTTTTGTCTATCATTTTGTCTTTTACCCTAGGATCTTCATTTAGTGGGTAGGGGATTGTCAATATTATGTACTTGCACAATGACTGTTAAAATACAATACTAAAAAAATGCAAGCATTCTGTAATAGCAATAAGACAAAAAGAAAAGTGATTGTTTGGAATGAGTATTCCTCACCTCCAAGATATTCTAGTGCAAGAAAGTTATGGATAACATAGGCTTATTCCTGTAAAACGTGACAGCTTGAGTTAAGGACCCACTTCCAGGATACCTGTTGTTCCACTCTCCTTAATGTTTTTAGGGCCCTCCATCAATACTAAAAACCTGTATTATCGGCACTAGCTTGACAAGAACATGTTCAGTTGTGCAGCATGTGGTGTGTTATGTCTTTTTCTATTTGTACAACAAAAACAGTCTGAAATAACTACATCATTTCTGAGACATTACAGTAACCTCGTTCAGTATATTTGCAGACATAGCACACAGAGCTACAGAGATATTCATACTGCTTATTTGGAAGGCAGGGACCACAAAAATTGCATAAATCACTTAAAGAGGTAATACTGAATTTTTACATCAAAAATTACCTATAGGTATCATTATATTTTAAATAGGAGATATGAAGAAGTATGGGCTTCATTATAGACAGTCTATGGACTAACACAGGATAGATAGGTTAAAAACAAATGTGCTGTTAATGTTCATTAGGATGTTGGGCTGCTACTATATATGTAGAGGTATAAAAGAAATGCAAATAATATTGACACCTGTGAAACTTAAAAATGAAAAGTACAAGATTTGCTTGAACATCCTAGATGATAGCGGTATTGAATAGAGTCAGGTTTATATATGTATTTGCATTTATTTTTATGTACTTCCCTTTTTGGGAAAACGTTATGGTAGCTAGATAATTGATCTTCAGTTGCTGACTTCAACACCTGATTGATCACATAGATTAATTTCTAGAAACTGACAAAATGCTGTCCTTGGTCAGCTATTTGTCATTCCAACTAATTATGAAGGTGAGTGAGTGTGCTATAATCGTAACAATTTTGTGCTACCTTACTGATAATAAAAATAATTAATGGGGATTTTTACAGATTGAGTTGGTAAATTGCAGGAATCGATATGTCCACAGTTGCCTGCATTCCTCAAGGCTTGCTCCCACGTTGGTATGTCCTCTCTCGTGAAGTGTATATATTGATGAACACATGGAGCATATTTGCTGCCTAAGCGGCTCCACTTTGTGGTTTTGCTGTCTCTTTTACAAGTGACAAATGATTTCATGAAGGTAAACAAGACAGGTCTCATAAGCAATCATATCTTAAGTTATTTATTTAAAAAAATATCTGGAGATGGACCTAAAGATTATAAATATGGTTTGAAAATGCTACTATTAATGAATCTATTGAATAGAGGGTGTTAAGTCAGTCATTAAAATTCGGTGAATAAAAAGACAGATAAGACTGAATATTTTTGAGAAAAGGAATTTTTTTCATCTTATTAACAATCCTTAATCCTATGTCTAAAATTGTATAAATCTCTCTTTAAATCTCAGTCAGATAACCAGTAAGTGTCTGATAAAGTTTTTAATCATCTAATGGTCTTAAATATTCTTTTCAATAATCTTGACTATTCATAATTATAATTGACTCTCTTTTTGTCTACTGCTTTAATTACAAAAACCTTGCAGCGTTACTGTTTCTTTAATGACTTTTTCTCAGATGACTAAATTATGGATAATTTTTGTCATAATTTTGCAATAATTGCTTAAAATTATTTGCACTTTTTGTTACTTGTGGTTTATTTTTAGTTTTTAAATAAGTGATCCCTTTTTCACACATCCCATGTAGAGGTAAAGCAGCTTGTGAATTACATTTACTTACATATTTAAATGTCCATCTGTCTCTTTTTTTTTTGTTTCTTATCAACACCTGTAAACTGAATTCTTTCTTAAACTGTCCTTGTAACAGTTTTATTTAGCGTGTATTTATTTGGAGTGGGGACCTTCATTACAATGTTTAATTTCCTAACAAGCATGAATATTTGCATCCTCATGATTACCTCCCAGAGTATCACTTTCCAATTTACAGAATGGAATAAGTGCCACAATGACAAGTGAGTTGTCCGAATTTCGATAAAAGGTCTGTGTCTGCAGACTCCTAAATCCTCACTTAATGTGGGTAGAATGCAATTACATGTCTGTTTGAATGCAATACTACCAGGTTGCTGCCAAAGGGAGATATTCTGTTCTTCCTCCATTTTCTAGGCTCTTAACTCCATTATCCACTTTGGGTCATTGTGAATCTTTTTTGGCCATGTCAAGAGGGATCTTTGCGCCTGCGAAAGAAAAACTAACTTAGAGAAAAGGGAAAAAAAATGTGAGACTGCACAAATTTCAGCTCATGATAAGCCTAGAGAGAGCTCAGTTGTGCCATGACTATGGTTGAGAAGCTGGCTGAGTCCTCGTTGTCTGCCCTGCTCAGAAGGCATCAGAAGTTGTCCCGCTGGTGTGGCTGTAGTTGGAGCGCTGAGTAGAGGGCAGGGAATCCCAGCATGGAGAGGAAGAGAGACCTTAATGAACCTCTACAGCTGGGCTCTAGAAATGGGCATGGTGCACTGACCACTACTGAGATCCTCCTAATTGCTTTTCTGACCCCAAATACCCCCAAAAAACCTTCCTCAAAACAGAAGAGAATCAGTGATCCTGATATAACTCTGCATGGTGTACTTTCTGTCTGTCTTAATTTCTGTTTGGATGCCGCACTGTCATTTGTAGCTTTTCATCTTTAGCTTCAGCTCCTTGTGCTTTCTGTACTGTGAAGAACATTACGTTCATGGAACATTTATTTGGTAGTGTGAAGAGAAGTTTGCTGTTATACAGGGAGGTAGTTAGAAAATGAGAGTGATAAGAAGAATCTGTCTAATATTATGTCTTTATTTTCCTTTTGCAGTCTCAATTCTGCTTAACTATTACCTGGGGAAGGTAGAAAAAATAACATCAAGGGACTTTCTACAGGAGAGGGAATTGCATGATAGAAGGACTATTAACTAGGATTGTCTTTGTACTATTTTCTCCCTTACTTTTTAAAACTCTGGCCCATTTTAGTGGCATGGCAATCAAAACCTTGTTAGGCTTTGTTATTGTTATTATTAGGCCAGTCTGATTCACACGCATTAAAATATGGTGTCAGCATTTTTCATTCTGCTCAGTAAGTTAGGAGCAGTTTTTATGGATCCTCCTCTTTCAAGAAGTTCAGCTCTCAGAAATATGCCCTGTCTAATCAATAGCCTTGAGTAATTTTTAAAATCTGAACCGAAAGGTTGATTTCAAACAGTAGAGGAAGTTAATGTTAGACACAGGATTGCAACATGGAGAATTCTGGTTTAGCTTGCACTGTGGTAGATAACACTGTTCTTTGTGAAAGAATTACCACAGGGAAACACGCTGAAGGCGATATAAGCACTGATTTATTAGAACAGCATGAAAACTGTGCTCCACACTCCTGTCCTCCAAATTTAAAGCATTTAAGTTCAACAATACTATTCCTTACAGGTCATCCAAAAGGGAAAGTATTTCTCAGGCCCCTTTTAAACTTTTGCCACTGTAGCTGTCAATAGTTCTAAGGATGAGCACTGACTGAAAACTTGTTTTATCTTTGTTTTTAGCATTTAGCAGTACGATACCGCGATTCTGTGCAAAATGTTATAAGGGTGGTAATTTGCATGTTGCACTCAGGGCATTTGGTAGTCACGAATTACCCATGATTGACCTTATCCTTGCCAGTTTTTGTTCATTGAAAAAAAAATACAGCAGAATCTTTTTAAAAAGGAAGGTTTTGAGATTATGTTAATGATAACATTTCTGAGAAGATATTTTCTTCTATAAAACTTCATGGTCCCAAGGAGACATGCAAAGGCTAATAAAACCCTGCCACCTAAGCAGCATGACAGATGCCTTTTTGTTGGTGAGCAATGCTGCACAGCATCGCAGGCAGCTGTAAGCTATAAGCAAAACTGACAAATAGCATTTTAAGTAGCACAAAGAAATTCTGCATTCGAATCAGAGGATTAATGATAGAAACACAGAGGGGAAATTGAAAAGAAAAAGGAATTTTTTTCACAGAATAGCACTGCCTTGGCTAATTCATTATATGTCAGGCTGAAAGAATCCAGAATATAGCTCTGTACAGCAGAAGCTGTATCCCATGAACACATGACAAACTAAGTTCTGGACCTAATTCTTGCCCTTATTACCTCTTCTTAACTCCTCTTCTAGACCAGGGAGAATTATCTCTGTTTCTATTATGGAACAGCTTATTCTGCCTGTGGAGGCCAGTATACATAAATCGTGAATTCCTTAATTCACTAGTTTTCTTTGCCTCTTCCCACTGTGAACGGCTAAAATAAATGGTCTTCTTTGCTTTCCTAAGTGATTCTGATTCTTTCTTGGTGTCCTGTACTACGAAGACAAGACAGTCTAACTATAATCATCTCCCTTACCAATATTACTTAACAGAGGCTGAGTAAATACCACATAAATGAGTCATGAGCACATTTAAAGTTGGAGCAAAACACATATTTTACTAGTCCTAAGTGTCATTTTAAGCCAAAGCTAAAGAATTTATGGCTTAATTTTGATAACTTTTCAGTTCACTTGAAATTTGCAAGCTGAGCAAACTCCTGTTTTCTGAGGTGAGCTTGGTAAAACTCCTGAGAAGCAAAGATCTCCCGTGCTCTATCTCTAGCTGAGAAAATGAGCTTAGAGGGTCTGATATGAAATCTTCCAGTTCCAGCAGCGAATCAGCCTATAGGCTGTTTAACAGGGAAGGGAAAAAATAAATAAAGAAGAAAAAATGGAATACAAGTTTGGTGAAGCAAAGTAGTGTTTGAGATTATCAGAGCTTAAAAAATAGCCTCTAGAATATGGAAATACTGTTAAAACTCTAGTGAACTTGAATACAGCAGTGCTAGTGAAGGTGTAAATTGAAAATGAAATTGGCAAGAATGATTTGAAGATCACTGTGATTAATTATTTATTTTGTTTACAGAATCCAGAAGTCCACTTTGTCTTTTACAGAATTCATAGAAAACATGATATTTTCCCTTACTCCCTCTTCCTTTTCATTTTCCTCGGTCATCTTTGTCACTGGAGCTTTAGATGTGAATAATGTGACAGAACTTACCTAATTCACTATGTGTAGCACAGGACCCCTCATCAATATGCCAGGGCATATTGCAGCACATGTAAAAATAACACTGGAAAAATAATTAACTAGTTGGAGCAAGACACTGGTTTGCTAAAAGGTTTTATTTGCCTTTGTGTACTGTGTATAAGCTCAAGTATGTTTAGACCCTAGGTTTTTGCAGGAGCCAATTTCTAATTATTCCAATTACATTCAATTATACCTTTTATGGACTTCACTGAAACAATTGCCATAACCCCGGGAACAGCCTTTTAGGTAGCTACATAAAAAACGTTTATTATCATTCACTGGTAACAGAGACAAATTGTGAAAACCCCAGTAAAAATAGCAACAACCTCCAACAACCTCCTGACTTTGTCTGTGGAGGTACTATATAAAGACTTCCCGGCATAAAGGCTATTTGCTGACACAGTTCTGTTTTTCTGGATAAGGAAGCAAATAATTGACACAGCTAATGATCAAACTTGGGTCAGATGCATGCACCAAATGAGCTACACAGCACCATGAGGCTGCTGGTGTTGTGTGAGGGTTAATGCTCACTTGGGATAATCCCAAGTCAATGACTTAACATGAGGGACTGGCATCCCTCCACCACTGGACCTGAAATATGTACAGTTTATTTCTGATTGACAAGAAATTAAAGTTGCAACACATTAAAACAAGGAATGTTGAGGACTTGACGCACAGTGTGAAATTCTCTTTGTTCCATTTCCCTCTGATTTTGGAATAAAGAAAAGGTGTGGAAATAAAAGTGAACAAATCATTTAAGGAGCATGTAACACAACAAATGTGCTAGCCTGGGTCATCCTAGTATGTTTTCTCTTTGAGGAAGAATTAAAATGCTGATGTTTAGAGATTAGATCTAATTCCTTAGTTATCTCAGAAGAATAACCCATTTTTTCATGTTTGTTCAGCATGTTTATGTAGCCTCTTCATACAGGCTTGCAGGGCTAGTCTGTCAGCCACTTCTATTATCTGTGTACTTCTCCCTACTATAAATGTAACAAGGTATCTAAAAATTTGCCATATTTGAACATTTTGGTATATGTGTTGTAAGAAATAGTGAACATCGCTGCTCTACATAGCAAAGAGATGGAATGAGAAGATTTGGTTCCGGGTCTGGGTTTGGGTCTGCACATTTTCTCTCTCAGGATCAAGCATCCAGACCAAATATCCATGGGGCTTTTGCCTTTTGCTTCACTAGGAGTCATTTGTAACTCTCCATGAGGTAGCAAAATGAATAAGGTAAATAGACATATTTTAACTCTTGCTGTAACAGGAACAAAGTAGAAAAGTAGTCCTGCCCACTGAGTAGGCTAGCTGTGGTAGACATTTTTTTCTGAATGTCGATGTAAAGCTGCTTTCAGTAATCACATACCAAACAACAGGACACACTACACAATGGAATAATTTTATGGAGAAATTGTCTCAGAGAAAATATTATTTTCTTTTGAAGCATCAGTGTTTAAAGTTTTACTAGCTTTTTCATAGTGAGGCTAATCATACACCAAAATCCAACAACAGGCCTTCACAGCAAAGAAACAGGGTATAGCCCCTTCTCTGGGGCATGGAAATAGAAATTACCTAAAAGTTGGTATTGGATTTTTGCCTGTTAGTCCATTTTAAGAGGCTCTACATACATTAGTCCAGGGAACAAAGCTCATTATAACATGTTAATCTCTGTCAATAGTGGGACTGAGACATGGTTATGTTTAGAAATCTATTCCACAATTCTCACAGAGTCAAAAGTATCTATACCACCTATGTGAGAGTTTTCTTTCAGTAGGTAACAAGTTTGGAGGCCTGCACACACCAGGAACATTGGTTGAATATAACCTTTTTAATTTTCAGTTGTATAAAATAAAAGTAATTTTGTATTATCCATAACCAAAGCAAAGAGAAAAAATTTAAAAAGCCCAAAGGTTAGTAAACTATAATGGGACACAAAATATAAATAATCCTTAATTGTGACATATTAAGTTGAAGATAGAAATTACTCAGAAAGTCTTTAAATGCGACTATGCTGCAATAGGTCGAGGAAATGTAACTACAAAGACTGTATTGCAATCCCCTTTATAGCTAAAACTGAAATAAGACCTAAGGACACCAAATTCCAGCAGAATAAAATTTGGAAGTATGTAGGAAACGATGGGTGAAATTCAGTAAGTTTGAGTAATGGAGAGAAATTTAAATTCTTTAGAGATGAGTTTCTTAGGCTCACAAATTATGCACGTCATCTCATAGAAATAGTGAGCAGTGAATATTTTATCCTTTTTTTTCTGATTGTTTTTGTTGTTAAAGAAAATATAGATGAACAGAAAAATGGAAAATATAACCAGCAATAAGGGACATACAGTATGTTAAAAAGGTGGAGAAAACTTTTTAAACACTGACAAATTGCTTCATAGAAAATATTAAATTGGATAGACATTGAAAGAAACTTGAGTTTTGAATATTTGATTTGCATTAATTATATAACTCACATATATTTATGTAAATACCATCAAGCCTTCTGAGTTACTCTAATATTATACTCCAAGCCACATTGCAATACCCTGTTGTTCCCATCTTCAAATTCTATCTAATTCTGAGGATTTCTAGGCAGTCGTGTGGGAAAGTTTGATTCATCTATAAACATTGATTTTAAGACTTTGAAGAATGGTTATAAAGTAGTATTATTTTACATTAGGAACCTTCTCAGGAGCTAATCTAAATTCTAAATTTATTAGTGGCTTAATATGGGTCTACATCAATGTCCTTTCTCTTGTTCTCACTTTCTTTTTCATTTCAGTAAAGAATCTTGATTTTAAATGAAAATCTTCCACTGAGTGAAAAGAGGAAGAAAAAGACAACATGCTTCAGATTTTTCTCTCTATAGATTTCACAGAGTATACTGGGAATCAATTGAGAATTCATAAGTGGAAAAGTGTTAAATTCACTGTATGAGTCACTTTAGGCACTTATATTCTGTGTTATGTGCATCCTTTAGAGGAAGATAGACTCTTTTTGTGGGATCAAAGTGTCTTTTTTTTTCCCTCTTTTCTAATCTAACATATTCATATTATTTTTCCTTCCTTTTTCTCATTAATATTTTTCTCCATTCACATTTTTATCGATCAGTGTTTTTTCCTTGTTCACTGGTTAATAATTCAATTTACTCCAAAAGGACTTTAGCAGCAAAATATCATATACAAGGTCACTCCTGAATCAGTGTTATCTCACAAAATCAGCAGTACCTCTGATAGAATATTACATGCTAGAAGGGATTCATTTTCATCTAACTTTGCATGTCTGAGCTATTGATATCTGCATCTGAACTACTCACCCTATAGTCTTCCAAAATGAATTTTGCTGTAGATATACTAAAGCTTTAAAGAGAGAGAGCGGTTATGAGTTCATCCAATGCTATTTACAGATTGTAACTGTTCAGATTGCAATTGATCAGCAGTTGTCTTTTACATTTAGTGACCTGTCATTTTTCCTGATGATGCCTGATGAGAGCTTGTGCTACCTGGTAGCACTGTGTGTCATACTCTTGAACAGGTATCAGGACCTAGAAAGCAAAAGAAACAACCATTTTTAAGTTAATTGAACAGGTATGATAAACAAATGGGAAAATGTGACACTTATATAAAGCAGAAAGGCACTGTACATGATGACACTTAACACTTAAGAGTGTTAAGTGTTAGAAAAAGATATAGTTTGTCTTTCAAAGAATATTTTGGCATTTATGAAGAATTAAACTAAGAAAGTAGATTATATTATTTTGGAACTAAGTCTAAATCTTTTCTTGTACAGAATTCTGAAAGGGTAACAACAGCTTATGAATCCATACAAAATGGACAGAGGCATTAATCAGACCTGTATGAATATATTAATATATTTTTGTCTTCTTGTGAAAGAGTTGTACAACCATCTGAGTTTCCACAGTTTGCTTATAGCAGGTTGTTAGATTTCAGATTATGCTTATACTCTTCATAGTCTTTTTTTTAGTAATGAGACATGGCATGGAGCGCACTCTCTGCAAGCTTGTGGACAATATTAATTTGGTAGTTTCTGAAATGCTGGTGTTGGTTAGGACTGCTATTTATGGAGATCTTGACAGGCAAAAGAAATGGGCTGACAGGAAATCATGGGAAGTTCAACAAAGGCAAATGTAGAGCCCTGCAGCTGGGACACAGCAATGTGACACAATAGTACAGGTTGGGAACTGACTTACTGGAGAACAGCTTTGCAGAGAGAGATGTGAGGTCCTGGTGATCAGCAAATAGAAATGGAAAAGTAAGACAGCAGCCTGTCCTTGTGATGAAGAAGGGCTGTGTTACCAAAAGAATAGGCAGCAGGTCAAGATAAAGGATTATTCTCCTCTGCTTACCTGTGAGGCACCATCTGTCCAGTTTACAGCTTGCGATTTTTCAATATATGAAACACACCAACATACTGGAGTCTAGACTAGGAGTCAGTCTAGAGGATGGTTCCTGTTGGAGATACTAAAGGTTCAACCTTAAGAAAATAAGACTTAAGAGGGGATTTTATTACCTAACAAGATATAAAGATGGAACCTAGACCTTCTTCAGAGGCATGCAGCAAATGGTAAAAGGTCAGTAGTTAAAGATTGCACCAAAATTCTTATTAGACATGAGCAAAAAAAATCATCTTGACCATGATCAAACATTGAATAGATTGCACAGAAATATTGTAAAAATATTCAGAGCTCAGAGATACCCAGGAAAGCACTGAGAAGCTAGTATCTTTACAGTGCTTAGGGTTCTGCTGCAAGGACATAGTAATTCATGTTCCAAAAGCAGGCTAGCTATGTTAACGTGGCACCCCATGGTTATGCTCTTACTAGTAAATTAAATAAATCCTTTCTGACAGTGGAGCATGACATCCTCCATAAAGTTTGTTATTCTCTTCTGTGGTCTACAGGAGCTTACTCAGTGTTGTTTTTATTTATTTTTAAATATGTACATCCTGGCAAAGAATTCAATTCTGATTTATATCTATAAATCAGAAAAAAAGCAAATATAAAAACAAACAGGAAATGTATGAGTGTATCAGTAAAAATACTGATAAAGGCAAAGCTTAGTTAAAATAAGTATTTTGGACTTCTGAAATTCAATGGAGAACAAGGTGTTTGCATAAAGTCACTAGCACAAAATATACTGATAAGGAGATTTGAATTCATTTCTCCAGTTCAGTTTCTAATACAGGTGGAGATTAACTACAGACACATTTTGTTTGCTTGCTTGATTGTTTTTCCCAGAAATTAACTAACCTGTGATAAAACCAACCAAACAAACAACAACAAAAATCTCACACAGTGTTAGAAAGTCCACAATACATGACCTAATACACGACAATACACGACCTAATCCAGACACACTGTTATGGTTTATATTAGAAAGGCTCTGTAAGTATACCAGTCTAACCCAGATTTTTTTGAGTTCCGATTTAGACTTGTTACTGATCTTCCCATAAATGTTGGAAAAATCTGTTTTAGTTTGATGCAAAATATCAACACAATATCTTATGTTGTGAATGCCCAGCAAGCTAAATGTGTCTGAGACCAAAGAACAATACTTTCTTAATCTCAAATACAGTTGGTTTTTATATCCTATTATTTTATCAAAAGTTCCCATTTAATACTTCTCCCATCTAGCACTCATTTATTTGCAAGTCTGATCTTTTTTTTTGGAAATAGTGCCTTTTATTTCTACCTACAAAGAAGCTATTTAAATTCCTTTCTGACTGCTAATTGAACAAGCAGAAACAAGCTAAAAAAAAGATCTAAAAGAAAAATAAATCACAAAGCATTTAATGTCTGTAAATTTTATCTAAGAATAAACAAAATAATTTAGACAAGTGTAAGGAATATATCAACCTAAATTGCTCTAGAATATAAAATAACCCCAGAAGTAGAACTCTCATTAAAACTCTCTTCTACTTTTAGGAGAAAATACATAGATACTACACAGAGTTTCTGTCATATTATTTCACAAGAGAAAGAAACCTAGATATTAGATGGGAAAAATATATATATTGAGGAAATATATTGAAAATGTCTTGGAATTCCTGAAAATTAGAAGCAGTAATGTTAGATTAGGAATTTAGAAAACTGGATTGGGAAGACTCTCTGCAGTCCCCTTAATAAGGTTGTTTGCCCATAGCTACTCATGTTGAGAGACCCCTGCTCTATACATCCTGTGGGGGAACCTGTCTCTCTCCACAGAAAGACCCTGGCAAACAGTTTTCCTGCCTCAAGTTCCATGAAGTCAATACTTCATAGCTGTTACTTCAGAAATAAGATCTTTTTCATTATTATTATTTTTATTTCTAGTGGTTTGTAGAAAACAAGGTTATATCGTATAAATCTCAAGAAGCAACAAACTACTAAGGTTTGCATGTTGTTTTGAAACATGTTGATTTTGTTTCTTAACATTTTTCACATTTTAAATAATTTTATTATTTCATGGGGTTGGGAACCAAGCACCTTCATTTTAAGGAGACCATCATTCCAAGATCTACAGAAAAGAAGTATAAATATAATACATATCAGTATACATATGATAAGAATTGAAATTGATACAGTGGATCAAATAAGCAAAGTAGAATTTCAGTTTTAAATCAAACATATGCATGTTTATAATGCATTCAGATTGCTATCTGTCTTATTCTTCTTTCTTTTACCATTTCCCAGTAATATTCTAGCTTCTAAATCAGAAGTGAATGTTCCAATAATTCACAACACTATTTGAAGAAATAGAAGAATGAGTGTTTATAACTTCCTGATAGCTTTAAATATTCCATCAATTTAACTTTTTTTTCATGCAGTTATGTTTTTACTATGAGTTTATACTCTTCTGCACTATTTTTCTCTTCCGATGAAAATTAAGTTTTTCATTGTAGAAGGAGCAAGGAGTTGAATCTTCTCTTACACAAACAGATTAAATAATATATCTTCAAGAGAGCAGACTCCAGCTGAACTCTTCTAGTGAATTTCAAATCACATTTCTTTTTTTTTTTTTTTATTCTCCGGAACTTTAAATAAGCTCCTAGGACACTTACTGAGTATGTCACTTCGGAAAAAATTCTGTGGGAGTAAGGCCTGTGTGAAGGCCTACTAAAGTAGGCCTTTTGTCCCTAAATATGCTTTGGATCTCTAAATACAGGATCTTAGCAAATATATATTAGAATGACCCCATCTTAGAAATGGCAAATAGGAAGACTTTAGCCCTAAGGATAAGGGAACTTGAAAGATGATTCTATAAGTACATATGCATATGCTTAACTCCATACATATAAATAATTCCATTTTCAGTGTTAATTATTTCAGTAAGCATTTGAAGGAATGAAGTTACAATTTTTGCTTTGTACTGTTCAGATATGAATTTGTAAACATTAATACATGGGGACTACATTGGGGAAATAAATCAATACAATCAGAATAGTAGTATCAAAGAGAAGAAATAGTTTCAGAAAAAGCTTTTCCTTCATCATTTCCTCAGCTTAATCTAAGCTGTTTTGAGGGTAGCAAGAAGCACACTTTGGGACACATTTTCATACATCTCTGACATTGCATGAAAAGATCAATTTACAGCAGTGATAAAGTATTTAATATTTATACCATAGTCATGGAAGCCCTCATGTTAAGCATTTAAAAGTTTAGTCACATACTTATGTGTATTTGTGGAGTTGGTTGTCGCTTAAATGATAAGAGGATTTTGGATTTCAAAATGAGCAGATACTGCCTTTAGAGAGAAATTCCCAGCAGTATATAGGCTTTTGGATGGATACTTACACTTTAGCCCCAAAAAATCTTTTGTTGATTTTGTTTTGGTTTAGCTATACATGCATACATATAGAATTATATGTATATATATATATATACACACTTACAAATATGAATAAGCACTGAATGATATATTGCCTGAGTAACAAAAGATCTTTCTCTTACTGCAATTTTACCCTTAAGATCCTGGAATATTATTCAGAAAATCTGAGAAAATATAGAGATAGCTCAGCATATGTCTATGTTTTGAGACTTAGGCTTGCCTACTTCATATACAGAGCTTTATAAGTATGTGCTAGAGGAAGCATCAAGGTAGCAAACTATTTAGTGCTAGCTGGCTTGCTTCTGTCTACCCGAGGGCCTTAGAGGAAAACACAGACACATACAATTTTCTCATAATAGTTTCTGTGTAAAAAATGGCATTAGTATTCAGAAGATGCCATTTGTTTATTAGCAATTGATTTTTTGCAATACAGAAAATTACAAAAGTAATATTTTGAAAGGTAATTGTGTGTTACCTAGCAGGACAAACATAAATAATGTAGGACAATAGCACTCATGGGGTCAGGAAGTGACAGGCAAAAACACACTAAATTATTGACATTAAAAGTATGGCTCTGATTCTGCTAATCTCAGGACTCACTGAGCTTAATGATGTTTCTTGCCATCAGGAACTGGATCAGAGAGAGGACTGAATGGTATCCAACACTATTTGAAGAAATTGTTTTTAGTATTATTTTAGTATTATTGTTACAAAATGATACCAGAATTATATGCATCCTGATAATCAAAAGTGAAATCTTTGTTGTCATTTGAAGTAGTGGCACAAAAACTGAAAACCTAATGTTTTACCATTTCATTAATGGTAAACTGAAAAGATTCATAAAACTTAAAAAAAAAATGAAGCACATTAAAATCGGACATTAGCTTGTTAAAGGTCAGGCAATTGCTGAATTAAATGTCCCTCGATATGAAAAGCTTACAATCAGCTGGGTTTTTTTTCTTAACAAACATGAGCTCTGAATTCATATTTAATTATATATTTTTTAAAAGTACATAACCATAAACTGCACTGTGGTATATATACTACAACTGCATACCTATAATGGAGAAGTGTAATGAAAAAGTATAATAACTTAGAATGAAGATGTTATGGAGAAGTTTTGCTTCAGTTACCTTATAATGAATGATCAGAAATATGAATAAATTCTGTGTAATATAATTGTAAGTGAAATTGTTGAGAATGTAAAATATACACTAGTGGTAAATCAGTAGCAAGAAATAAGACTTTGACGTAGGAAATTTTGAATTCTACATCTAGCATCATCTGACCATGACTGAAGGTCTAGGCCTAACGTTTCCAAATGAAGCCCTCCTTTATAAACATTTAAATAGCTTAGGGCTTACATCATATGCACTAGGAAATTTTAGCCTGCCACAGCAACCACTAGTCATCATTTTTAATCATCTTTATTTTTGCATAATATTTTTCACTACTTGAGTTTTTAAAGCTACTGACCAAACCTGAGTGCAGCTTGTTCTAAATCAGTGTGAAGACTAAGAAGAATAAAATTTGTTTCAGGACTAACTGATCACTCTGAATTTTGAAGACCATGTTCTATCACTTTCATGAACACTTTTTCTCAACTGCATCATCCAACAGTAAAATGCTACTTTTCAGGTGCATGCTACTATTCTTGAATACTAGCTGGCTAACAAGCAGATAGAAGTTAGAACAATAATAACAAACAAGGAGGAAGATGCTGGTTTGAAAAATAGCACTTTACCAGAGTATATTCCTAAACTGTGTTTCCTGAATAGCATTTATCATCCTGTTTTGTAAAAGCATATTTTCAGAACACCACGTGCTAAAGTTATGTTAAAAATGGTGATTTTTTTAGATGTCTTTGAAAGTCAAATACATATATGACATTATATGTAAATGTCTGCTGCCATGTAATCTAACTGTTAATTTGGAAAACTGCATGATCATAGATTATTTCTTTAATTTAAACTGACAGTGATTTATTGAGGATGGATTGACTGATTTCAACAAGTGATTAAAAGACACATTTCAAAGAAAAAAAATCACTTAAAATAGAATTTTGTATTTTGAGGTATTTCAGTTTGGTGAATAATAAACGACTATGAAGGTAGACTTACAATGAAATAATGCACAAGTATAGACGGACGGGTGTTCGTCCTCCCGCGCGGGCTCTGTTTGGGCCTCTTGAACATCGTGATCATACCGCACCAATCACAGGAGCATCACTCACCCCGGGATCCGTCATGGCTGCTGCATGGGGGAGGAGCGGCAAAGATGACTCACCCCCATCCCGGATCCCAGGTCCAGATCCGGTCAGGAAAAAGCGATAGGCGGGTCACCCAAAAGGTCGGGGGTATTGGGCCTTGACTGCCAACAAACCACTCGATGCGAGTTAAAGTCCACAGCCAACTTTATTTTCCCACAGCACAAACTTATATAACCTTGGTTAGGGGAGGCAGGGAGACATGGTTGGCCACATGCTATTTCCTGGGGCCCCCTGATTGGTGGACCCCATTGCCAGGCGGGCCTGGGGCCGGGGCAAACTGCTCTGGCCCCCACCTCTCGGGTGCCAGAATCTTCTCTTAGGTGTCATGAGTCACCCAGTCAGGCCTGGTGGCCTGACTGAGCATGCCTGGCACCCGGGGTCACAGGAGGGTCAGAAGTACCATTCTGTACACCTGCAATACAACGATGGTGCTTTAGGCATGTGGCCCATACTGCGTTTCCCTACACACAAGTATGTAATTTTCAATAAGATTTAGTAAAAATGTCAATGATTACTTAAGTTTATGATTATACATTTGTTTTTATAATATATATAACTTTTATCTGAATGTTGTCACATTTAGTCTTGTATAGACAGTTGTGTACCTTCTATTTGATTGTGAGGTCTATTTGGTATGTCTCCAGAAAAAATGGAAAATTGTTTCATTATGATTAAAAAAACAACACAAGGTTCATATTTTTTACCTAAATAGACACCATAAAAGCCTCAAACTTCATATTTAAAGAAAAGATTTGGATCCCCATTCAACAACCTACTTAATCATTAAAGCTTTTCTTTAAATTTCTGAAAATGAAGTAAGTATAGAAGTTCTTTGATGAATTAATTTTAATATGTGATCAGAATTAGACAGTATTTTACTGAAGATAAGCCTCTCAGTGTTGGCAATGGAGAACAACTTCAGATTTTACTGTTTGTTGTTAAATAATAAGTTTTTAAAGGAAAGGATGGTCAAAATCATTTATTTTTTTATGCCTTAAAGAATAGCAAACATATTAAGCACCTCTGTTTTTGTATATTGAAAGGAGGTAATAGGTTTGCTTCTTGCCCTAGAACAAAACATTGATTTTGAAGGGAACTGCTATATAGAAAAAATTGCCTCTCAATGCTTATTAATGTGTTAAGGCAATGTATATCTTGAATAGTCAGAATACGTTCAACACATGAAAAGTTAT
Source organism: Crypturellus undulatus (assembly GCA_013389825.1). Classification (NCBI taxonomy): domain Eukaryota; kingdom Metazoa; phylum Chordata; class Aves; order Tinamiformes; family Tinamidae; genus Crypturellus; species Crypturellus undulatus. The sequence goes on along the minus strand of VWPW01003336.1, from coordinate 233,231 downwards.
TTATTCTGTGTTGAAACAAAATTAACTTAGGAATTTTTAAAGTTGAAAATATTTTAGATATGGTTATCTATAGAGTAGTTCTTTCATGGAGTGTAAAATGCAAAGAGGTTTGAAAAATAACAGTAGACTTCAAAAATGAGGCTTCAGACAGGGACATTAACTCTATAGACACTATGTATTTTGATGAGTGGACATGTCTGACAAATAGAAGAAACAGTCTATAAAATCCTTTGTACAAGGGTTGCCCTATCCTTTTTTTCTCTCTTTTTTTTTAATTTTTTTTAATAACTAAAGCTATAAATAAATTTTGATTTGATTCAGGTGCATCAGAGTGGAATCTATACGGTAAATGTTATTGGTTGCTGAGTTTGCGCTTGCAGCCCCTTAGCCTCTAACAGGCATACTAATAATTTATTAGACCATTTTCAAGCAAGTTTTTTTCCAGTTGAGAAGGCGGGCAAACAGCTGCCTCTGCAGCTGATGTTACTGCTTCTTTTAGGCTGGAGAGGCTTTTAGCCAAGGTAGTTGGCTCAGTACCTTATTTAGTTGAGTGCACCTATTCCATAACCCTTCAACTCTCTGCCAGCTCACATCCTTCATCATTTAAGTGTTCCCCTTCTAGATACTCATTATTATTTTCATTTTTGTGAAGAACAGTATCTGGGTTATGTCTGTACACTACTTTTGCTGCTTGATTTCTTCATACAACTTTGTCAAAAGCTCAGTTAAGTTTTGAACAGTTAATGTTTTATTGTAGTAAGGCACCTGCAAAGGTCAGACAATAACTATTCAGTAGAAAACTTATTTTGCAAAGCTTGTTCCCAAAACTGCCTCATCACTCATGCAAACTCATCATTTCATGTATTCTGACAGAGAATGCCCCTCTATAAGCACTAACCAAAATTAAAAAGCCCAAAGGGATGAGCTGATCAGAACATGGCTCCTTCTCTTACCAAAAGTCCTTAGAGATTAAGCATTGCTGTATCTAGAAATTAGATTAAGGAAATACTAGTAGCTAATATCATTTTTTTAGTCCCTTCTGGGGAGACTTCTGCAACTCTTATTTGTCTCCAACTTTGTAGCAACCTCCAGTACCTGCTTTCCTTGGAATTTCCAAGATGCATGTTGCTTTGGTTAACAATTCATGAAGCAAAGCGAAAAGAAGATAGATATAAGGGTTATTAACAGTTACAGAGTAGAAATTCTTAAATAAAGATGATACTTTATATACAACAGTGTGAGAACTGTAAGTCCTTGCAAGATTGGTTTAATTTAATACTAATTTCTGGGAAAGTCAACATACTGTGCAGGTCTTACTGAGAACTGCATCCTTTACAGACAAGTTAGGCCATTCCAAAGAACTTATAAGACAGGAATAGACTACTTAAATACAAAACCAAAAGACCATATAGATGTGCTACAGATTCTGTTGTCTTTCTAGAATTTTCTGAACATGTTTAATCACTTAGGAGGCAGTAATAATATTCTAAGATAAATACTATTTTTCTTTTGCTTTAGATATTGGGAATTCATGATTCACTGATGGGGTCCACATTAATGGCACTGATGCTTTTGCACACGTACTCAACAATGCATACTTCCTCCTGCGGGCACAGGAAAGAGAAATCTGCTGACAGATGTTGTGAAATGCAATGTTAAACAGTGTTGTTTCCATACACTACAGGAGTTCAACTTCAGAATTCAAGAACTCTGTAGCAGTTTGAAGCAAGGTGAGGGGAGGAGATATCAAATACTATGATAGTTACAGGCCTGACTCTGGCAGTATCAGATTCACAAACCATCTGTCAACTGTAGGTCCAATGGCCTTCCAAAAAGCAAATCGAGTTCATGAATAGCATGGTTTATTCAAATACAACATTTGCAAAGTAGGTTTTGGCTACCAGTACAGGAAATTCTCTAATACAGTGTGGAATTTTTAGCTGGCTCTAATGTACAAATGTGCAATCATCACTCACACGAGAAGATGGGAGAGGGCTCTCAGTCTTGAGGAGTCTCCTCAGATGGTGTCCGGACCTGAGTGGAGGGAAGAGGTACAGGCCATTTACTCATCCAGAAGTTACAATGGAGTCTTCCCTCCTCCTCTTTCCTCCTTAGTTCAACTTTTAAACTTTTTTTAAATTATTTTATTTTGTTTTATTTACATTTGGTGGAGCTTCTCACTTTCATTTAAAGGTATAATCAACTGAGTGAGGAGTTCGATTTGAGGCGGATAACTTTTGGGATGGATGTGTGCCTTGGCATTATAATGAGCTTATAATGTGCAAGGTTCAAGCAAAGTTCATCCAAAAGGAGTGATTTGCCACCCTTGCTGGCCCAGCACTGGACATGTTATCGTATATCTCCCCTTGGACAGCTATTGTGCGGCCCAGCACAGGGAGGGCAACAGAGTTTGGCCGCGGTGTCTTCACTCCGCTCCACTCTCCGATACTCCCCTTTGCAGCTGCGAGGAAGGCGGATTGTGCTGTCCAGGGAACCATGGAGGAGCAGGTCCTTGCCTACCAGCCATCCTGGAAGTGGCAACTGTGTATCACCCCAAGCAAGCTGCTGTAATACCAAAACTTCAGTTAGGCTCTAGTTTTTCTCTGAGTTCTCCCTTTTCAAGCAATTCTTTCACAAATGCTAGCAAATACTCTGAAGCAATTTTTTTTTTTTTTCAAAAAAACCTATGCTTCATTCATATTAATATTTTTTCTTTACACTTCCCTTGCATTGTAAATAGGAAATAACAAAAGAAAATTTACTCAGATTAGTTTAATGAAAATAAACTAGTTTTTCCCCTTGAAAAAGGGATAGGTAAGTATAGCCACAGGTTTTGATTTTTTCAACACCAAATGTTTCCAATGCCAATTTCTAAGGCAAGTCCTCCGGATTTTTCATGGATGAGATGCTTGAGTTGTTGCACAGCCACTTTACTGACTATGCTTGCCTTAAATAATGCTGTTGGGAACCTGCAGCATAATACAACTTACAACTCTAGGGAATATTTTAATACCTGCCATGTTCTGCTATCACTGAAAGTAAATTTGGTGCTGAAAAATAAGATTGCCTATTTTTTGCCTTAGGCTTAGTCTACATCAGGAAGATAGTGCACCAAGCAATTTTTGGTGTCTGTTATTACAAAATATAATTGTTTCAGTTCCATTTTTCCACTGATCCTTAAAGAAAGCGCCAGTGGGCACAATAATCTGTTTTTGTAGCTGAATAACCTTCATTTCCATCCAAAATGACTTTGGGGCATTTTAAATGAAAATATTACTAACTCCTGCAAAATGACTGATTCACGAACTTTAATACAAAAGTCGTTATCCTAAATTTACAGCTGAGAACTAGAGTTCTAATTGCGAGGATCATGACAGTATTGCCTTGTACCGTCAGTTAACGCTTTCTCTACATACCGTAATCACAACAAATTCCAGTTCCTCCGCTTTTATTAAAGAGCTTAAAGGCAATTTTGTACAGTAATTCCTCAACAATCTCATGACATAGTGCTTCCAGAGCTGGGGAACTAAAGAAAGTGTGATCAACATAGAAAACCTGGATGGCTGATGAAGGGGCAAGTCAAGGGAAACTAACAAAGCTTCCCTTCCTGACATCACCAATATCTATGTTCATTACAGAGAGAAACCAACTTGTAGGGGTCAGAGATTTAGAGGTTTCCGTTAGTCACTGCATTATTAAATATAACAATACAAGAAAGCTGAAATAGAAATACAGCTCTGGGAGTGTACAGATATTAAAAGGTCATCAATCTGAAGTTGTCTTGATGCTTAGAATAGAAAGTATCTCTGATAGTCAACAATATTCTATGAATATATTCATGCTGATTTGCATGGTTTCCACTGTACATTAAAAAGATGGATGTGTGAGACAATTAAGCATCTTATCACACTTCACTATTTTCTTGGAGATTTCTCTTTTTAATTAAATATATTTTAAACAGACATGTTAGATACCTGTGAATAAAAAAAAAATGTTTAATTTCAAAAGGTATTTAGATAAATACAAAATTATATTATGGTTTAAATAATCATGATTAACCATAATCAAATTGATTTTATTTTGCTAAAAAAAAGAAAGTATTCTTGTTTAACCAAATCAACTGCTTGGGATTTCTGTTTGTTTGTTTTCAAATTTAATTCCAACTCCTGAATTGATATAACTATTATTTGTTCAGTATAACCTGCCAGCCTTGCTAATGTGTTGTCCTTAAGGTGGAAATTAAACATAAAATGAAGAATTAATCATACGAGCAATGAAGGAATGCTTAATACTTATATCAACAGTACAATTTCTGAACTTCTGAAAATGATATTGAAAAATATTCTAAAAAGAAATATGTTTTTCCAGATAAAACAAAATCTATTTTAATATTAGAAGGGGTGACAGCCATAAATGAATCAGATAATTATAAAGAGTTGAGTTTGGAAGGGGGAAGTTGTGCTTCCCCCATCCCTCCCCCTCAAGCTGATCTCTCTGTAAACAGTGCAAAGTTTGGGGCTAACTGCACCAAGCCTCCTCCAGCATGCAAACTATGAGTCAACCATCTCCATTCCCCATAAGTAGGGTTTCCTCCTCAGAGCCCTTTGAGCTGCTGGATCCTGCTGCCATGCAGGATCCAGTCACACCCAGATTTCTCTCACNTGAATCAGATAATTATAAAGAGTTGAGTTTGGAAGGGGGAAGTTGTGCTTCCCCCATCCCTCCCCCTCAAGCTGATCTCTCTGTAAACAGTGCAAAGTTTGGGGCTAACTGCACCAAGCCTCCTCCAGCTTGCAAACTATGAGTCAACCATCTCCATTCCCCATAAGTAGGGTTTCCTCCTCAGAGCCCTTTGAGCTGCTGGGTGAGTCACACCCAGACTTCTCTCACAAGGAGTTTGCAAAATAGAGGGTCTATTCTGAGCCTTGTGACTCAATGTGAAGGTCTTCCTGGCACTTTCAGCTGACCCTATCCTCCACTCAATAAATAACAGGGTGAATCTTGTCATTGAACATTAAATCATTAATCGTTAACTCATTGTCTAGTTACGATTGAGCTTTGTTGAGTCACCGTCTGACCTCAGTAAAAATGCGGTTCCTTTCTTACGAGTACCAGTCCTCACTCATCCAAAACACAAGGGAATCACCTAATCTAACTGTCCCCTTGCCCAGCCTCTGCTCAACTGGGGTCATCCAGAGTACGTTGCCCAGGGTCCTGTGCAGGTGGCCTATTGCTTCCTTTCCTTTGTCTTCACAGTGGGCACCACTGTGAAGAATCTGGCCTCGTCCTCTTTAAACTCTCCTTTCAGAAATTTGAACACACTGATAAGATCTCCTCTCAGTTAAAAGATATTAACTCCTGTACACAGTAGCATACAGTAGCATACAGTAGCATATGTTTGCAAAGGGGATCTAAGGTTGATGAAGAGGTTTGGAATGGCAGATTCCACATCTCATGAAGGTATTCAGGAACATTATTATTCTGGGTCTTGCTTATTTGTGTCTTTGTTTGCTTCTGAGCACCCATTTCTAAGACCTATTTTTAAGCAGCTGTATTTTTAAGACCATATTTCTCCTGGGTGTAAATATATGTGAGAACATGCAAAATAAACAAACAAACAACAAAAACAGTGGGCATCAGAAACCATGATGGTAGGTAAACCGGTAGAGGGAAGGATTTTAAATGACACTTTTGCCTTATTGCATTATTTAATTAGTTGTACATTTTATTACACATAGGCTTATTGCTATTTTTTTATAAAGTTAAAAAAATCCTTAAAAGTATACTTTCTGCTCTTTCTAGCTTACTGGTTATGATTCAGTGCATCAAGAACTTTATTGCCTTGCAGCTCAGCAGTCTCAAAAAATATAATATTAAAGATAAGCCTTCTTCATCTCAAGAAAGGGTGCTAAAATCCTCTTTTCGACTCAAAGTTATAAATTAAGTTTTTCCAACCAGTACAATACAAAGTTTTTCCAACCAGTACAATATCAAATCAGAATTTGTTAAAATAATGGAAAAATATATATTGCTCATTTAAGCTATTTTTGTGTTTAATATCCCATCTAACTGATGATTTGGTAGTTATACAGGCAGATCTACTTTATAATTTATAACCAGTAAATTACAAATGTAAAATAAGTATGAAATTTTGGTTTTCTATCAGTGTTTTAGATAGTTCTCTGTTCTGCAACTGATCTGTCTGATTCATGATGTTTTACTTAACAAGTGACATAAGAAGAGCTGCATGTATTGCATCATGTTGTTTTTTGTATAAGCTTAGCAATTGGAAGCTACACTAGGATAGTATCAAGAATTAAAGAAATGATTTGAAAGCGGAAACTTGTCAAAAGGAAAAGTTTTTTTATTTTATTTTTATTATAATCATTACCTACCTTTCTTTATGGACTCGTTTTGACAGTAGCAGGTTAGTGCAAACCTCTGAACTTCATTAATTAGAAGAGCTTCTGGCACAACTAACATTATTAAAAAGAAAAATGGGCATAAAGCAATATCTGTATTAACGCTTTACTCATTTCACTTGTTTACTTTTAAAATGTATTCTGTAATTCATTTCTGCAAACCTGCCAAAGAATTTGTCTTAAATCATATCTGAAAATTAGGACCTAGACTTCTGGAACTTTTTTGAAAGTTCACTTCTGTCAGTGAAAGAGCGCACTTAAATGCTTCCCCACATGCAAGATGTATTTCATTATTTTTGATTAATATGTCTGTCTTCTAGTTCCAGGAATGTTTCTTGTTCCTCACCTCTCTCCCACCCCTTGGAACAGCACTGCAATATCTCTATTATTATCATTTGCTGAGAATTATAATTTTTCCCTTATATTTTAGCAAGGTTAGCTAGATAAAAACTCCCTATACTACAAGGAAGTTGTATGATGAACTTGCACTGAACTGATCCATTTTCCAACAAAATCTCCCCTCCCTTTCACAGTGTTTGAAATCTCGAAGTGAAGCCTTCATTATTTTTGCTGCATTCATTACTTTGGTCCTCATTCAGATTTCTACTTTATCTAATAAATAGAACTCTGGATATCATTTGTTTCATATCTAATATTTTTAATAGGATACTTAAAATGAAATAGAAATGCACTTTTATTTGTTGTTTCTTTGTCAATGAGTAAACTGTTATCAGTGAGGGAAACTATTCTTTTCCTTGAGAACCTTACTGAACTACGAAATAACTTTATACAATTAAAATCCATAAAGTTTTGTTCAGTTTCTGTTCCCTGAGCACTTGCTATTTCCTGATCTTGAACAATAAAAGTAATCCATGTGCCGGTATATCTCACCAGTGTAGAGGTCTGCGTGTGTATTAAGAAGCATGGCTCTGGCATGCCTTTTCTAGGGGGTAAAGTATTACTGAAAATTCAGGGCTAAGGGTCCTTTGTATTTCTCCAACAGGCAAGCAGTTTCATGGGGAGGACTGTCAGTCTTCCTCTTGTGCCGATGGACAGAGGAGAGTACACAGGGAGAAGATGTTTGCACCTTCTTCCTCCACTATGTCAAACAATTCACCTGACATGAACGGTATACATATATAAAAGACTTTTGTCGTTTCCACTTAAGAAGGCAGTACAGATGATATCTGCCTTAAAGTTAACTAGTGATGAGACAGTGAATTGTGACAATATCCAAGTTCAATCATTAGCGCTATCTTGGAGTGGCAGAACAAGTACCGGTTTTCCAAGCTAATGGCTAATCCATGTTTTTGCCTTTTTATAATTATCTATCTAATTTCACCTTGTTTTGTGTGTACAGTTTTCTGTTTGATTATTTGTTTGTCCAGAAGAACTGATATATACCCAAGTACAGGGAGCAGCATATTTCTGTATAGAAATAGAAGGAAATTTAAGACAGAGATTAAAACAGTTTAGAAGAAAACCACTTATGAAATCCATAACCCTCTTCTTTCAATATTTTTAATATTCTGCTCAGCACAGTAAGAAAAAGCAGAATTGTGTAAAAAGTTTTAAGAAATTAATTTACTTAAAGCAGACTACAGCCTTTTAAATATTCTAACCAGGTAAACTATTACAGATATGAAAAATTTTATCAACTTATTGAGTTGAAACATATTAATAAATGATATATAGACTCCTGAAACTAATGTTGATTAAGGCCATTTCACCCATTAAATAATTTTCTTGTATTAATAAGATTTTTTTTTAAGTGAGCAGTTAAATTATGTGCTTTTGTCATTACTGGTAATTACGGTACTGAGGAGTTATTCATTTAGTAATATTGAGATAAAACTGTTCATTAGTTCACATAAAGTTAGCATGTAATAATATATTCCATTGAGCAATCCACAGTTTTCCCCCTTATAAATTTCATTCTGGGGAAAACTGTCTGAGAGATTTATTCTTTCACATATTTCAAGACAACTCAGTTGTTGGGTTATGTGCTTAGTTTATATTAAAGAAAAATCTGCTCTTTAGAGTTTTTTTTCTCCTAAAGTAAGACATATACACATGCAAAAATCCAGTTTAATTTGAATTAATTTTCTTAAAAATATAAAAATAACTATTAGCTTCTCTTTTATTAGATGTCTGAAAAGTTGTGAAACTGATAATAACAAACTGATCAAATATTACATATAAATCAGATTACTATAAAACAAACTTCTAAAACTTGCAGCAGTGATTGCTAAGCTACAGAATTCTCATTTTCCAGATGTATTTTTCTCAGCATTTTAACAGGAAGCAGTGATGAAATTTATTTTAAAATACAAAAATACAAAAGTCACTTTCTGTGACTATAAGAAAATCCTATGTTTACCCTTGTATGTTCAGGCAGTCAATATTACTTCAAACATAGTGACACTCTTCATGGCCTTCCAAGCACAAACCCTGATTAATAGTTCTTCAATTTTTAATTTTCAATAAAGAAGGACTCAAAATGATTTGCTAAAGTAATCAGACATTGGTATTTCAAGCTTTGGACAGTTCAAGTTGTTTTAATTTAGACACTGACCTGCCTTCCTCATTGAACTTTTATCCAAAACTGTTTTTCTGTTAATCTATAGGACAACTAGGGAAAACATGGCCTACTGCTAAATGACTGAATGAGGTGACAAAGAATGGGATGACAAATGGGGTTCCTCGGTCTTTATGGGCAAGATCCATCTTCAGGAATCCCAGGGCCTGGAATCCAGGGAGAAATTTTGAAAAAAACGAAGACTTTAGACTCCTTGATGGAGGAAGATCAGGCTAGAGATTATTTAAACAAACTGGACGTACAGGAGTTCACGGGCCTGATGAACTTGCATCTGTGATTGCTGAAGGAGCTGGTGGATGTCATTGTTAGGCCACTCTCAATCATCTTTGAAGGGCCACGCTAAGCAGGAGAGATGCCTGAGTACCAGAAGAAAGCAAATATCACTCCAGGATTCATAAAGGACGTCTAGGGAACTACAGTCTCACCTCGATCCCTGGAAAGATGATGGAACAGCTCATCCAGGATTCCACTTCCAAGCACAAGAAGGACAAGTAGGTAATAAAGAGTAGTCAGCACGTCACACAAGAGAAATCACTCTCAGCCAATCTGAGATCCTTCTATGATGGGATGACTTTCTAAGTAGGTGAGGGCAGAATAGTGGATACTGACTTCAGCAAGGTTTTTGACATTGTCTCCCATAATATCCTCATGAACAATGAGCTGAAGTGAAAATGGAAAAATGGCAGAGTTCAGGGGGTTATGATCAGTGGCACAGTATCTAGATGGAGGCCAGTAAATACTATTGTATCTAGGGATGAATCCTGGGTCTGTTCCTGTTCATCAACTTGTTTGTCAATGTCCTGTATGAATGGCAAGTTTGCTGAGGATGCAAAACTGGGAGGAGTGGTAGATACAATAGAGGGCTGAATTGCCATTTAGCAATGTCTATACCTAGACATACTGAAGAGATGGGTGGAAAGGAACCTCATGAATACATGAACACATGAAACTCAACAAAGGCATGTGGCAAGTCCTGAACCCAGTAAGGAATTATGCCATGCAGCAGTAGAGGCTGAGGACTGAACTGCTGGAAAGTAGCTTTGCAGAGAAGGCTCTGTGTGTCTTGGAGGACAAAAAGTTGACCATGAGGTGGCAATGTACGCTTCTGGCAAAGAAGGCCGTGAGCTACATTAGGAAGAGCATTGCCAGCAAGTCACAGGAGATCTTTCTCTACTCAGCCCTGGTGAGGTACATCTGAAGAACTGTCTCCAGTTCTGAGCTTCCTACTACAAGCGAAACATGATAAAGAAGATGGAGACAGATGCTTGAGTGGTGCCTAGTGACTGAAAGACAGGAAACACAGGATCTCCTCTGAATGTAAAGAAAACATTTTTCTCTATGAGGATAACTGAGCTTTTAAACAGGTAGTTGTGGAGACTCCAACTCCATCTCTGTGGAGATAGTCCAAAGCCATCTTGGCTTGGTCCTGGGTAACATGCTCCAGGTGACCCTGCTTGTGGTAAATGATCTTCGGAAATTTGTTCCAAATTCAGCTATTCTGTTGATTCTGTAATACTGTGATTGCATGCTTATGGTTTTTATTGCTTTAACTGTTGTTACTGACAAAGACAAAGCATGTTATACAGAATTAATATGAAATTAGAATGTGAAAAAAAAGAAATATTTTTCACTAAGACTGATAATTTTATACCTTTTCAGAACTTAAAGTCATTGCTATAGGGCACTTCATTGTTTTCAGTGTCCTGTCCAAAAAAAAAAAAAAAAATGGGCAGAGCTATTACCAAATCATTTATTATATCTTAAAAGGAGAACTGTGAAATAATAAATGCTTCCCATGCTTCAGACAAATTATCAGGACTGATAGGCACGGACCTTGACAGATTATTTGTGTACAGACTCTGTCATAACGCAGTTGCTAATATATTTTTGTTGTTTTTCTTCATCTCTGTGACACGACTCACCTTCTCTTTTCATTTTTATAGAAATAGATTTTCTAAGTGGGATCCTATCAAAATACGGTAATGACCAGAATAAATCACTGATGAGATAAGTAACGGAACTATAAATTACTTTACCAACTGATCAAAGATTTGTTTTATTGAGTACTTTTCATGAATAACATGAGCATATAACTCTATTTCAGATAATATAAGAGTGGGTCCTACTCTTCACTTGCAGGAGAAATATTTACAGGCAGCTAGAAGCCAAGTTTCATGAGAACATTTCATTTTTTTTTTTTATCTAAAGTATTGAAAACTGTTTTTTTTTTTTTAAATGTGTACTAGATTTAAAGATGTGAATTTCTGGAACAGCTGCTTCCTCTTGCAGGTGCTCCCAATTTTCCATCTAGAATTCTTTTCAGAAAGTTTAATAGCCATTTAATAGCCATTAAATCACTTAAACAGCTTATGATGTACTAAGAACAAATGCATTGTAGACTTAAAAGAATTCAGAATTCAAGCAACTTTTGCAATTTCCTGAGACTTTTTTTTCTTGCTATTTTTTTAACTCGTATATAGAAGTGGAAGAAATAGTCCATCAGTCTGTGACTGGCCTATACTTTTGAGATTGAATAGTGGTAAAAAGAGCAGAACCTTTCAGTATGAAACTATTATTTATCTGACCTCCATGAGTAAAACGATTTTTTGTTCAACAGCCATCACTTCCACACCAAAAGAACAGAGGGAGACCTTTATCTGACAGTATTCTAGCATAGTTCACAGTTACAAAAATGTGTCTATAATGAGATGCTGTTATATTGGTAGATTTTGCAACAATAAGAAGTATGGAAGTTACATGTTTCCCCAGAGGACACAGAAGTTTTGTCAAAGCCCACTTAAGGCATCTTGGGATGTAACAATGTTCATGTCAGATCCTCCTTTTTTTTTTTTCTTTTGTTTTCCAAGAGAGATATTTAAGACCTGTGCTATAATACAAAACCTTTGAACGGGTGGTTCAATGTTCTGCTAAGAACATTGCATAAGAAACACTGCATAAGAAATATGAAGAAGGCTTTTACGAAAGATAATGCCTACTTCAACTGCCCACCCTACAAAAAAAAATCAAGAAGAAAAACCCACAATACTATCCCCACTGACAGGCCAGCTTGCAGCCTTTTAAGGCTGGCTACATACTTTTAAATTATTTATGTTGGCAATACTGAAAATTACTGTGCCTAAGAATTTTTTTTTTCATCTTTGTATTCGAAATGGGCTGTAAGTCATAGCATATTTTTGATGCACCTATCTTCTTACTAACATCATTAAGACTGTTGGCCAGAGAAGATAAAGATCATCTTTCTCCAAAGCTAATTCTGTATTTTGTGTATTTTCAACCTGTGCCTTGGCATCGACTGTGCACCATAACACTACATGCCAAAGAGAACTAATAGCCCTGAATATGCAATTAGCTGTTAGGCAGATTGGCCATTTAATATGTCAAGACATTCTCTCCTCTGTGATGGGATGATATATTACATCATCATGTGAATCAAAACGATAGTCAGTTGTCTATACAACCAGAAGGCCATGAGAGAGTTCAGAGGTTTGGAAGGAAATACATAGAACAATAGCTGTCTTCTTTCTGGCATATGTACTCACTTAATTAAATTTGATGAGAACATCTGAGATATATTTGTTACTTGTCTCTTTGCATTGCTTGTCCAAAAATGTGACAACCATGAAGGATAAACCTTCTTCTTTTCCAGAAAATTTTCCCGTTGAAGTAGTGAGACCTTTTCACACTTCAGATAAACTCTGTGCATTTCTTCCATTGTTACAGAATCACCAAATCACAGAATGCTTAAGGTTGGAAGGGACCTCTACAGATCATCTAGTCCAACCCCTCTGCTCAAACAGGGACACCTAGAACATGTGGAACAGGGTGGCATCCAGGCGGGTTTTGAAGATCTCCAGAGAAAGAGACTCCACAGCCTCTCTGGGCAGCCTGTTCCAGGGCTCTGTCACTCTCACAGTAAGGAAGTTCTTCCTCATATGGAGGCAGAACTTCCTGTGTTTCAACTTACCCCCATTACTCCTCATCCTCTCAGCAGCCACCAGAGAGAAGAACCTGGCCCCATCCTCCCTGCAGTCACCCCTCAGGTACTTGAACATGTTGATCAAATCTCCTCTCAGCCTTCTTTTCTCCAGACTAAACAGGTCCAACTCGCTTAGTCTTTCCTCATATGAGAAATGCTCCAGCCCCTTAATCATCTTCGTGTATCTCCGCTGGACCCTCTCTAGAAGCTCAATGTCCTTCTTGTATTGGGGAACCCAGAACTGCACTCAATACTCCACGCGTGGCCTCGCCAGAGCTGAGTAGAGGGGCAGGATCTCCTCCCTCCATCTGCTGGCAAAACTTCTCCTGATGTAGGTCAGGATCCGATTGGCCTTCTTGGCCACAAGGGCACATTGCTGACTCATGGTTAACCTGTTGTCAACCAGGACTCCCAAATCCCTCTCTGCAGAGCTGCTTTCCAGCCGGTCAACCCCCTAGTCTGTAGTGGTGCCTGGGGTTGTTCCTCCCCAGGTGCAGGACCCTGCACTTGTCCTTCTTGAACCTCATGAGGTTCCTCTCTGCACAACTTGCCATCCTGTCTAGGTCTCTCTGAATGGCAGCACAGCCCTCAGGAGTGTCAGCCCCTCCTCCCAGTTTGATGTCATCTGCAAACTCGCTGAGGGTGCACTCTTCCCCCTCATCCAAGTCACTGATGAACAGGTTGAAGAGCACAGAGCCCAGTACTGACCCCTGTGGAACACCACTAGCCTCCAACTAGACTAGGGCCCATTTATCACTACCCTTTGGGCTCTGCCATCCAGCCAGTCCTCAATCCACTTCACAGTCCACTCATTCAGTCAACCTTTCCGGAGCTTCCCTATGAGGATGTTACGGGAGACTGTGTTGAGAGACTTGCTGAAGTCAAGGCGGACAACATCCACAGTTCTCCCATCATCCATCCAACCGGTCACCTCATCATAGAAGGCTATCAGGTTCATCAGACATGACTTCCCCTTGATGAATCCATGCTAACTACTCCTGATCACCTTCTTTTCTTTGACATACCTGGAGATGGTCTCTAGGATGAGCTGCTCGATCACCTTTCCAGAGACGGAGGTCAGGTTGACCGGCCTGTAGTTTCCCAGTTCCTCCCCTTTACCTTTTTTGAAGACTGGAGTGATGTTGGCTTTTCTCCAATCTTCTGGCACCTCCCCAGCTCTCCATGACCTCTCGAAAATGATGGAGAATGACTGAGCAATGACCCCTGCCAGTTCCCTCAGCACTCCTGGGTGCATCCCATCTGGGCCCGTATATTTATGGGTGTCTAGTTTGCCTAGCTAATCCCTAATTCAATTCTCCTTGACCAGCGGAAAGTCTTCCTCTCTCTTGGTTGTCTCTTTTGTCTCTGAGCTCTGCCGTTCATGGGGGCTAGCCTTCGCAATACAGAAGCAAAAAAGGCATTTAGTAACTGCCTTCTCTGCAACCTCCCTCACCAAGGCACCCTCCTCATTCAGCAGCGGACTAATATTTTCCCTAGTCTTCCTCTTGCTGCTGATGTATTTGTGGAAGCCCTTCCTGATGCCTTGACATCCCTCATTAACTCTAATTCCTTCCTTGTTGCATCCCTGCATTCTCTAAGAATGTTCCTATATTCTTCCCATGTGGCCTGGCCGTTCTTCCACATCATGTGTCTTTCTCATTGAGTTTACCCATCAGCTCCTTGCCCATCCATGCAGGTCTCTTGCCCGCCTTACCTGACTTCTTTCTTATAGGAGTGCACCAATCCTGATCTGGAAGAAAGTGGTGCTTGAATAGTAGCCAACTCTCCTGGACCCACTTTCATTCTAGGACCCAGGCCCAGGGGATTTCTCCAAGGACCTCCTTGAAGAGGTCAAAGTCACCTCTCTTAAAGTCTAGGGTTGCAATCCTACTTCTTGTCCAGTTTCCTCCTTGCAGGATCGTGAATTCCATCATCTCATGGTCACTGCAGCAAGACTTCCCCCAACCTTCACATTTCCCACTAGAATATCTCTGTTTGTTAGTATCAGGTCTAGCAGCCCCTCTCCCCATCAATGCTTGTTATAACGCTGTTGTATAATGTTATAGTATTGTATATAGTTATAACACTGTGTGACACAGAGGAAAATTTTACATCTGAAATGTGACACCTCTGTTGTACCATTGATCTCCTTGTCCCTCTAGTCAAGGCAAAACCATATCCCTGTCTCTAAGGAATTATTATTACATTTAGGGAAATTAAAAAAAAAATCAATTACAATCAATATCATTGTTATTACTGCTAGTTAATACTAGTTGAAGTAACCTCTAGAGCTCTGAGTAAGTCATCATAATCACATTCTATTAAGTACAGTGCAAAATACAAAATTAGCAAGAGTACAAAGGATTTCTAGTGGCTAGAAATGTGAAGAGATTCTTTAGATCTATTCCTTGTTTTATTACTGACTCAGATGATTTGGGACAAATGTTTTTAAGAGAGGCTATAAACCTGAAAGATGATTTAAAGAAATGAAGTAGCCTAGTTGCAGTTTTGCACTGTCAGCTCTAAGACTCGATTACAAAAATGGACCATTTTAATTTCTTGTAAGGCAAGGTAAGGAAATGAATATTAATCTTTTTGCTTTTTAATGTATTTATATGTTAATGTATCTATGTGTTTCTTGTGTGCATGTCTGTGTAAAATATATTTTCATAAAATAGTTGTAATGCATTAGTTTCTAGGTCTGTTTTTGTTTCTGAATGTAAAACATGGTTTAACTGACTCTCAGAGGTGTCAAAAAAAAACAACATAGCCATTTTGAATTTAGTGTATATATGAGAAGGCTATGAATTTGCTAAAATAAGTATTTTATATTTTCACCAGCTTCTTGAAATTTGTTACATGTTAAATGAAAAAAAAGGGTAGCATTCACTTTAAAATAAACTAAAATGATATCTGATGCTCTCACATCACACATAATTCTCTTATAATATGTAAAAGACAGAGAAGTTCTGGCTGACCTGTATAATACAGGCACAGAATATCATCCCTTCTTGCTCGTCAACTAGTTGATAAATAGGAATAGATCTGTGAAAAAAAGTTTGATCAGCCTTGATTCAAACTTGCTGATTTTCAGCATGCACAGAGATTGTGTTCAGAATTAGATGCTACGTATCTCCATGGCTACAGCTAACTCAAACATATGTTGCAACCAGAGAGTCAGGTCATATGTATGCCAAATACAAACAAGGAAAGATCCGGCATAGGCTCTCCATGCTCTTCAATATGTTCTTCATGTTCCATCTTTAATCCACCCCTGATACACCTGCAGCTGACTTCACCAGCCCATCACTGAGGGAAGTGTGGCAGCTGCCACAGAGGCAGCAGAACCGCTTCCGTTAGATGTATGCTTTGAGATAATTTACCCAGATGGTTCACAGTAAGTGGAACAAAAATTCTAAGAGTATTTTTATATAGTTGAACCATGCAGATAAGGAGAGGTGGCTCCAAAGGAACAAGTTTCAGAACAAGTATATCCAGAGAAATGGTCATAATATATTAGCTGTGTACTAGTTTGGTTTGTCCTTCTAGGATCTGTTATTTCACAGGATTACATTTCAGTACAAAGAGCATCCCTCATAACTTAGAAATTGTAAAAAGTTTGTTCTATGATGCTCTTGATGTAGACGTCATGTGCAGTAGTAGATGTCAGAGAAGGCAAGAAATGCAAAGGGGAATTGAGAGACATCTATCCTACTTCCCTGGACAAATGAAAGAAGGGAACACTAGGCAGGCCGAATGTTTCAGGGTGGTGTTAACTCAGAAAACTGGAAATTAGTTTAATTAAGTAGATTGTTGAATTGCTATAAAGAAGTATTTTCTAAGGAGGATACTATAGATTCCTGATGTTCTTAGTAATCTGATCAGCCTGGCTACTGAGTATCTGTGGTGGTGAAGTGCCAGGAATCATATTCTTTTGCAATTTGCAAGCTACGTAGATTTTTTAAAGTAAGCAAATTCTAGTAATGATCTATATTGTGGAAGAATTTCTCACTTTTTCTAAGATATTTTTCAGACATCATGACTTGGCAAGTAATTAGGATTAATTTTGTATAACTCAGTTCACGTGGAATGCACACTGCCTTTCTTGGCATTTTGTTTTTCTTTCAGATTTTTAAACAATTAATTTGTCAGTTTAAAATGACAATTTAAAAATAGGTGAGGATGTTTGCAAAACACAACAAAACAAAACAAAATAAAACAAAAAAAAAATCCGAAACAAGCAACCAAGAAAAAAAACCTTCATAACTAAATTCAATATGAAACAGATTTTGTGATGTAGCTGTACTAAACCTATTCTAACACCCCCTGTAAAAAGCTTGTTTGAACTTTTTTTTTTCTTTTCATAGTCATTTTTCTCTTTTAAGACAAGGTTATGTGTTTTGTTCACATGGTCTCAGCTACTATTTCCAGACCATTTCCTTCTCTGCATGACCCTTCAGAGAACAGCTTTTCACCTGGACAAGTTGTGTTTGATTGCATGGCTGTTTAAATACTACACCTTCCCTGTTTAGTTTGGAGATGCAAGTCTCATTTCTCTTGGAATTTTTTTGCTGGACTTTGATCCAAAAAGCGAATGCGTAATTCCAGGACTTTATTGGTAGCATTTCAGCACTTACTGTCAGAATTTATGTATCTAATGGAACAAGCCATCTAGAAAATAACTTCTAGCATTTTCTTTTTACGGAAAAAAATATAAATCATTCCAGTGCTCAGCCCCAAGCCGAGATGATATCTGCCTTTAAAAATAGCTACTTCAAAGAAGTTCAGAACACATTTGCATAAACCATAGTTGTCAGTTTGTTTGCATTTAGTTCAAGGAGATGAAAATTAATTGTAAAATGCCATGTGGGGAATAGTTCATACAATGTCCACAGAGACAAACATCTTCACAACTTGGATTTTACACAGAATGGTTCAAAGGACAAATTTGAAAATAATATTTCCCCTCCCATTAGGGTTAAGTGCATAGACACATCTCAGTGGGATATAAATGGCTCATGTTTGCTTCTGTGTTTGGCTGCTGTTAATAACACTACTCCAGAAGAGGTGCATATTTAGGGTAATTAGATAGTTGTCTCTTGTGGCGGTAAATGAAACATGTAGCAGAGGAAAAAGATCCTGTTTCACAATGCTGAGTTAGAGGCACACCTCAGACTGTTTGTGTGGTTCATTGAAAATAATAGTAAAACACTTTGATCTCCTATTTCTCAAGCTATTAAAAAAACAAAAAAGCATAAAAGCATGTGTGGAGCCGTCCTGGCCCCATTATATGAGTATTACATATTTCCATGAGAACAGCAAGCAAGCCAACAAAATATAAGCCTTGTTTGAATGGAGAAATTAAGTATATTGAGCTGATAGAAGAAAACAATGAGTAAGCTCTATTTACAGAGATTTTCTGGGGGGTAAAGAGTAGCATGATGATTCAAGTGGTAACACTCTGACGATATTAGATTGTTATGACACCGATTTAATTTAGGAGACAGATGTTGAAATCAGCCTGTTTGAGGAAAGACTAAGTGTCCCATTTTGAAGGTCACTGGATTTAATAAAAATCTTTCTTTGATTGTAAGGCTTACTCTATTCCCTGTATGAATTTGAAAAATTTAGCATTTCTCTAAAGTCTCCTGATGATACACAGTTCTGGTGTTACAAGTGCAACCCCTAGCAAAATAAACAATGCCAGTACATTCATGGAGTCATTAACTTGATTGCCTATAGTTTCAAATTGCCTTTAATGCTGAACTGTTAAAAGTAATCACTGACACAGTTCTGGCTCAGTCAACAGGCAATGTCCTAGGTTGTAGTTCAGGAGCGCATTTCCTAGGCAAACTGCAGGATTAACATGGGACAACTGAGAGTTTTAAAAAGGATATCCTGTTTAAGAAGTTAAAGAGATTAATATATTATGATGTGCCATACAGGTATCATTAACACTGGAAAATAGACATGGTTATATCTCTTTTTTTTTAAGTAGAAATGTAAAGACAGAAGGGTCACAGACCAAGATCAGTCATATAAGGCACAGGTATGATCTGACATTTTTAGTTTATATGCTTTCAAGAGAGAACCCAATAAATGGATTATGGCTAAAATCTAATCCTCAGTTGGTACATTACCAAGCTGCAATAAGAAACTACCTCAAATTCAGCCCTACAGGAAGCTATAAAGAAAACTGAAACAGTAACATTTCACATGATAATGCTATTTTCTACTAAGTGATATTCATTTATTAGTAAAAATATTTGTTTTATCTGACATTCTAGACAGTGATGTACACTTGGAAAATGTTTTCTTTGGCAATACCTAATGATATTTCATAAACTGTTAGGGCCAATGTATTTTGAATTATCCATGGAATCAGACTAAAAAGATTTCACATCTTTTTAAAGTTGTGTCAGCTTTCTTTACATCCTTTTCCAGATCTTCTCTCGCTTCCTTTCCTATAACCTCTCTCTCTCTCAGTCTAGCAGATTATTTTTGAATGGGATAAGATATGTTATCTTTTTAAAAGTCTGTAAGATGTTTTTGCCTTTTTGCTATTCATGTGAATCTCAAACTAGTTTACTCAAAGACTGGCAGATGCTCAATCTTTTTTTTTTTTTTTTTCCAGCCAAACTATTGCTTTAGAATATTTTCTACTCTATGCCATTTTATGGAAAAAAAAGAAATTTAATTTAAATGAGTAACATAAAACTTTGGATAAAAAAATCAGATGAGTCTAGGATGGCCAACTGCCTAAAATAGAGCAAAGTATAGCCTGTGAGATGGCAGTGCAATGACAAACATATGGTCCATCTTACTTAGTAGACTAAGACATCAAACAAATGTCATATGCTTCCGTGAGTAAATTAAAATTACTATTGAAAATGTTTATGTTGTATCTTACAAAAAAGAGCACTATATCAGGGATAAAAGAAAATGCAGGAACTGAGGAAAAAATGAATGTGGGGAAGTACATATTCTAGATATACATACGCCACCCACATTCCAATTCTCATATGCATTAATTTAGCTATATGCTTCTCTTTTTTTTTTGTAATTTGAAACATTAATTTTATTTCTTCATATTGTTCCTGTATCTATAGCAGAAAAAAAATACCCATGAAAATATTTTATGCAAGGGATAAGTAATTATAAGTGACAATGGGATTAGGTGTTTAATTTCAAAATGTTGGTTGATACTGAATGAATTTGGAATGCCTAGGGGAAGTGGGGATTTGTTTATTTAAACAAATTCATATTTCTTCCACAATTAATGCAATTGTACTATCATTTTTTAGGATTCTAGTTTAAAGAATAGTTGTTCTTTAAATAAAAGTAAATTCCACAATACCAACATTCATGAAGCCCCAAACTCCTAGTTTGACTGGATATGTTCTATATGGTGTATCCTTGTTAGTAACCATATTTTCACAAAACTAAATGGAGCTATTTCAGTTTCCTGTGCAAAGGTAATATCTAAAAGTTAGAAATTTGGTCCCTTAAAAGCTACAGAACTGATGTCTCTGCTGCTGAACTAAACCTAGCCAAACTTTAATCAAATTTTTGAGTCATTTTAGTCACCAGATGCTCTGTATCAGAACATGTGTTCTCCTACAGAAGTTGTCCTCATGAGCAAGATGACAAAATTCATCTCCACAAAGTGAAATCACTATACTCACATTCCTCTTCCATAGACCTATACAGCCACAGTCCATGTACAATTTATAAGATAATATTTTTATCTTTTAACAATAAGCTATAAAAAATGAAGTTGCAGTAACTTTGTTCATTTTAAGGTTTTTGCTGCTGTGCTTGCTCTTCACTGGATGTATATATTCATTCTGTTGCTGCTCCTGATTTGTAATCCTCACACATAAGTAAATTACTAGAGGTAAATTCTTAAGTCAGTAGTGTAGTAAAACAGAAAAGCTTTGGAAATTCTACCTTGCTGTGCGCCTTGTACAGAGCATCAGGGCAATATGACAGACACTATGAGACTTGGCAGCTGTCTTCCTGCAAAGAAAATTTTGGAAGATGGTCCTTCATAAACACAAAAGGCAAAGTATATATGGTAGTTTCACATCTAGACAGACTGATAACTAATTTAAAATGAAAGGTAAAATACAAAGATAGGAGAAAAAATGGCATATGACAAAGAAAAGATTTGTATCAGTATTATTTAAAAGATTAACTAATAATGATTAAAGAACAACCAAACTCAAGTGTGATCCTTTTCAGGCAAAATTAGACTGTAGCTGTAACTCAAGGCAACATTACATTTCTGTGCAAGCCTGCCAATATCCACTTGGATATTTAGTTTACCACTGTCTGTGATGTCCTACAGTGATAAATGAATAGTGGTGTGTTAAACCGGAAGTGCAAAAAAAAATGTATAGTTTAAAAAAAAATTAATAGGTAAGAATAGCCTTAAAAATGTTCTTTGTATAAAATCATTAGCTTGAGGCTGCAGTGATAAACCTCTACCTTTTTTCAACTGCTATAGATTGAAATTATGGTATCTAAACATTAACACTGTCTGGTATGGTAAACCATACACTTTCCTTCTGTACATTTTTCATCTAATGCTTGCTTTCAAACAATGCTTCAAATTCATCAGTCTTTCAGACTCTATCATTAGAAGTACCATTGGCCGCCTTCTTGGAATAAAGCTTACATTTACACCTTAAAAATGCGTGTTATCCAAGACCATCAAAGTTTGCCTTTGTATTAAAGGCCT
Organism: Crypturellus undulatus; assembly: GCA_013389825.1. Taxonomy (NCBI): domain Eukaryota; kingdom Metazoa; phylum Chordata; class Aves; order Tinamiformes; family Tinamidae; genus Crypturellus; species Crypturellus undulatus. The sequence goes on along the minus strand of VWPW01003336.1, from coordinate 211,470 downwards.
TTGGATTAAAGGCTTTTCTTGGAGATGAAACCATTTCTGTGCCTTTGCAAAGGAAGTCTCTAGGACTGGAGGCATTTTCTCAACTCTCAAGCTCAAAATAACAACTTTACCCACATATTGATATATAGTACAAGCTAAATGAGTTTATTTGCTCTAATAAGACTTGAAAAACAGTAGGACTAGGACATGACTTTAACAGGATATTGGTTACTTCCTGGTTACTTCAGCAGTTCACAGAATCACAGAATGGATGAGGTTGTAGTGACCTCTATAGAGGTCCCTGCTCTGCTATATGCTTCTCGGGCACATGGCACAGGGTGGCATCGAGGCGGGTTTGGAAGATCTCCATAGAAGGAGACTCTACAATCTCTCTGGGCAGCCTGTTCCAGGGCTCTGGCATCCTCACAGGAAAGAAGTTCTTCCTGATATGGACATGAAACTTCCTGTGTTTCAATTTGTAACCGTTACCCCTTGTTCCGTTCCTGGTCACCATGGAGAAGAGTTTGGCTCCTTTTCTTTATATTCTCTCTCAGGTATTTGTACATGTTGATTAGATGCCATTTCAGTCTTTTCTAGGCTAAACAGGCCTAGCTTGCTTAGTCTTTCCTCACAATATAGATGTTTGAGTCCCTTAATCATCTTTGTCTCTCTATGCTGGACCCTCTCCAAAAGTTTTACATACCTCTTGTTCTGGGGAGCCCAAAACTGCACACAATACTCCAGGTGCGGCCTCACCAGAGTTGCGTAGAGGGGGAGGATCCCCTCCCTCGACTTGGCAACACACCTCCTGATATAGACCAGGATGCCATTGACTTTCTTGGTCCCAAGGGCACATTGCTGACTCAAGGTTAACTTGTTGTCAACCAGGAATCCCAAATCCCTCTCTGCAGAGCTGCTTTCGAGCAAGTCAACCCCTAATCTGTACTGGTGCCTGGGGTTATTCCTCCCCAGGTGCAGGACCCTGTTGAACAGGTCCCTCTCTGCACAACTCTCCATCCTGTCTAGGTCTCTCTGAATGGTAGTACAGCCCTCAGGAGTGTCAGCCACTCCTCCCAGTTTGATGTCATCTGCAAACTTGCTGAGGGTGCACTCTGTGCCCTCATCCAAGTCACTGATGAAAGGTTGAATAGCACCGGGCCCAGTACTGACCCCTGCGGGACACCACTGGCCACAAGCCTCCAGACTCTCTGACTTTACTATCTCCAGCCTTTATCTCCTGATATTTGTTGTTAATAGATGGCAAACTTAATGGCACTTCCTCAGCTTAGAAATATTTTCAGTTGTCCTTTGAGCAGTACTTTCTTTCCTGGGCGTGTAAGGTTTAAGCACACATATTAGCTGATAACATATTTTCCTCTTTGGAGAATTCCCAGAACTTTCAGTTTGAAAACTCACTTTGAAAGTGGCTTTGCAGAAAAAAACCTGCTCTCGTTGCACAGGTATTTCTATTCCAGTTTGAGGGTATGCACTTCTTTTATGGGTACTTCCTAATTAATTGTTTGATTCAAAAGTTTGTACCTCTTTATTTATTTATTTTTGAAAGTATACTTGTTCTTTTTCTCCCTTACCTCTGACCTGTACATTTTGTACATTTAAGTAAAGGATTGTAGGATATATTGTGTTGGTCAAAACAAAACAAACAAAAAAGTCTTTTGAAGAAGTCACTAGAAATGTTCTTTAAAACTTTTCCTTAAGGTGAAAAAAACTTTTCTCTTTTTAATGAATCCTGACTTTTCATCCATTTAAAATTACCCAATAAAAGCTGAATGTTATTCATCTGAACTGATGAATACTGCCAAAAATTGACAGTGGTACTGCATTTATAATGCAGCATCACTTATTCTGTAACCATTTACAATTATTAGAATAGTCTCTGTATTTGTCCAAAACAGATGTGATTACCAATATGCTTACATTATGTTCTGTCATTTATTGGATATAATTCCTTCCTTAACAACATTGTGTCAATTATTTTTGACTTAACCTGAAATATTTCATCTGAGAAATCATATCTGGAGTGTCATGTCCACTTCTGGGCTCTGCAATAAAAGAGAGACAGGGACATACTGGAGCAAGTCCACCAAAGAGCCCCACAAATGACTGTTAAGGAATTGTAGCATCTCCCACACCAAGAGAGATTGATATAGGGAGTATTTAGCCAGAGAAAAGAGGGCTCAGGTGCATATGATCCATGTTTATAGATACCTAATGAGGAGATTTCAAGAAAATGGAATGGTATTCTCAATGGTGTACAGAGAACGGACAAGCAGCATTAGACACCAATTGAAATACAAAGCAGACTATGTATACAAAGACATCTTTCCTAAAATAAAAACAGTTTAAAAACAAGAACAGGTTGTCCAGAAATGTTGTGAAGAGAAAAGGATACAGGCTTGGGCAACCTGTTCTAGTATATTCTGCTTTGATAAAGGGGGATGGACTAGTTGATCTCCAGATGTTTCATACGACCTCAGTTATTCTGTGATCTTTTCTCTCTCTCTCTTTTAATTAATTCATTAATTCATTCATTTATTTTTATTGAAATGGAATGAAATCATTTTTTTTTTTAATAATTTCACAGTCATTGGGGGTAAAGACAGCCCAGGAATGATTATTTGCAGTCATAGCATGTGCTCCATTTGAGGATCATGTACATTCCTAGCATGGCCATTTTAAATTGCTCAAATTCACATGATATTTCTATGCCCTAGATAGTGCTCAGAGGTCTTAGTGACAACCTTTTTTTTTTTGTGGTGGTGGGGAAGATGTTGCTTTGACTATTTTTTTTTGAAAATTATATTTGGCTTAGGCAAATAGCACAGTTTCATTTGTCATCCCTTCTGAAGTGCATCTGTGATCACCGAGATTCTGAACACATTGCATAAAATGAAAAATCAAAGACCAAGTCCTGTACAAGATGTCTTGCTTCCAAAAATACTTCTGCAATCACTAAAAATTTTCTTCGAGGAGGAAAGAAAGAGCTTCACATCATGTCCATTTGAATGTTTAAAATATAGATCTCTCCAGTACCACTGCAGAAAAAAACTAACAAAAAAGGCATTTGTATGGTATTCATCTGGTACATTGTAAATGTCTACTCTGGAATAACATTAATCACACCTTAAAGCTATCATTTTCTCTTCTGAAAACATAAAAGCATCTTAGGTTTTCTGGCTTAGCAGCAGATACGTACAGAAATTTATATTTGGTCAGATGAATCCAACCTGCAGTTTTGAAACTGGCTTTCACTACAAAAAGCTAATATATTGAAAGGAGCTAGCTCATTTTGAGAAGCTCTTACTCTGTCTTCTGATTATTATTTTATTTTCAATTTCCTTGTGTAGTGTGTTATATTTCAGTGTGTCTGGAAAAGACTATAAATCATAACATCTTTATTTTTTATTTTAGCAATCTAAAGAAATCCCTAGTGCATTGTGTGATTGCTGGATATGTTCCTTGGAACCTGACTTTCACTTCTAATGCTTAAGGACTAGAGCGTTTTTACTATAAATACATGAGCTAAACAAACAAGCAAATTCAATTATTAGACAATTAAAAAAAAATCATTTTATGACTGTGAAATCATTCTAAACAAATCTGTCACAGTATCAATGTTCCAACCATGAAATATAAGCTTTAATTAATTTAAATGTGAAATTAATTATGAGTGATATTCATTTGACAGGAATGGATATTGATTGAATACATCAGAATACACTGAAATTCCCTGGAGAAGAAAGGAGTCTTCTACATCAGCTGCTCTGATAAGGACGGAAGATTTTGACAGCTTTAATTGGTTTTATTTAAATGAAATATTGAAGAGGGAGATAGCTCTCGAGAAGAAGATTTGGATAGTTTCAGAAAACATCCCAGAGTCAAGAAAGTGTGGAATTGGCTACCAAGAAATCAGAAAAGATAGAGACTCAGAAAGAGGAATGTAGCAACTTATAGTCACACAGGCAGATGAGACTCTTCTAAATGGCAGAAACAGATGATAGTAGTAAAAGTCAGGAGAAAGAGAAGAGGGACAAAAGTTTGAATGAACTGGATATCTGAACAGAAAATACCTGGTGTTACTTATATACAAGGTAGCCAAAATATTCCTGTAAAGAAATCTTCCCCTGTTCAAAGGAAGTTGGATCTTACTAGGAAAAATATATTAACAAAAGAAATAAAAGATTGTTTTTTTCCAAGCCAAGTCCATTAATATGGATATTCTTCTGAACCTAACATTAAAGATAGTATATATAACGTTTAGCAACATTCCTTTGTAAGATCCCTTGCAATTATGGACAGCTTCTCAGAAAGACAGTGGGGAAACAGAAATTCCAACACATCATCTTGGTGGGTTTTTTTTTCTCCTGAAAATAAAACACAGCTCAAAACTCAAAAAATCTGGAACTGACTACCTAAGTGGTGTGATATGTTATATATATATATATATATATTTAACTTTTAACCATTAGGCTTATTTCTACAGGGAAAATGTTGTTCAGCTGAGATATCTTCAACTTCTGCAGAAACAGAAACTCATCTTCTAGAGGACAGGCTAATAAACTAGTGAAATATAAAGGGAGAGAGGAAAGAAATAACAAGTAAATAGTTAACACTAAATTGCCAGAATGAACTAATGAAAGAACTATTGGCTGTGAAAAACACTTTTTTTTTTTGGTAATTTTTTTTGGCTTCAGGTCCATAGTCCTGGCTGAGCAAGGAGAAAAGTTGAAATTTTAATCACCATATATGTTAATAGGACATAAAGCAAGCAAGCAAACAAACAAAAACATACCTATATTAACTTTCTCAACTTAGAAGCTACTGTATCAGCAGTGATCTGGTGATGGGAGCAAACGGTATGCCTTTAAATGATTAATATCAATTAATGTCCAAATGTATGAAATAATAAAGCTGTGAATAGAGAAAGCAAGCCATATACTGAGAATGAGATGCAATTATTGGAAGGGTTATGAAAGAGAATTTAGTTAACGTGCTACACTAATATGCATCTGGTCCAATGCAACCCTTTAGATTAAAAAAATAGATAATTTATTTCTTCTACATATGTATTCCTTTTACATGCAAATTGTAATATTTAATAGGATTAAAGAAGTTATAATATTGGTATCGTTGTGTGGCACTGGAATTCTATAGATAATTACAGAAAGGAAATTCCAGAAAAAAATTAATGATGCCTCAGAGAAGAGCAGTAAAAGTGAGTAAAGCAAATTCTAGCTTTCTCTTTCCTTATTTTTATATTTAAAGAACTAAACCTCTAGAAAAGATTAAATCCATGACTTCAAGGTGTTGACGAAATATGTTGGAAAGAAGGCTTGCTGTAAGGATGTATTGGAATCACTGGTGAATTGTCTTTGCTGCTGCTCAGACAACTAGAACTTTTCCTCCTGCTCTACAGAGGAACAATATTAGATTGATTCTGTAATTTGGGGTAGGACTAAGGCCTTTTATAATATTATTTTAATTGACACTGCACTTTAGAACAGTTGATGAAAGTAAAGATTCTAAAATTGTAACAGAGTTGTGCTACCGGCTCTCTTTTTTCTTTTCCTTCTGTTTCTATATGGTTACAAATTTTGGTCTTAATACCATTTTTTTTGTTAGTGTTGTCAAAAAAGGTTTCATTAATTTACATCAACTAAAGAATCCCCTTTGAGAATATGCTTTGAAATTAATAGGATTTGATTGCTCAAACATCTACATGCGAGTTAATATGATCCAACAGGCATTGCTTCTGCACATAAACAAACACTGTGAAATTATAATTACAACTAGTAAGTAGAGCAAGTCTGCATGTCTAATTTTCATGCAGGCTTTATATCTACTTTTTTTTTTTTTAGTCTTTTTTAATTTCATTTAACACATGCTGCACCATCTCTGGCAGTGTTCAATAAATTTGTAGATGAGGCACTTAAAGGACATGGTTTAACAGGCCTGGTATCAAAGGACTTATGGTTGGACTCCATGATCTTGAATGATTCTATGATTCTGTGCTTCTTCCTACTCTGGTATATTAGAGAGGGAGAAAAACGTAAGGAGAAAAAGTAGGTATTTTTTTTAGCTGCTACTGGTGCATCATGTCAGATGTACTCATCCAGGAGAAGGGAGACTGAACATGAGAAATGAGCATCCTCTTTGGAGGGATTTTTGCAGTGGGAAGTGGGGCAGGTACTTCTTCAGTTCTTAAAAAAAAATGAGTTCCCAAGCTAGTGAGGACTGTAGGATTGCTGAAATGATCAGCAGTGATCATTAGCACGTATTAGCATTAGCAGTGATCATTTCACACAGCAGACCTTGGAAATGATGTGACAAAAAGAGACTTTTTCTAAAATTCTAGAGAGACTTTATAGGGTTTGTTGCAACCCATAAAATTGAAAGATTGTTAACTGAGAGGCAGCAGGGAGATTCAAAATTGTTTTGGGATGCTCACTTTAAGGAAAAGTTACTGGCTGATCCACCTCGAAGGTCTGTCTCCCAGGATCATAAAGAAAAACTTTGGTGCCAATATTCTGCATTTAGGGAAATTTATCAATGTATATCCACCCCACAAAGCACAAAGTTAAACAAAGTTTAAGCTATTTTCTAAGTTGGGACCTATCTGAAAAGCAATTAATCAAACACATCTGTAAAAACATTGTACAGAATAACAGTTATTTTACTGTTCATTAGCTCTGTAAAAGGCTATGATACATTGACTCTTAAACTGACTAATTAAAGTTAAAACATCTTTGTATACAGACTATTTAAATCATGGAAAGCAAAAAGCTGAATTAAAATAAACAGGTGAGTACTCACAGTTGTTTACAGGAAGTTGCCCAAAGAACCACTGTAGAACTTTTGACACTGTCTCCTTGCAAACTATATTTCTCAATAATAACAATAAAATGTATTGTTCATGATGAATCATACATTTATAGAAATAATTTAAGATCCTCAAAGTGATCAACTAAAGAGACTTTGATACCTTGTGACTTTGAGTATTTGCTTACGAAAAAAAAAATTGTACTCAATATCACACATTCTCATTACCAATTCTTGAAGCACTTGCTTGCATCTTAAGAGGACTTAAGAACAACAACTATGATGACTATTGAGGCCAATATTTTTTAATGTAGGGAGGAGTACAGTGGAAAGTATAAAAATTTATTACTTGCCACATATATGGATTTGCACTGTGCATCATGATATATGTGGAAAAATTATGTACAAGCTCAGAGGGGATGAAAAGTTTTGGGGAAAAAAAATCAGGAGATTGCTCAGAATTGTAATGAGGGATGATTGCTAAAGTGTCTTCTCCTGAAGGAACCTTTTTCTCCTATGTTATTTCTCTGATTCCAGTTTGGAGAGAGAAAGGAATTTCTGTTCCAGTAGGAACAGGCTTGCTGTAAGACCAAGCAGATTGCAGAGGAGGGACAAAAGAGTGGAAGCAAAACCCAATCCTCCATGGAGATTTAAAAGCAAAAAAAGCAGCAAATGAAGAAAGAAAGTGTGCAATAGCACTTCACCACTTCATCTTAGGGTCCCCAATCTTGATTATCGTTCATTAGATGATGGAAATGGAGAGGAAAGTGGAACCTAGAGGCAGTGGCAGATGTTAAGAGGTGATTATAGCACAAAATTTATTTGTCTTACCTTTAGAATGACAGGGTACCCTTCCAGTATATTGATCACTTTGGATGGGAAAGAGGTCTACAAATTTCAGCCCAGGTTTCAGTTGCTCAGAGTTGCTCAGAGAGTTGCTCATAGAGACAGAAATAAAAACAAAACTTTTTTGAACAATTTACTGTGCCAGTTTCCTGTAGCAAAAATGGTAGTGGTCCTCAGTTGTATCTTGGGAGAAGTCCCACAAAAATAGGCTAATTAAAGATACCATAGTTTTTGTGAACTTTTGTAGGTTAAAAAGATTTTTTTTTGAGGACTATTTTTTTTTTCAATTGTTCTGGGCAGATCTGCTGAATAGCAATGATATGTATATAGTAGATAGTACTGCCAAATGTAGTGATTTCATTTTTATGATGTGCAGAAGATCTTTTAGCTGAAATAGAACCAATTTCTTATTTAGAGGTGACTTACTTTCATAGAAGCTCTTAAGTGATTTTCAAAGATAGAAGGGAACTCAGTATATTTGAAGATAATAAGAAATAAATACTGCAATTTAAGATGTTACCCTCGGTTCTGTTCTCTTACTCTTTGATAAATTTCTGGATAAGGTAATAGAAAAAAAAAATCAGTGAAAGTGAAAGTTATAAAGTGAAAGTATACAAAAATACAGTAGAAAGGAATATGACAATATGCTCAAGTTCGTTTTTAAAACAGTGAAAACTCCCACTGGAGTAGTTCATAAACCAACTAGTAAACACTTAGGAATCTGGATGGTGTGAAAGGAGATGCAACAATTTCATCAACTGTGTAAACACTGGAGACTTCAAAAACTTTGGAAATATTCATTTTATACTAAGTATGCTTTAAATTTGAACACAAGTAGTAGTGTAATTAATCCCATGCTAATACATTGTCTGTCTGTTTAGTTACTTTAAAATTAGTAATTTTTTTATCTAACTTCACATGTTGGCCAATACTTTTGGTGAATATACTATAATGTAAACCTCCGATGGACCATGCGGAGATTTATTAGAGAGGCTAAATATAGGGAAGGAAGGGAAAGTTGGATTTGTGTTTACAAAAAATACTGAAGTTTAACTTGCTGACAACAGTGTTAAAAAATATAAAGAAAGGCACCAGACCATGTCTGAAAAATGCACATCTTAGAAATCAAAAATGTATTAGATGGAAGAATACACTTAATATATTTTCAATGGTCTTATTTCCCTTATGACTCCAGCAAAAATGTGTGAAAGCATTATTTTAAAAGTCAATTGCATCCAACGTTGGTCACATGATGTGTGGTGGGTATTTTCTTAGATTCTGTAAGCAGAAACTGAAGGTATGTGTAATTTAGTTCATGCCCTCTGGGAAATCCCAAGGAAGAGCATTTTGTTCTCAAGTGTCTTTTCCAGTTTACAGCAAAACTCAGCGTGATTGTTATTCCAAACATCCTCTGGCAGATTGGAGGAGAGGCAGAGAAAAGAGACACTCAGCTGCAGAGATTCAAACCATCAATGCCCAGGGTTACAGGTGCTAGCCTTGATCTTGTAAAGACTTACACCAGAGCTTAACATTATGCACCGTAAGCAGTTAGTTGAACCACTCACAGGGCATAAAGTTAAGTGAATATGCATATTTTTGCAGAATCATGAGTTTTGATACTTTTATTTTTTCTTGAAATTTGCAGCAGACCATTACATTGAATGTCTGATTGAAAGGACAATGTACTTGAATCAAAGCATAGCTTTTTTTCTTTTCTTTTGCTGTTGTTTTCAGATTTGCACTTTACCTCTCTTATTAGTCATGTGGAGTATTTCTGTGGATTTCAGTACAGTTTTGTTACTGATTAGACTTTGGCATATTTATTTTTCTTTCAGCAAACAAGGTTTTTGAGGAAATAAAATAGAAGTATAATTTAATCATTTTAGAGTATTTCCAAATTTTCAATTTTGACCAAAACTGCAATTAATCCATTAAATATATCTTCCTCTCAATTATTATGTATAAAAACAATGAAGCAACAGTATATCTCTTTCTAATCAGAAACCTAAAGAAACTGGGTTTCTACATTGCTTATTTCCCTTTATTGGCTCTAAAAGAAATTTATGATAGTTCACTGAAGCGTCTACAAAGCAGGCAAGATCAATCCCAGTATGACTGTCTGAACTATACTTCTTGGATCTAGAGGTTTCTTTATTGTACTCATCCAAGTGATCTCTCTTTTTACATGATAATAAAGTGACTGTCCTAAGTGACTGTCTTGCATGACCCAGTATTTTTGCTGTATGCTAGGTGGAATAAATCCTAGTATTAGTATATGTCAGTTGATACACCATATTACTTTCTTTTGTCTGCACTGGCAATGGCAACATAATTGTTGTGGGCTTTTTTTCCCATAAAGTAGAGGAAGGATTTTACCACTTTATTTTTCACAAAAACGCTGTCAGGAAATTGTTAAATTTTGATCATGCATGCCTTGTGAGGTGTCAATCCTGACAATTACCTATGCATATGTTTCAGGCTGGTAACACATCTTCAGTGACTGAGCTTGATTTTATGTGGTACATTTGGTATTGTACCCCTTCCAAGGGTACAGCTGTTCCTCTTTCTTGCAGTTTACAGTATCATCTACATTTTCAAGTAAGTAAGACTTCAGGTGAATCCTAATGTAATTTAAATAAAAAAGTGGATCCAAAGCTGTTTTATATATCCATTTGGAGGACAGCGTGAAAAAGACTGAGATACCACCAGACTAGTTTCTAGTGAAAAGATAACAGTACTTTTAATCTTGATAGAACCAGTTCATTTAAAGAAGAGATTTGTATGAGATGTTTTCAGGGCAATATGGTAGAAAACAGTGAGAAATGTGAACAGATGTGTTTGTTCTTATTATGTTTGACCCATAACTTGAACTTTACTAGAGACTGTAACTGAAAAATAAACATATTAAGAGTATTATGCAGCATTTTGATCACTGATTGTCTGCCCAGCACTAATATATTTACTTATGCAGCTTTATATTAGTGAACTTACTTTTTGTCTTGTAAGCTGGACACACTATGACAGAAGGTAGGCATACTCCAGACATGTAAGTACAATATATTAATGCAACAAGGCTATCCTTACATTAAACAAAATAAATATAGGCTTTTTTAATAGGTAAAATAAATGAAATAATGTTCTAATATTTGACTCTCTTTCTCCTTGGTAAGTCTTTGATTAGGGAAAAAAAGGGGTTGTTAAAAAGCTTTTACTGGAATTATACTTTATGTGATAAAAATTAACAATGACAATATTTTTCCTTAATAGCATTTCAATTAATATACTGCTCTATAATCTGAAGTTAGCAATCTAGAGGAAGAGACAAAAACATCTGTCATATAGGTTATTGGTTGTTTTTGGTATAATAAAATATTTCATTCTTATTTTATAAGCAGAAGGAAAAAAAAGTGCTTTAAACATTTCTATACAAGTTATTATCATTATCTTTTCAGTTCTATCTTTTCAGTAGCTATCTACTCAAAATTGGAGCCAAGAGAAATAAATTCTCAGATTTGAGAGCTTTCTTGTTCAGTTATATATACTGGTTTTTAGGAAGTTGTCTTTTTAATATCTCTGATCTGAATCTTTCTTATTTTAATTTAAATATATTCTTCCTGCAAAATAACTTATTCCAGTCCTCTATCCACCACGTTCTACTAATTCATTAATCTTTATCCTCTCCGCGCTATCTGATTGGACTAACAATCAGAATTATTTCAATTTTTTCTAGACTTTTGATTGTTGACAGAAATAGAAGATATTGGGTCATTTGATGAGTCACAAAATATCAGCCATGCTGATATTTTTAAATGCACATATCAATGGCTTCATTTAGTTGGCAATGCTGATAATTCCAGATACTGGTTGTACAACTTTATCCACTGTTCCTTTACTATTATCCTTTGAGATTCTTATCAGAAAAGAATACAGGAAGTGCAGCAAAGGCAGGAAAATTAGCTTGAATAAGGAAAATTTGTACTAGATTAATCTACATTAGAAAGAGAAAACTGTTGAAAAATTCTCAAGTCTGCTGGGTCAGTCATCCTAGAATGGAGACATTTTGTAAGGACTAGTAAAACAGCAATCTTGTCTCCTTTTACTGAAAGAAGAATCAGAAGCATGTTAGAAATGAATTTTCATGTGAAAAAAAAGGCAGAGATACAAACAAAGAAGAACAATTATTAGCATAGTTTTGTTTTCCCATTCATGCAAGAAGAGTTTCATATTTCATTAGATGAAATACGAACCAAGAAAACAAGATTACCAAAGCAAGGAAGACGTCATTAGGTTGAAGATGAGACTAACTAATGTGTAAAAGGGAGATTTGGAATAAGATAAATTTACTGACAAACGATAAACAACGAATGAATAAAATGGGGAAGGTAAGTGAAAACTGAGCAGAGGAAATGAAAGAGTGAAAGCAGAACTGATGCACTGAGAGCAGTTTCATGTAATGAATATATTTAGGGTGAAAATGTGGAAATGATAAAACTGCCTCTGGTGAGGACATAGAAGTGGACCTGGTGAATCCAACATGATTCCAACCTGATAAATCAATAAATCAATGACAAACGTGGAGAGTGGAAAAAAAAGAGATACTGGGTGGGGAAAAAAAAATTTTTTTTTTATAGAAAGTGCAGGCAACAAAACATTTCTTTTACTGGAGAAAACAATTCATTAATTTGGGAGCAAATATAGAAAGAATAGTATAATTCCAAAATATGTTTTCTGTAAGTAAGTTAAAAGAAGGAGGTGTTTTTGTATTTATATATTTTATATATATCTGTAAAAATTAATTCATTTAAGTTAAGTCTTTAAATGCTGTAGTTTGTAACTATTATTGACTTAGGATCAAAAAAAAAAGATGACTCTCCTGTCCAAATGTTCTTCCTTAGTAGTATTGAGCATCTATACATTGAATCTGTATTTTATGGTAAATTTCTTTGCCCTTATTGTTGGAATACCTTGTCCCCTCTTTAGAAGACTAAATGGCTTAGTAATTGATAAAATGAAGAAGGAGAGGGACTTTCACCATTCAAAATTAAAAAAAAAAAAAAGGGAGAAAAAATATTGCTTATATCTTAAAAGAGAAGCTGGCAATATTTGTAATACTAATTAATCAGATGAGAGTATAATAATTAGAATAAAAGTCCAAACCAAAGTTTCAATGTGCATTTTCTACTTCAATCTATTTTGCTATTTCTCTGTGACTGGAACAAGGCTCCTTAGGTAAATTGTGGGCCAAGGGTTTTCTTTAGAAAAGAAGGTAGTGGTATTGCTGAAGGCAAACACTTTTTCCTGTTGTCAAGCCCTTAGGCATAATGTGCTCACCATGCCATTTTCTGCATTATGCGAGTACTCTTTTTCCTCCCTAAAGCATTTTAAAGTTTGTGTTCAACCATGAGGCCAAGATTGCCCAAGCATATGTTTAGGAGCAAAGTGGTTTCTCTGTCATCCTCAGTTTTGATAGAGTGATTGATGAATGGTAGTCTGAAGAATACAAGTGATAGTTATATTTCACTATGGCAGCAGAGTTGATTTCATTTGAGTAAATCTAAATAAAACAAATAGTGAAAGAATGATAAGAAAAAATAATATCTGAAAAGCTCTAGGCTGTTCTCCCCTCCTTCTCTTTGTCATCACAGAATCTCTCTGTTCATTGAATTTTCCTTTGGCATATATTCACAAAACACTTCATATGGTACAGAATTTAAGGAGAACAGGTTTGCAATAGTATGACAAGCATAATGGTGCCAGTTAGCATTTCAAAACTGAGAGATGACTGGCCAGCTGGGAAATGGGGTAATTTAAGGTCAACACATGAAGAAGAATAAAAGCTGAGACCCCTTTTTTTCTCAGCAGCAGCAGCTATGTTTCCAAAAGACAGATATTAAAGTAGAAAATTCAAATATTGCATGTTCTAGCAATAATTCATTCATAAGTTTTAGGATATCTGTCATATTACTTTTGTTCCAAGCACATGGCTCTGGCAGAATAAAAGATCCTGTCAAGCCAATGCTATCTAGACCATAGGAAGACCTGAATGGAAGTATCTGCAACTTAATTTGGTGTAAGCTGCAGTTCCCCATAAATAATAGAAAATGAATTTGATATTATGATAGAAAATTAATCATTTTAGTAACAGACTGGAGTCATGCAAATTGTTTACTGCCCAGAGGAAATAAAAAGTCCTATTCGTATAAATTTTGCTAAGCCTGACTAAATTCATCAGTTTCAGGGAAGATTTCACTCTGGGAGTTGTTATATATATACTTCTTTGTAGCATCCAAAAAATGACGGAAACTAGGTCACTTTCTTTATCAAAATACCGTTAATTCTGTATATTACACAATAGATGCATGAAGTAGGGGGATAAATGAAATAGGTGCAAAATTCTACATTTCTGATAACGTGTCATAAGCATTGATTTGGTCTGTTTCTTCCAAGCCTACGTAAGTGATCATTTTTATTTATTCTGTTTTAATAAAGTCAGGTCAAATGTTATATTTAAAAGTATATAAGCCAAGTCATTATGTCAGCTTAGATGAGCTATTACTGAAATTCTTTAATCACCTGAAGACAATTTGATCAATCTAAATGAAGAGTTGGGTATTACAATTCAGTTCCTGCAAGTGACCATAATGTCTAAAGAGAGAAATTCTTGCCCAGCATATAATTTTAGAAACCATTTATAAACTATCATTGCCTTTTTTTTTCATATATGCAGATATCCACACATGTTTGTGCATACTTCTGTCATTATGAAGTGTTAACCTAATTTTTAAAAGAGATAACAAAGAATCAGTAGTATAGGATTCTCTTTCTAGAGATCTACTTTAGATAATAAAATGTGAACACAAATTAGTTGCCCTAGAGTCAATATATATATATAAATAGTGTGTGTGTATATATATATATGTTTATTTATATAGTATAGATTAGGGGTTGACCTACTGGAAAGAAGCTCTGCAGAGAGGGATTTGGGAGTCCTGGTTGACAACAGGTTAACCATGAGTCAGCAATGTGCCCTCGTGGCCAAGAAGGCCCATGGGATCCTGGCTGCATCAGGAGGAGCGTTGCCAGCAGGTTGAGGGAGGGGATCCTGCCCCTCTGCTCAGCTCTGGCGAGGCCACACCTGGAGTATTGGGTGCAGTTCTGGGCTCCCCAATACAAGAAGGACACTGAGCTTCTAGAGAGGGTCCAGCAGAGATGCACAAAGATGATTAAGGGGCGATGATTAAGGGGCTGGAGCATTTGTCATATGAGGAAAGACTAAGCGAGCTGGACCTCCTGTTTAGTCTGGAGAAAAGAAGGCTGAGAGGAGATTTGATCAACATGTTCAAGTACCTGAGGGGAGACTGCAGGGAGATTGTAGTGGAGGCTGGTGACAGGACGAGGGGTAATGGGTACAAGTTGAAAGACAGGAAGTTCCACCTCCATATGAGGAAGAACTTCTTTCCTGTGAGGCTGACAGAGCCCTGGAACAGGCTGCCCAGAGAGGTCGTGGAGTCTCCTCCTCTGGAGATCTTCCAAACCCGCCTGGATGCCACCCTGTGCCATGTGCTCTGGGCGTCCCTGCTGGAGCAGAGGGGTTGGACTAGATGATCTCTAGAGGTCTCTTCCCACCTTAACCACTCTGTGATTCTATGTGATATATATTTTTTTTTTCTGTAGGACAGGGAAAATGAGGCAATTGTCAGCTCAATGCAGCTATTTCTAAATTGATAAAAATACAAATATTTTCAAACTAACTTCTGTATCTATATTATAATAACTATAATAATAATAAAAGTTATCCAGTTTCAATAGATGCAATAAAAAACGAAAGACAATATGTTTTTTTCTAAATTCATCAGGGTAACAAGCACATGAGACATAAAGTGCCATTTAATTTCAAAGGCAAGGCTGGCATGAGAACAAATGTTTGTCAAATCACTGTGTTTAATTAGGCTCTGAGAGTTATCTTTCTAACACTGGAATATGAAAAGAGTAGAAGAGCTTCTTAGATGGAACAGCAGACACACAAAACCCCACCTTCGTAAGAGTCCAGATGACAGAGTCCAAACAGTTTATGAATAGGTTGCTTGTTACTCAGGATAAGGAGATTGCATCCAATTTCATATTTCTACTCATTTCCTATGAGTCCATAACAACTCTTCCATTACAGGATTTTACTATATTTTAATGCATATTAATTATGTCAGTTTGACAGTTATTCCTGTACTTCTATATTTTAATGGTAATACTTATACATTGTATGTGGTTCTTTAAAAAAATGAAGTAAACTACACTGTATGAACAGATATAGGCATCTTTCCTATAAAACACTATCATGATTTAAAAGACATGCAGTAGTATGCACTGTTACAGAAGCTAAAGTAACATACACACATAAAACCACATACAGAATATTTTTTCTTTCTGTAAGACTATTTTGGGGTCTATTGTTAACTGTCAGCCAATGTATTTCATTCCTCACTCATATATTGCCTTTTATACAGGAAAAATGTATGCCTTTTTCTATATATTCATATATATATATATATATAATGAAAAGAATTTGAAATGCTTGTTCCTCTCCCTTGAATTTCTAGTTGACCTTCCACTGCAGGAAAGTACATTTCTTTCTGAGATAAAGAAATATTTGTAAAGAAAACCCACTTATTGCTTTGGGCCTCCTACCTTTCACTCAAGCTGTATCTTTTACTGCTTTAGAAGTGTTTTCATGGTTAGTTACATAAAAATAATAATCCTGGCAAGCCTTTCCAGCATAGTCATGTCATATATCACCACAGAATTGCTTTAGCTGGTAAAGCTGAAGATACATACGCAAACAAATAATTTTAATAGCAAAATTGTTGTTCTGTTAAAATAATAGCACTTATAATAGTCCCAGTTTGGCTGTTACAAATATATTCTATGTTTCATAAATGCACCGTGAAACTTTTAATGTCTAGATCTGGTCTAATATGTACATTTTCGCTCATATATTAGAAAGTCATAAGATATCACTGAGGTAGAGAATCTCTCTTCCACCTTAGGTACTTTGAAGTTTTTTTTTTTCTTATAAGAGATATTCCCTCCTTAAGAAGGAAGTCTGGAGGGAAAAACAAACATATTCCTTCCCTTCTCCATGGTGGCAAAAAAGTTAAACATGAAAGAGTTCTTTTTTTGAGATATTTGAGTTAGTTTAATGTTCAGTGCAGCCAAAGAATATTGAACAGGTCGTGCAGCACAGCAGAACAGGGCTCCCACAGGAGTACCTAGCAAAGTGTGTGCAAACCCTTCTCAGGGACGTGTGCGCTGCACTGACTTGCAACCTTGCATTTGATTAGACTTTTTCACCATAGAACTAATTCAGCTCTTATTCATGTGCAGTGAATCCTTTCTCAGCTGGGCATTTTATGAGCTGTGCAAAAAGTCTACCATGTATTTTCAGTCCACAGCTTTCAAAGGCTTATCGTTCTGTCAAATCAAAATGTATTTCCTATAGGACAATGAAAGGCACTGCTCCTTACTGACGGTTATTTTGTCGAGCTTTAGCTTTCAAATGAATCTTCATTCTTTTGGGAATAGACCAACTGAACAATAAATGGTTATAAGATCTATTTATTTTTAACATAATAATAACAATATTAAACTTTTGCTCACTGATCTCATATTAAAATGAGTTAATTAATTCTCACAGGAAAAAAAAAAAGAGAAAAAAAGAAAAAAGAAAATAAAAGATAAATCATTTCTGGACAGAAAATTACATTCTTTATAGATAATGTCTTGTGTGATTGAACAGCAGGATTAGTATAGAACCTTCTGTGTATATTTTTGTTGTAATGGTGGCTGCTATGAATAACAAATAACAAAAAAACCCTATGGATTTCAAAATTTTTTTTTAAGTCTCTGAAAATCCCAACAGTGTAGTCTTATATATTGGAGCTATACATATTGGTATATTAGAGTTTCCAGTGTGGATGTGAAGTAACTTTCAGTTTTCCTGCATGATGTTTTCAGCCAACTATGACACTATTTTCTACCCTTTACATTTTGGGCTGTGGTTTTATGTTTTCTTCTGATATCTTCAGGGAATCTCTTGACTCTAAATTAGATGCCACTGTGTAATTATAGAGAAGGTAACCAGGATGTAGTGATGTGAAAATTTTAGAACAGACAGTTATGTGGCAGTGATAAAGATATAGTTGTAATAAAGATCTGCTGATAGTGGGGAAAATAATAATAATAAAAAGAAACAAGAGGTACAACTGAAATAAGCAACTGCACATAGAAAATACTGAAAAAATTCATAAAAAAGCACTAAAAAAATAGAAGCAACAAAATATAATAAATGGTTTTAATTAGGTGCTGACAGTTCTGTGAACAGAATGACAGAAATAATTTGGAAAAATAATTTATATTCATGCACTCTAGATGCAATCATATAATCATATGGTCATAGATTTGATAACAGAATTACAATTCTGCATAAGCATGGTTGAAGACTGGGGTTTCATTGTCATTTCTTGTCAAAAAAGAACTTGACTTTTTAACTGCAACAATGATCTTCCAAGGTGTTTTGAGGGTATATTTTCTTAGGATTTTGGCAAAGCCAGCAATATACCCCAATTCCATAGAAGTTAGTAGAAAATGTATATCCATGATCCAGGCACTTAGACACAGTGGATATCTTTGCCCCTGACACTTAAGGGGGCAAGAGATGATAGCAATAGATGATCCAGCTCTGTGGAGCAGCACTAAATAGAGAAGAAAAGAAGAGAATGGCTCTGGAAAAAGACTGCTTGGTAGACGCTTGCAGAGGAGTGGGTTTTTTTGTGTTTTTTTTTTACATCATAATGAAGATTTAAATCTTCTGTTAAATCCTATGGGGGGGAATATACCTGAATAGCTACCTACGCCTCTTCCATCTGAGTTAAATTAGAACATACACAGTAAAGATTAGGAACAAGCTAACAAACAAATAACTTCCAAGATTGTAACCACAAATTCTTTGTGTTATCAGACCTCTTTTGTTGAAACTTTCCAGAAATTTTGGGTGTAAAATAGTGCTCACATTGCCAAATTACAGACTGAACAATTATAGTTAGATGGAGTTATTAGCCAGGGAAATAAAGTTTGTCTAACCTTGATTATCGATGCTTCTACTCCCTGACTAAAATGATTTCTTTCTCTTGTAAAATATTTTTCTTTATAGTTCTTTTCTATGCAGTCCAGTGGCATTTGTTTCATGCTCTCACTGTTCTTTCTTGGCTATTCACATTTTTTTACACAGATTTTTTTTTATCCTATAATTTTTATCATATTTTATTTTTATCCATACAGTCATGCAAAACATAATATTCACATTTGGATATGAATTAAACTTCTAAACTTGGGATGTTCAAGGGAGTTTCCAATTAGTCCAATCAGACAAAACACATTCACTGACTTTCAAAACAAGATCAATGTTTGACAGTGACTCTCTCTACTGCTTCCTGAAAAAGTCTTGGACATCAGTGATAGAGATGAATGAAGCTGCTGTCTTTAAGGATAAGACTTTCTGCTAATCTATATTTAAAATAATAAATAAATAAATAAATACTTCCTCAGTGCCACAATCATAAGGTGTGGAAGAATGGAGACTAAAAAAAGATCTTCTTCCTCATGGCTCAAAACAAATTGTCACAGTAAGAGTTTCTATCCCCCCTTTTTTTTCAGTTGAAAATATTTTCCCTATCACCTACTCACAGACAGACTGTAGCAGTCTGTTTTGAGTTGATGCAGGATTACAATCCTTGTCTGGAATTGCAGTAGTTAAATGATGTGATATGAATTGATATGAATAGCTATCAAGCATTTAAGAGTAAATGTTTAAATCACACTCAGGGAAGCAGAGATTTATTTCCTTGATTTCAGAGCTGAGTAGTGACTTTGGGTGTGTCTATTTTTCTGTACTCAGACAAAATAACACTGAATGGTAAGGTATTCACTTTGTTTAGAAAGTATAGCTTGTGAAGCAGCTCATAATAAATAGAGAAAAAGAGTATTTTAGTGTTCAAGAAAAGTAGGCATAAATATTCAGAAATTTGTAATTAATCTGTGGTGGCAAAGCAAGGATCTTACTAAATGGAACAATAATAATAAATCATTTGTCTCTTTTTTTCCTCTAGATACACCCTTGGTTTTCATTTGATAACTTTATTTCTTTTTGTGATGTATCCTGTACTAGTAAGTAGGGTTCAATCTAGGCATAAATGGTTGTTAATCTGTCTGGATATAGTAATTCCTGTTCCAGTTAATACATCTATGTTTTTAACTCATAAGTTTCTTCATGATGTAAAACTAGCAAGCCCCTCAAAAACCTGAGATTCATTAAAATTATCCCACAGTTATTCTTGTCTGTGCGTCAAGATGGGTGCAGCAGCCTGGATGCAAACAGCCTGGTTTCATGTGTTCAAACCATGAAAGAATGGTCCCTGTGTACACACAATCCGAGGAAGCATTTAATTTGAATTTAGAAACACTTGAGACACATTAGCAGCATTCTTTACTGCTAAATGGAAGTCCTACATGCCAGCTGACATAGCAGGAATAATATCCTAACTTCCACATATTCCTCCATGCTAACCATCATAATTTTAGACTGTGCCTTTTTGAAGTGTTTAAACGCTATTCACCTTTCTACCTCCAAAAAAGATGATTATATCTGATTATATCTTATCAGAAAAAAATACTTTCGAAAATAACAGCTCTTTTTATGATCTTCCTTTGTTCATTGTATATAAGTCCCAAAGTGTCAATATGGCTTCAAACATATGCAGGCCAAAAAGAACTGGGATTGATTTGACATTAATCTTTTCAAGCTAATGACCTGATAATGTTGATCTTTTAGTTTTTGATGGAATTATGTATTTTTAATAATTTCAATCACCCACCATGCATTTTCCAAATAATTTCTTAATTGCATTATGATAAGCAGCCATACCAAAGTAGGTCAATTTTTCAGCTTCTCATAAAAATAGCTACACAATCCAATTAGAGTGGACCTCTTCTTTCGATTTCTTAATTCTAAAAGAAATTCCTTCCTCCTAAATCTGGTTTTCATTTTTGCATGCTGGGAAAAAAAATCAGGAATGAATAAACCTTGCACTAAGAAAAAGTGTAAGTATTCTCTAACATATTGTTAATAATGAATAAAAACTTAATATAAAACAAGAAAGATATTTCACTATAATCACACAGATCATTTTTATATTGGATTTCAGACCACTTGCTCAAGGACAGAAATAAGTAATGAGCTGTGGAGGAACTGTACCTGAAGATCAGATTTCGTCCATAGTTAAGCATTAGGTGTAGAGGCAGGAATTTAAGGCCATGTACTTTCTTGGCAATAAGTTACTTCCAGAATTCTTTTCCACATGTATTGTTAGAATTTGTACACTGGTCTGAGTGAATAAATTAAAATAGCCCTATGTTGCACAGCCTGGATTCAGACTCCTTCTGCACACGCTATGGAACCATTGAGAAAGTATTATTTATGATTTAAGTATCAGTTTCCCACAAACCTTGTAACAACAACAAGGGCAACAGCCCTCTGTCTGCTCCATTTGCACGATCTAATTGCAGTGAAACGTGGCTGCAGAAGCATCCAGGTCTAACCTTGACAGCAAAGAACTCATCACATTAAAAAGCACGCATTAAACTCTGTTAAAGTGTTGCTGGCGTCTAGCATTAGCATTAGCTTAATTTCAAGTTGGCAATTTCTAGGCATAACTGCTGTCTTTATTGCAGTTGTATATACATAATCAATTGTATAATTTATGTGGACGCTGTTAGTTACTTCTTTTCTGAACTATAGAAAATTATTTGGGTATCCAAGATTTTATTTGTCAATTCACAAGAGCTCTGGTATCAAAACGACTGCCAAATCAAAATGTCTACTAGAAAATATATTTCTCAATTTATGAAGCTCAGTTTAAAGTGCTGCATAATTGGGTTTAAGTAAAATTGGTCTTGCCTATAAGCAGTGAAGCTCTTAACGACTACATGAAGCATAGATGCATGCATGTATGTATGCATATGTATGTACATCCATATATATATAAATATGCACAGTATAATGTATAATGTTTTTAATATATATATAATGTTCCATAGGATGGAACACCTAAGGATGATCCTTGAAGGTATACAAGAATTTCATCATCAAATGGCATTTGGTATTTAGTTGTTTGACTAATGAGATAAATATGGAATTATAATATGCAGAGGGACCTGTTCTTTTTGTACCTGTTGGGAGAGTGCCTGAGATAGCAACATAATTATTCAACAGTGATAGTTTCCTGGCTCAGAGTAGCATTCCTCTGTTTGACCTACACATTTTCTCTTTGTTCTCTGTGATTTATTTCTGTTCTCATTGCTTCCTTTACATTTGATTTGTCTAAAGTCATATAATCTTAAATAGTTGTAAAAACATTACTACACATTACGATTTTTGGGGGCTTTTGTATTTTGTTCAGTCCACTGTGATTGGTTTAGTTATTTGTAATTCCTTTCATATATTAAGACATCCCATTAATAGAAATGTTGGCTTAATTCTGTCCTCATGTACTCACATACAGACATTGTAACCTCTCTAAGGATTTGTTTTGTAGAAGGGCAGCTGCTCTAACTGCACAGCTTTGGCAAAAGTAACATCCAAATATGTGACTGGGCATCAAAATGTTCCCAAATGCAGCTATAAATTCTCCTCTTTATGATTCCACAGGGAACACAGTGCTGCCAGCTTGTCACTTTCAATATCCAAAAAGTTCTCCCCATAGCCATTGGTTTTGGTGCCATCACACACTCCTGGGTGATGACAGTCAAGACTTTCACATATTAAGAAGAATAAAATATAATTAAACACTTTTAAATCATGCACTGTTTGTGCAGACAAGATCTTCCACTTGAACTGAGATACTAAAAGTCTTCAAGAACAACTGTATGGAAGGATTAGCATTTACTGTAAATGCACCATGGCCCTGGTGACAAAGGGAACACTCCTTGTTAGACTGTAGGGCAATCCCAGTTTTGCTCAAGAAAAATACCTTTGAAAAGGAAAATAGATGTATATTAACAAGACATTGCAACTCAACAGAGTGTATCTGATGGCTACTCACCCATAAGTACTGATTCCTTCAGGAACATTTCATAGGTCAGAACAGGTCAAACTATATCTTATATAAATGTCAGCTGAGGAAGTTCTTGCACAAGTAATTTGGAATTGAGAACATCCTTGCTCTAAGAATAATCCAGATTTCAGAGTGAAGAGGCAGTGCATGTGAGTAAAAAGTATAGTTCACCACTTTCTAAATGCTTGTTTTGGATTGTCTTTCAGTGACTTCTTAGGTTTTTCACTTGTTCAAGCTGATGAGGGTTGTTTCAGTTTGTCTTCAAGATTCATGTGTTTGTGGTAGTGGTAAAGAGAACTTCTTTGCATCTTCTGATATGGATGCCATTTTGATACCATTACTTTTCTTGTTTTCGATGGAATGCTTAGTGTTCAGGTCATTATATGCAATTGGCAGTCTGGAAACAATTTCATAATCGAAAATTGAGTAAATGAAAATATTGATGTAGAGGAAATTACTTGTCCAAGTCCTGCCAAGCATTGCACGTACTGGCTGTATTCCAGTGGACTACTTAGGCATGAATGTGGTTAACAGTGTGTGTCTTTACCTTTCAGGATTGAGCCCTTAAAACAGTACTGTTTCATTTGCACATCCAGGCAGACTGCATATACATTTGGTTTGGCATTCAGTCAGTTTCCTGAAATTTCTGTGTATTCCTGCTCCCCACTTCTCTTCCAAACAGATATATGAGAAAACCTTCAGAAGCCCCTGTGCAGTAGTGAAAAAGCCATTAGTAATTTATGTATATGTTTAACCATTTTTACTTTCAAATTACAGTAGTATTTTAATGTCACAGTTCCTCTCTCCCACTCTTACTGAAAAAATAAAATATCGTTCTGGGAGCATTTTTAGTTATTAATTCTTTTACTCTTGTCTGTATGGATTTTGCCCACATGAATTTCTACCTGGGAAAAAAAATTTACTTTTTGATATAAAAAATGAGCAATGCCCCTTTAAAATATTTTGAGAGCATCATTCTTTGGAAGCACGAGTGTGTCTTTCAATAACCTCTAATGAGTTACTCTTGCTCAGCAAGGTGGAAATATGCCCTATAATGTTGCATCTAATTTTCTTTTTCCTTCTTTGTCCTTTTTCTTAACTAACTGCCTAGTAATGAGATGTTAATGAGAATATGACAGAATATTTAAATTAAAAAATCAGAAGTGGGGTTAACTTAACATTTAAATTAGTCTTTGAATATCAGAAGAGAAAAATATGAAAGGGCAAGATACAGAACCATTACAGTAATACAATATTTAGCGTATATTTTTTTACTCTTTATACGTTGTATGCACTGTAGGAAGAAAATGACTTCTTCAGTCCAGAATGAGCTAGAGTAATCCCAAGATTGGCAATGCTGTCTTTATACTGGAACACTTAACTTTCATTTTGATCATGTGAAGTCTTTAACCTAGGACATGTCAAAGTGATTGTTTCTTTCTCAGATATTACTCTGGTGAGGATTTCTCTGTTCACTTCTAACCTTAGTCAGCTCACTTTAATGGAATCTTATCAAAGAGTCTTCATGCTCTCCTGCCCAGCATGTGATCTTTCTTCTGTTTTCCTAAAGTGAAAACACTGTGTGCTTTCCTCTGTGTTGTTCAGCTGGCATCTATCTCCTGAACAGACACAGGATTGGAACCAAGCATTATTTTCCCCACTGAGAAAGGAATTAATGGACAAAAAGTTTAGTGAGCAAAGTATAGAAGCTATTAACCTTCTGATACTTTCTTTTTGTATTATTATTATTACTATTTTAGATTTATTGGCTCCAATTGCAGATCTGCAACATAAAATTATATGTGACCGTTGATTTGTAGGCTAAGTCTCTTTTGGGTTTTTCTCTTTGTTTCAGCAGGTCAGAATTATCTGATTTTTTCTTTCTTTTACAAGTTCAGCTGAGATCGACTAAACCATTTGTGTATTTTCATAATTCCATGTTGGTGCGTGCAACACAGTGACACACAAATAACATAGTAATAGCATATATGAACAAATATATCACTCAACAGATCACCTTATCATTATTCCTGAAGAAATTCCAGTGATGTGGCTATTTTTGACCTGGGTAGTATCAGTGTAGAATCACTAAATCATTTATTTTCATAATTTGTTAAAATATCATTTATCAAACTGGTATAAAAGAAGGCAAGAGATGGTAGTATAGAGCTAAACTACATTTGTTAAACGTGTTAGAAGATTCTCTTTTTTTCTCTGCTCTTTCCCCATCATCATTTTAAATAGAGCAATAAATCATTTTTATAGTGTCCTCTCCATCAAAAAGATAAAAGCTTGGAACCAACATTTTTTTCTCTCTACCTATGCTTTTATGAAGGTGTTCCACTATTTCACATGAGTTCAACTCATTGTTACATATAGTTTAGTGTTAGAACACTAAACACTAGATGCTTCCTTCCCTAGCCCATATTTCTCTAGGATATATTTTCTTGTGTTTTTTTTTTCTTTTTTTTTTTTTTTTAAAGCTTTAATACTTCTTCCTTTGCAATTCCATCGTCACAGTTTTCCTGAGATCAAGCCTTCTGAAGAGGTGAATGAGAGTATTATTGAAATTCTGTTGCCTTTTCATTGCATTTTTATTGCATTCCAAAGACAGTGAAACTGTGGTACCTTTTCTTTGATTTTGCCAGTGATTTTGCTGCATTACCTGATATTGCTTTTTTTTTGTGTGTTTGTGTGTGTGTATTATCTGTCAGTAAACTTCTGAGAACCACAGAATCAGAGAATGGTTGAGGTCGGGAGGGACCTTCAAGATCACCTAGTCCAACACCCCTGCTCAAACAGGATCACCCATAGCACTTTGCCTAGGATTCTGTTCAAACAACTTTTGAATATCTCCAGTAGTCATGGTTAGCCTGCAAAACACCTTGACTCCCAGGTCTTTCTCCACAAAGCTGCTTTCCAGCATGACAGACCTCAGTCTCCACTGGTGCATGGCATTATTCTTCCCTGGGTTCTGGACTTGACACTTGCCTTTGCTGAACTTCATGAGGTTCCTCTATGACCATCTTTCCATCCTGCTGAGATTCCTCTGAGGAATTCTGCTGATTCCTCTGAATCCTGTAGTATATCAGTCACTCCTCTCAGTTTTGCATCCTCAGCAAACTTGCTGTTCCTTCATCCATGCTGTTGATGAATTAGCTGAACAGGACTGGACCCAGTGCTGATTTTTGGGAGACACCTCTAGATACAGGCTTCCAGCCTGTGGTGTACTCTGTGCCACTGAGCACAACCTTCAGTACTCTGCCATTTGTCCAGTTTTCAGTCTATATCACTGTCTGCTCACCTAGCCCATGCTTCTTCAGGGTGTCTATGAAGATGTTATGGGGGGCAGTGCTGGAAGTCTTACTGAAGTCAAGGTAGATGGTATCTACTACTCTCCCATTATTTACCCACTCATTCAATTTGTGCGTAACTGGATGTGAATATTTTCATAAATTCAATATAAATCTTGAAATAAAGAACCTTAAAAAAGCTTTTATAAACTCATACTTTAAAAAGTGTTTTTTTCCTATTCAAGGTGCCTTATGAGACACACCAATTTACACTGCATGAACAGTTAGGTTTTTTTCTTTTAATTCCCTTTTATGGTGACTCAGAATAAAACCCCTCAAATTTTGAAGATAGTGTCTCATTTATATTAGAGTTTCTGAAGTTAAAGAAAAAGTATCTTTGACAAATATATATGTAAATATAAATAAGAAAATAAAAGAAGGCATAAAGTTTAGAGAATACATGTAGTATGCTAACAGTATGGATTCACTCATTTTTAACTGCCGATGATTGAATAGTTGAGATAGAAGTCACATGCCAAAAGTGGAAGCAAACCTTGAAAAATCAGTTTGTCAAGCTATAATACTTTTGTATTATTGTTATAGGATGACACCATGTGTTGACACTGAAGCTGAAAACATAAAAAAAAAAAAAATAGTGTGACATGATATGGCTTAACATTCTAAGATACGGAAATGAAGTACTGGAATGATTTTCTTAGCATTTTTACAATTGACGGGTGGTTTCACTCTGCTAAATTAAATTCAAAAAGAGAGTACCTTAACAGGAGCGGAAGATAGTGGTTGAAACTCCATAGATTTATTTGTTTACGATTTTATTTGAGTTTTGACTACAAGAACTAAATAATCTGAGGTGAAGGGGAAAGGGAATCAAAGTAATTTTTAAATAGTAAATAAGGTCTCCAAAACTTATTTATCCAATAAAAATAGCGAAAGCAAATGGTTATCATTCTAGACTGCTTTCTCTGCTTTTGTGTTATTACTTTTCTTGCCAACAGGGAAGTCCATTGTATTACAACATAACTATTTCTGTATGTAACAGAGTGCTTGATGACTCTTCCTACATTTTTAGGGGCTTCTCTAAATGTGACTTTTTCTTTGTGAAGATTATCCGTTTAATAATTTCCTGCAATTTGATCAAACATACGTATATATAAAAAGCTTTCCAATAAGGAAGCATTTCTGAAGTGCTATTTCTAAGGCAAAGATACTAGATGGCATTGACAAGACGTACTGATAAGAACATTTTGTTGAGCTATGTGTGTTCAGTATGGCTCACCATACAGAATGATTTAAGGGGCAAACTGGAGAGACTCATAAGGCTTTTTAGTCCCAAGATCTTTATTGTGTGGAGCCTGGAGTTGCTGAGAAATCTTCTTAGTGCCTTAGCTTTGTTATATTGTGGTTCCCTGGCTCTCAGCCTGGAGATTTCAGTAAGATCATCCGCCCTATTGTGTAGACCCTCAACTGCCAGGATCCTGGTAATTTGTCAGTTACTAAAAAAACTCTTTGCTAAACCAGGAAAACCAGAGGCAACACCTTCCAGGGTCATTGGATTCAGGGAAGATACATGATGTAGAATGATACAAAATGAATCATTTAATGTGAACTTTATCCATATTTTCTTTCCCCTGGCTCTTCCTCAAGTGCACAGATGCTGTACAAACCAGAGTATTACTAGTTACGAAATAGAAGAGTCACTCCAGTTGTAATCCTTATTATTTGTTTGTGTGGCTCTGATGGCTCCAGGGAAGTCAACCAACATGTCATCAGAGCACAAGACATTTGCATGGTCTTCCTTCCTCTGCTTAGTGTGTTCGCATGGAATCACATGGAATACTCAGATCTGAGATCAGATCAGATTAAAATAACCTGAAGTTATTCATAAGTATAAGACTCGGGTCTATAACTCAAGACTGTGATCCTGAAACTTTTATGTGCCATGTTGGACTTCCCCCTTTGCATATGCTCAAAACTTGGCAGTTTTCAATGGATGATTTGGTCTACTGACTCTTTCCCAGGCCTTATTAGAATTCATAAACTCAGTATTTGCCAGTTTAGAACTCATAAAGGCTTTCATTCAGACCATCTTTGAAATTTTCCTCTATACTATCTCAGTATTTAGATTATTCATCTGAAATTTGAGAATCCTGGGCTTTGTATCTCTGATGGAACTCAGTATCAGATCTGCTTCCTACGTAAAAGTCCTCACTCCCATATATAAGTCTAGGAAAGAAACTTGCTAAGGCAGAATAAAGAGACAACTCTTGTCCCTACTTGTGGGACAGGAGCATTTTATCCTGAGAATCATAAAGTCTTTAGTTTTCATTCTCGGCAGTGTAGATCATACATGTATTACTAAATATGATTTGTCAAAATATCTGTGTACCAAATGAAAGTAGTGGATGTAACACTGAGGCTAGGGGTTTTGATTGTCTCCAGAGAAGGTGATTCCACAACCTCCCTTGTTCACCCGTTCCAGCGCTCTACCAACCTCACTATCAAGAATCTTTTCCTTAAATTAATCCTTGAAAAAAATACTTTTTTTTGTTTGTTTTCTCTTATCTTGCTAGAAGGCAATTTCTAGTCTAGAAGACTACGTTGTTTTTCTTCTGGCTGAGTAGAAACATTTTCAGTACTTATCATCTGCTATGTTCAACCTGGCATCCAGAACAACAGGGATAGCAATGTTGTACTGAGAAATGGCAAGTGAGAGTCACAGACCAGATCATCTCAAAAGGGAGAAGAGGGAATTAAATGCAGCTTGCTCTTTAACATGCACATTTTTATGGATCCCATTTTAAGATGCTTGACTTCTCTCATGAATCATATATGGAGGTTAATGTTACAGCTCCATCCTTGGAACCAATGCTTAAAAATTACGTATTGGAATACTTTAGCTCCTAAATTCCCTTTGAATCTAAGCCAATGAAACTTACCATTTCTAAATCCCCTATGAATAATAGTGGGATAAGAGAAGGAGAAAATTGAGTTTTAGTCTGTCTGTCTAAGAATAAATCATAACCCTGAGGATATATTCTTATAATGCCTCTTATGGGAATTCATTGTGACTTTGATGAGAGAGAGAAAGATGGGAAAATGGAATGCATGAAAGTGTTTGAGAAACCTCCAAGGAAGCAAACAGAATTGGAATTATTCAGTGTGATTATACATGTCCCAAAGCTATCTAAACCTAGACTAGTCTTAAAGCATATTTTACAGCCTGGTGAAATAACCTGGAAGAAGGTTCAGTAGTCATACCACACATAAAATTCACATTTAAATAATGTTAATGACTTAAGCGACAAAAACTAAAAATTAAAGAATGTATTCCTTGAGCATAAGTAGTCAGGTATGTTCTTAGATAACATATATAAATGCCTGAGCGAGTGAAACAAAGCACACAGTTAACTTGAAATAGATCATTTTTACCAGAAAAATAGCAAATTTCTCAAGTCAACTGTTCTGTCCATACAATTGTAAATACTAGTTCTGATATGAGCTCGCTACTGCATTAACAACAGCATTTGTCAAAGAATTATCACAAATAATTCTGAATTTATGTGAAATGGACTGTCCTTTTTGTACATGGGTAACACTTGTATTCTTCAGGATGCTAATAGTCATGTACAAATTCATTCTGGTCATTTGCTTTCCTGGGACAAGAATCTATATATTATATATATATTTTTTTTCTTGGCATATTTCTTTTTCCTATCTGGAACCATCTTGTTCCTCCCTCCAGAAAACTCTGTTAGCTAGGCAGGTGTTTGCTATGGTGGACTTTCTTTAAACTCTTTCTTGCTCAGGAAAGTCAATCGACAATTGATTTGAATAGACAATCTTTCCTTTTTTTTTTTTTTTCATAATAGTCTTTTAAATCCTGAAAAACATTTAGTTTTTTGTTGTTGTTCTTGTTGCTTATATGTACCTTGATATACAGGTATACTGTAATTCTGTGCAACTGAGTCTCATCTATTCTTATAATGGAAATCTAGAACCCTTTCTTATCAGAATATGCTTTTTGTTGTTGGTTGACAATACGAAACAACTGTATGTTGTAATACTCAAGAAATATCATTTCTCACTAGCAAATTTTAGTTCTGTAGATCTCTTCTTGTAGACAACATCCTAGTGAATTATCTGTCTGAAGAATGTAGGATCAACTTGTATGAGGTATGTTTTTAAGATGATAGCAAAGTGAAGGTGAACCTAACTTCAGTTGTGTTTTAATATTTTTGCTTGTTTGTTTGAATAGGGGAGAAACTGATTTCTTCAAAATATGTGACATTTTCCTGTGTTCCATCTTTAATGTATGGATGATATAAGCAATCAATGTAAAGGGATTAAGTACCTCCGATAAAATGGAGATTTTATATAACTTTGTTTTAAGGAAGAAAATGTGAATAGTTAGGCATTACAGAACTGTTCTGCTTCAATATTTTTTGAATTAAATAGATCAAGTTTCCCTCCAAAACGATTTATTGTTGTGATTATTTTGTACATAAAAATATAAAATATGAAGATTGAAGGAGAAATATTTAAATTGGGGTAGTTTTTATAAGAATATTAAAATTATATTTCTCAGCCTTTTTTATAGTTCATGGTTACACCAGCAACAAGTTAGCTGTTCTGAAAAAACAAAATCTGGTGCTAGGCATTTACCATCTTGTGCAGTATTGTTGCAATGCCGTTCATATTCACCTGTGTTTTGAGTGGTCATATAAGTATGTAATAATCACCCTTTTTTTCAATTTCATTTGTTTTCTTCCTTGTGATGGGGAACATAAGATTAAATATATAATTTTTAAAATGTAAGTATTGAAAACCTTTGCAAAATAAAGTTTTTCCCTTGAGTCTGGAAATTGTGTTTGTCAGTGTTTTCAAAATGTAGTCAGATGAATCTGGCCAAAAAATAATCTTTACTATACAGATTAGTTCAATTGCCTAGGAAGAGTGCCTGGTGTACTAGATCTATTTTGCTACACATAGACAAGAGCACAAAGTGGGCTAACTTAGATTTATTTCTACAAACGATATCTACAGCACATTTTTTACAGATATGTTTATTAACCCCAGCAAGTTGCATCAATCTCTGCAGGGCTGGGCAAATGAACAGCACAGATGCCCTTTGGCAACATGAATGGTAAGTGGCTTGTATGTTCCCTCCAGTAAAGATCAAACTGACAAGAAGCAAAAGGTGGAAAACGTAATGAATACAGTCTATATATGTGTTAGATTTTGATGTGTTTGTCTGTGCATCGATCAATAAAAGAGGCAGCACCTCAGAGGAAGGGAAAAATAACAACTGTCAGGGATGCTGCTCCAGGACACGACAGCCCTCATACTGCATTCATTTCTTATGTCTGCATAATTAGCTGCAAGGCAAAATGAACAAAGATAAGAAATAACTGGAAGGAGGTTTTCGAACCTACCAAATCTACCAAACTTACTTTATATCAGTTACTTTTAAATATCTGTTTTTGTTTATCTATAGGTCTAGAAGGTTTGGACAGCAAATCAGCACTGTGTAATTCAGGTCAGGTATAAGTACTTGGATATTAAATATTTTTTGATACATGGTATGTCTGTTACTGCATCCAAATTTCTGTAAACTCTTTAGGCATAAAAAACAAAGCAGATTACAGCAGATATTATATCTTTCTGAAATGCAGAGCAATCCTGTAAAACAGCAAGCCATGGAGACGAATATTTAAGATCAGACTAAGACTATGGGCCTATCAAGTGGTCAAGCTGTTATTTAAGTAAGCATGGGAGAGATAGAGAGTGTCAATTAAAAAAAAAAAAAGAGAGATGGTATAGCCGAGATGGGTATAGCTGCATTGGTTCACCTGTGCTTGATTAGGAGAAGAAAAACAACACAAAACAAAACATCTCTTCCTTAAAACTCCAGATCATTCACGAAAGCCAAGTCATTCTTGTTACACTATAGGTATGGCTTATTAAACAAGTTACACACTTCTGTTTCAGTGCACATATCATAATGTTTGAAATATTAGAAGTGCTGCACATTAGATTAAAATTATATGCTGCATCTGAAGCATTAAACTTTGACAGGACTACATTCACTATGTTAACAGTGAAGTACTTCACAGAGAAGATACTAAACGAGTCTATTAGCTGTGAAAGCAATTATCCTAATATGCATTTCTGATGTTTTAAAACTGCATGCAATTTTATTTTACTGGTGCAGCTCTGAAATACAGCTGATTAAAAGACTGAGCTGTAAGTGTGAAATTGTATGCTGTCATTCTAACCCTTTGTAACTAGGCTCTGAGAGAACAAACAACATTCAATATTTGAACTGAAGGCATTAGTGAAGCCTAGATAAGTTTTGGCATAAAATAGATTAGAGTACTCTAACAACATTTGTGCCAAATAAAAAGCAGTGCAGCCAAGATATCTATTAGAGAGAATGTGAAAAAGCTTGAGTTCATTAAAAAAAAAAAGAATCCAAAATATAATGTCTTGAGTCAGCTCACTGATGTTTCAAAAATATTTAAAAGCCTGATCCATCTGAAGTACTGCTCTATCTTATCATTACTTGTCTTGATTTCTTTAACCATGCTGACTTCTTAAAAAAGTTGTACTGCTTTTTTGCACTGCTCTTGTCTGTCAGTAAAGAGTCTTCAAAGAAGTTGAAAATATCATATTTTGTTAAAATTCTCTCTTCATGGGTTATCTGTTTGCATGAGGATATGTAACAATCTTTTCTTCCTGACTCTGATTTGTCTAGGAGCTCACTCTTCTGATGTAATCTTCATGAGAATATTTGGACCTATATTTTTCACAATTAGGTAACCAAACAGATGCTGATGTGACCTTTATAACAGGTACCTTGTTTTTTTATTATTTATTTTTTACATAAATTTGAAATTAAAGCATTACAACGCGGTCCTCTCTATGCCTCTCCAGGTACATAAAAGACCACACAGGTGCATTGCTAGGATAGCTTTATTGGTTATAATATACTAATTAATTCAGGTGTCTATATTCTCTCAATTAGACCCCATCTGAAATTTTACATTTATCAGTGTTTTCTCTGTCTAAGACATGGAGTTTAAACTGATGAGAGGCTTCACAAGCAGACAGATACAGTGTCTTGCTTTCTCCTTTATGGCTTTAGTCATATTTTTCTTAAAGTACTGTCAGATCTATTTTGAAAAGTGCTGACAGCTTTTTGAAGTTCTGTGTACACAAGATATGCTTATATTTTCCTTTATCAAGATCCCATACTTGTTGCTAAATAAGTAAAAAGACACTAACATTCAGCAGCTACTGCCAAACTGAAATCTTTCAGTCAGTGTCAAACCATTATCTAGAATAAAAGTATTTATTAAGGATTACCGTAACTTAAAATCATCTCTGTTAACTAATTTTTACAATATAATAACAATGGCTATTTTTTGGCCATTGAACCATGAAAAAGTACAAAGAAAAAGCAAAAACATGAGAAAATATATCGTTTTGAATGTCTTAAGGGGAATTTCTCCAAAAGATCAAAAAATGATCACATTAGGATTTACACCAAAGCTTTCAGTCATCGTGTCTGCAGCAACAGTTCATGCTTTACTGATGGAAAGTATCATTCTCCAGATGAGTAGACTAAAGTAAAATAAATAGCTAATTATAAGAGAGCTGTACTAAAGATGGTTTATCATTTGAATATGGCGTTTTATTTTGCATTTTTGAATTTTAATACATAAATTATATGGTAAGCCATCTCTTAAATAACAGAGAGGTCTTCTTTTTCTTCTACATCCTGTATAACAGAGAGATCTTCTTTTTCTTCATCAGAAAATAAAAAAATTCTAGCTCAAGATATGTTTTATTCTACATTTCAAAGTGATCATAAGCTTTGCAAGGTGACTCTAGCATAAACTGTGAGGAAGAAAGACTAAGCAATACAATTACACCGGTAAAAAAGAAAAGTTGTATTTTCTAAACATTATAAATTTGAATCAATTGTCCCTTTTGCCTCATTGTTCCCAGAAATATATGTTATACTTCTGAATGGAATACAAATTAAGAAACATATTGAAGTTTATTTACATAAAATCTGCAATATATTTTTTACTGGCTCAAACAGTATTAGGCAATACTGTCTTAAAAGAAATCAATATTGCAAAAAAGCAAATAATGGTTGCTTTTACGGATCTACATCAATTTAGTAAATGAAGTGCTTTAAATTCTTGATACCACATGAGTACAATTCTTGCATATTTGTCTAAAGTGTCTATTGTATGTATATATATTTTTCTTTCTTTTTATCAAGCCACAGCATTTTAAAAACATTCCAAAAACAAGAAACTCAGTTTGCTTTGAACTATATATTTGAATTTGTCAATTTAAGTTTTTTTCTAATATCATATTTAAACAAATACTTGTTTAAACAACTTTAGTAATATTTCTACCCTCTCTTTGAATCCAGTGTGGAAACAGCTAAGAATATTCCCAGACCTTTTATGTTGAGGGAATGAATTGTTATAATTATGTTTCTTCTGTACATGAAGAAGTTATATTTACAGCTAATTTGTTGGCCTTGGTTTGAAATAATAGGTGATTCCCTCTCTCCCATATATCTACTGAGATCTCCTTGGAGATAAACTGTCAGTGTTCTTTTTAGCTTAGTGTTGTAGAAGCAGATATATCCATTAAAAGTAGAATCCATTATTACCAGAAAACAGTAAGAACAGTTTAACATTTTCCTCCTTTTCCTCCTGATTAAAACGCAAATAGTGTTTGAGCTTATGAAATTTTCAGTGTATATTTGAACTTGTATGCATCTTAAAACAAAATAATGAAGACCATAACATGACTTTTTTATGGTGTGCCTTAGAAGACAATGATTCACAACGCTCTGAAGAAAGACCTGTGTTGCAATATGCTGTGTTATCTTCCTAAGCTTTTGTATATGTATATTTGTGTGTGTATGTATGTGACCTTTTTTTGTAAATAGACACTGCTTTACAAGAGACCTCTAGAGCTTTAGAATAAAATGAGAAATCTTGGCAGAAAATTTCTATGAAGGTAAATATGTGGTCTAAAATGCATTTTACTTTTAACATTCTAAGAAATTTTCAGAAGTTTCTGTAAGATTAAAGTGGTTATGATTGAACCAGTTGTCCTAAAATAAGAAGTAGTATGTTTTTAAATGATTTTGTTTCCCTTCAATATTTCTAAAAAGAGTTTAAAAAATGCTTTTAATTCTTCATATTTAGGTTTTTAATTCTTCTAAAATTAGCATTTAAAAAAAATATTCAAATAAAATATATTAAAAAATGAAAAATCTAATCACTATTTTTCCTGAATTTGACCACAATTTCTGAATACATTTCATCTTCCTCAATATTTTTTTTTAGTTATTTATCAGTGTTTGAAAGCTGAAAAGTAACATTATCTTTAGTGCCACAATCCAGTCTCCTATTTATGACAACTATCTTTTATTCCATACAGAAATTTTATCTCAGTAAAATTACAGTATACTTTTAAAAGATGTCTTCACAAACTTCTGCTATTAAAAAACATAAGAAACTACAATAAAAGTACATAGTACATTGCAAAATCAATCTTTTGGAAATGTTAGAACATATAACACTTTGAATGTGAATATAATGGTTAAATACTTGTTGGCAGTTGAAATGATGTACTTTTTATTTATTTCATTGCATAGGAAAGATCTAGATGCATCGGGACTTACTGTTCTACAGTATCAAATATTTAAAACAATTTGCAGAAGATGTTGTATATTTACCACAAAAATTAAAGACAGAGATAGGTGCCTTGAATACATAAGTTCTATGTATGAAAATTAGTTGGACGTAAGAAATTCCAGCTGTCTCTTCCCCCATATTCAGCACTCTTTCAATCTTAATCTTCCTGCATTTTGGCTCTCTAGCTATGAAATTAAATTATACTGCTACTTCACCTCCTAACGATATTTTAAAACATTGAAATACTCTACTGATTAGCATGGTCCAGAACAGCCCAGAAAGAAATTAGTAATCTGTATTCAGAGCAGGTTTTAAATAACATCTGATAAATAGACTCTGAGGCTATACTTTGAATGGTAAGATTAAAACCAAATAAAGGTAAAATATTGACTAGCTGATAAAAGTGAACAATGTTTATTTTACTACTGAACAAAGTAGGGGAGTAGAGCAAAGTAAGTGCTTACTCAACTAAGAAAACATCAGAACACATATATAGAAGCAGTTTGAACTGGGATTATAAAGACAACTTTCATTTTGGATTTATTTTTTTTTTTGCTTGGACTAGCAACTTTTAGAAAGTCCTTGTGCATGGGCACAGTAATTATACAGAGTCGAATGGAATGCCTGAGTCAAAAATATTTTCTCATATTAACTCTGGGACTGCACATTAAGAAGGTGCTGCTTGCTACTAGGAGCCATGTAATAATACTAACCAAGTGTCAGGAAAATAGAATGCATTATTTTAAAATGAGCAGTACATTTGTGCTTGCTTGGTCCTGTCATCTCTTTACATCTCAGATTTTTTTTTTTTTTTTAACTTCTAAAGAGGATCCTATTCTAATACTTGTTGTTAGAACTCGTGGATTGACTGTGAAAACACTGAGACAGAATAACTCACTCAGGCAATTTCCATAATGATATTTCCCTTTTTCTAAGAGAATGTTAACTTCAAATTAGGTCAGATTGACAAGCATGCCAAGATATGCAGTGCAGTGGAATCAAACATCAGATATATCATGAACATAAACATTTTTCAGAGTATATTTCAACTATAGATCTGGCTTTGGCTCTGGCCTTACTGTATGTTTAGTTTCATATCTAAAGAATCAGCAGACACCATAAATAAATCTAATGGAAATAAAATCAAGAACAAAGTAAAGCTGAAGAATTTTAATTTGTGGGAAAACAAAATAATAAGTAACAATAACTTCAATTATTACATAGTAAGCAATTCATTTTTTAACAAGCATTTACAATTAGGTTTCTAAAATGGAGTTGATATATAGCCTGTATTGCAACATAGGGCCAACAAAGGTAATCTTCTGAGATCCTTTGTAACCATGGTGGGGGGAGGCTTTCACTTCAAACAGAGTATGCAGACTCTAGAACAAAAATGGCAAGTTGTCTCACAGTTACTTGATGCCTGTAATTGTGTTATTTCAGAATTTCTATTAACTTACCTGAGACCAAACTCAGTGATTTATGTTGCTAACATTCCTGAGTGAGGTAAGTGTAAAACCAGGCCAGGTAAGCCAACAGGGCAGATGATTAAGGGACTGGAGCACCTATCTGATGAGGAAGGACTAAGTGAGCTGGGCCTGTTCAGCCTAGAGAAGAGAAGGCTTAGAGGAGATCTGATCAATATGTATAAGTATCTGAGGGAAGAATGCAGCCAGGATGAGGCCAAATTCTTCTGCTCCTCCTGGTGGTCAGTGATAGGATAAGGGGTAATGGGTACAAGTCGAAATACAGGAAGTTCCACCTCCATATGAGGAAGAACTTCTTTCCTGTGAGGGTGACAGGCTGCCCAGAGAGGTTGTAGAGTCTCTTTCTCTGGAGATCTTCCAAACCCATCTGGATGCCACCCTCTACCACGTGCTCAAGGTGTCCCTGTTTGAGCACGGGGATTGGACTAGATGATCTCTAGGGGTCCTTCTCAACCTTAACCACTCTGTGATGCTGTGATACTGTGTTCTTTAAGGTAATAATACTATGTATCAAGTCTCTTACACATTTTTTCAGTTCTCTTTCCATCTCCTTCTCTCTCCCCCATCTTCTATCACAAATCCATTTAATTTCATCTATAAAAATTCTACATGTCATCCAATATTAATTTGTATTAATGTACTTCAGTTTTATTTACTTGTTGTCCCTTCAGTCATCTCAAGTGGCTTTCTACATACTCCTACAATCTGAGTCATTCAACAGCATTATCATGACTTGTCCTGTCTACACTGACTTTATTTTTTGTAAATATATCCTGATAGCTGATGTTTATCAAATATCCAGATGCTGAACAGATGCAACAGTAGCAGTAGTGGGCCCATTTTTTTCTGTAAGCATTGATTTTTGCTTGATTTTTATTCAAAATCAGTTGCTTTTATCACTTAGCTTTGCATTTACCTTTTGTGTCAACTTTAGTTAGTGATAGGAGGTCAATTACCTTTGTGAAACCCATGGCTTTTTATTGGTTGCTCACAAAGCGTAGCTCATTTTCCTCTGTCCTAATCCATTTCTTCTCCCAATTTTGAATTAAATATATGTGGTGAGAGGGTTAATCTTTCGTATCTTGCCTTCTCAGTCAAACTAACTGATGTCATTAACATTTTCTCTGGTCTCCTCCCAGTCATTAAATTGCTGTAGCTGTTTTCTATCAGCTTCATCAATTGAGTTGAATTGAATCAATTGGCAATGCCAAATGGACTTGAACTTGTCTTATCCCATTCACTAAGCATTATCAACAATTTGCTGCCTTTGAAATTGCTTTAGCAAATTTCTTCCTTTTTATTCCTATGCCACGAATCTTACTCTAACAGTTGATCTATTCTTCCCTATTTTGATACATATTTGGCCTGTTGCTGTGCAAGCTCAACTTTATTTCTTTTCCTTTGCAGTAATTCATGAAGAATTTTCCTAGCATATTCGATAGACACATTCTCCTATAGCTCTTGTGCTCATTGTTGCCTTCTTTTTTACAGGTTACTGTTGCTTTCATGCACATACTAAGTAATTATTTATGGTAAATAATATTCAATATTCCCCTCTTGCATCTGTTGTGCATTGTTCCCTTACCTGGATATATTGCAATTTATTGCTAATATTTCCTTTTGTTGCAGTTGGATGGGGAGGGCAAATTTGGTAAGAGATGAATCCCCTTGCTTTCTAGCTGAACCCCAAAGGATAGAGGGAGGGAGGGCAGCTGGACTCATCTTTTAATAGGGATACCAAATACTGTATTAGCTATATGCCCAGCTCTGGTAGCATTGGTTTCACCAACAGTCTGTGGGTCCAGTTGTCTTCTTAGGAGTGAATCGAGTTCCCAAATAGCATGATCAGCTATAAGCTCTACTCTGGCAGTATCGGATTCACCAACAGTCTGTCGACTGTAGGTCTAATTGCCTTCAATACAAGTGGTTGGGTTCACGAATAGCACAATTTATTCAAATGCAACATTTGGAAATAGGTTTCAGATGCCAGTATAGGAAATTCTCTACTACAGCATGGGGTTCTTAGCTAGCACCTAGTGTACAAATGCACAATCATCACTCACGCAGAAGATGCGAGACAGAAGTTACTATGGAATCTTCCCTCTCCCCTCTTCCTTCTTCTTTAGTTCCTCTTCCTCTGTTCTTACCATCCCATTCTTCCTTTCTAGTTCTTACTCCATTCTTCCTTCATACCATATCCCTCCTTATTTTGCCTTTTATGTATTTTCTTTTACATTTAGGTGGAGCTTGAGTGATTCTAGTCATATTTACTTTAGTTATTCATTGATTTAAAAAGTCTCCCAAGTTAATCAAAAATCTAGAGAGCATGCTCAGTGAGGAGTGGTTGTTCCTTTGAAGTGGGTAACTTCTGGGATGGGGTTGTGTATTGGTATTATAATGAGATTAGAAGGAGGAGAAGTTTGAGCAAAGGCTATGGGAAAGGACTGATCTGCCACCATTGTTGTCCCAGCACCAGGCATCACACTATGTGGCTTATCAGTTGTGTGGTATGACCAGGTTGCCACCTCTGCAGGGAGTACAACAGAGTTTGCCTGTGGTGTCTTCACTCTACTCCACCCTCAATATACTCATCATCTGCACGGCACCATGACATCATCCCCTCCGCAGGGAGGCCAACAAAGTTTGGCCATGGTGTCTCCATTCTGCTCCACTCTTCATTTACTCTTACCAATATGTGCTAGGAGGGCAGATTGTGCTGCCAAGGGAATCTTGGAGAAGTAGATTCCGCACATATCAACCATCCTGGAAGTGGTAACTACTGGACAAGCAATAGATCTGATCATTTTGCTACGACAGCACAAGCAGACATCCTATCAAAAAACAAGTCAATACCGCAGCAGAAGTTTCTTAGATAATTTTGCAAATGCATATAAATTCAAGCCAAAATAAATATTAGATCAGACTAAATTTAAGTCCAAATTCTGGCAAATCCTGAGACCTGATCTGACATTGTTTTAAAGACTTTGAACTTACTAGCACTTGACAACATCAAATTATCT
The DNA here is from genome assembly GCA_013389825.1 of Crypturellus undulatus. NCBI lineage: Eukaryota > Metazoa > Chordata > Aves > Tinamiformes > Tinamidae > Crypturellus > Crypturellus undulatus. The sequence continues at coordinate 171,095 of VWPW01003336.1, read as the reverse complement.
TTGCCACAGGGTTACACTTCACAATTGACTTGCTCCAAACTGCTCATAAATGTTGCCTATCTCAAGGACTTTTCTGAAATCTTGCCATATAGTTTTTCCCACTATTAGATTTCTGAGGAGAGAAAATTACTGTACTTGCCATTGTTTTTCACTTTGGGTAACTGCATGCCATTCCATCATTATTTATGCTAGTTTTACTACCTAAGTCTTTTGAAATAGGTTTTCTTATCATTAATTCAATCAAATACACAATTAGTACTGCTCAGACAAAGGTGATAAAAATCTTATCTCATTACAAGCATTACAAGGTGCGACTGTTCTTTAGCATGAATAAGCTATTTTGGTGAAGCAGAAAATAGATACTGGCATATAAATTCTCTTTTTTATGGCCTGTTTTTGATAAACCTGATGTTTGTCACAGGGACTCTTGTGCCAATTCTGTCTCATTTAAATAAAATCTTGACTGATCAGTTGACATTTACAGTTCTATTTTTTTTTCCTTTGGATCCACTCCTGAATAAGTACAGCATGAGTATGTTCACATGAAAGTAACAGTTACTTATAATACTTAATTAATGTTCTTTATCCTATCCATTATCCATATATTTAGCTTAGTAAATTCCTAAGAGAGTCGTAAGTTTTTTAACTGGTGTGAAAAGAAACACCATGAGCAGCTTGCTTATTTCTCTTCCGCTTCTTCTCTCTCCTTATAAATCTACATACAAATGGAGTAGAGTTGTCCAAAATATGTTCCTTGATTTTCTCCTACTTACTGTCAGTGCACTACAATGTACAATTGTAAACTTCTATTATCTTCATGTACAATATATGTAGTACATCTAGAGTACTGATGATATATGGTACATGTACAGTTACAGTTACCATGGTTCATGGTACAGATACAGTTGTAATGATAACACCTAGATATCCTGTAGAGTTTTGCATAAACATATTTCAATGTGTTTTATGAAGGAGCTCAGAAGCATTGTTATTATTGAAGTAAACCATGTGCAAATACCTTTTTAAACAGCAAAATATGTTAATGTATGAAAAGGAATCCTAGACCAAGGCACTTCCAATTTAAGATGATATTCAATACAGAGAAAAGTGTTGACATTTTACATATTAATAACTTACTGAAAAGATCACATTTTGCAATTCCTTTCCCTATCCAACTTCAGAGTAAGCAATGTCTGATCTAATAAAGGTATAAATATCATCTGTGTAGTTACTATTTGTAAGTAATACTACTGTTTTATTATAATTCTAATAACACAAATGGAGCCTCATTTAAAAAGAGAAATAAGCATCTAGTAAGAAATTTCACAACAGCAATCTGCTTTAACCTTACCTATAAACACCAGGAGATACAAGATTTATAGCATTGTTTCTATATATTTTTTGAAAACTTTAATGAGACTTAAAATTTCTGACAATGTTTTTTCTTCTTAATTGAAGTTTAATATACATACCTTGCTATTTGAAGTTATAGATGAATATATATGTATTAAAAACATGCAAATTTTTCTAGGTGCTTCTGAATGAAACTGTGCAGTCTGTACAAACTGTATCTGACTATATATCCCCACAAAGAATTCCTTCCATTCCAAAAAAAAGATAGGGTTCTTTCCTATTTTCTTTGCACAAAGTGACCTGAAGATTTTTTTAAGGAAATTAAGAAGCTTTTGTCAGAAAACTGAAGTCTAAATTCCAATTTTGTCTTTTATAGTAAGCTACAGAAGATCCAGATGAAGAAGATTCATTTCTAAAGATGTTACTCTCCTACTATATATGACTTCTGTTGTGTCAACCTTTCTTCCTTTATAAAATTGTTCTATTATTTGAAAATTGATTTTGGAATGTAGCAAATTTTGGACAGGTATTTTGTTTAGTGACTTTCTTGTATCACATGATGTCTGCTATTGCAGGGTTCAGAACCAGATATGGGCCTACTGTGAGTCTCAAGGACAAGGCTGGAGGGAGAGTAATATGAAGGATACCTTTTAACATGAAAACTTAAGTCTCTCAGGAGGCAGAATGCACCTATATAGAGGCAATCCAGGAGGCAAGTAGGGTGAGAACCTTCGTGAGAAACTGAATGTGAATTAAGTAAGTTTAAGACATGAGTTCTGATTTCTGCATTTTTTATCAGTAGTCTATAAGTGAAACCCAACTTTGTCCATTCTGTATGTAATCTTTCTTTTCTTTCATTTTCCATTGTCTTTTAGGATATGCAGACATTAGTTTTTATCTAGGCTGTGTTACATTCAAAATCTTGCCCTAGAAATAATGGAACATTCCATATTAAAATGAAACAAAGAATTATACACTTAATTTAATTTTTTAAGAGTCTAATAGTCCCAATTATGAAGTTATTGTAGAAAAGCCTCAACAATATAGCTAAAACATACAGACCAAAAAGTATTATTAGTACTTACCCCCTTGCTTATTAGTATTTACCCTCTTCTTGTTATTCTGCATCCTAAATTTGACATCTTCTTTCTCACAAAAAGTGACTGAAGTCTATAGATATCATCATCTGGAGGTCTTCCTTTTATTAATATGACTTTCGATTGAAACTATTGAAAGTTTCTTCCTTTGCAGTCTTGGGACTATGTTTTTGTTTTTGTTTTTGTTTTGTTTGTTTTCTAAATAAGTTCTACCTCCTTCTTAAAGACTCTCAGCTCTAGTCCAAAAGTCACAGTGTCTTAGATGTGCAGCTTCCCTGAGTCTCAGTCTCACATAAACACTTATCATGTGTCTTTTGCAGGCAGGTTTTGTCAGACTTTTACCACAGGTGGTATTTACAGAGCTAAAGCTAACCATTAGACAAGTACTAAATTAAGCTAAAAATCAACTCAGCCAAAAGCAAGTTTAGGCAAATCCCGGGACCCTGCAGGCCATGTCAATAAAAAGCCTGTGGACTTCTACAAGTAATAGAAAAAAAAGAGTAATTGATGACTGTATTAGAGGTATTTATTCTTTGGGATTTAGAGAGGACAAAGGAATGAAATGGTAATCTTGAACCTCATTCTGTTACAAAAGTCCCAAACAATTCCATGTTTGCATGTCTTCCATTTGTAAAAGTCTTCCTTAATTGTGGTGTCCTCCTGGTTTCATCAAAGCTGTCCTTGGATGGTTCAGTATGAAAAAATTTGAGAAGTTATTTTTCTCCTTTTGCCTTATGATACTCCATAATGATACTCCATGATATTTATATCTGATTTAAGTGATGAAAGAGTAACCAAGCCTATTTTTTTAAATCCAGTAATGGATTAAAACAGTGGATTATTGTAAATCTTACAATTTATGTCTGGATCTAGAATTGCCATGATCTCAGTTTGATCAACCCTGCAAGGGCTTCTTCCCCTCTCCATCTACCTCTCCTGTCCTGTTGTCTGTGCTCTTCTATGTTCTGCTTCTTTCCTCTCAGCAGACCAATTAAATTTACCAAAGCCCAGGAAGACTTTGAGGGACTTGGGAGGACTATGTTGGTATAAACAGACGACATTCTGTAATCTATAATATACCTAAACTTATTGTTTAGCTACATGTTCTTTAAAGTTTAAGACTGAAGAGTAAATAAATTAATAAGATCAGTAAAATTGGCAAAATTAGTGAGATGGGTATACTTCATATTCTAATGTCTCTTTATCATAGTATTTAAATGCCAGGTATAGAAGTTTGCCAGTGTATCTGAGAGTTTCTATCAGTAAATATTAATGTCTCCTGATAATTAAATATATGCTGATTTGACTGAGAAATATTTGCTCCAGAATAAGAAAAAAGAAAAAGTGCATTTATACTGTCTTTTTGTTTCTGAAGGCATGAAGATATTAATTTGACTCCTTCTTAGGTAAAATAAAAGGGACTTACCTTGGGACTCACTATCTCAACAGGCAGCTACTTTATCAATCTCTCCTCACTCCTCTCGTTACTCAGTAAAGCGGAAATTAATGTTGTTTATGTAACTGCAATTCTAAGCTCTTCTCTGTAAGGTTAGATTATAATTCTATCAGGTTTCTGGTATTTTTTTTCACTGACATTTTCTTCCATCACTGCAAATATTTTTTCTTTGACTTTTAAATTTATCAGAAGAAAAATTGCTTTTAAATCTCATCTTTCATGTAGTTAAACTGCATACACATTTCAATATGGTATGTGCCCTGTAATAGTTCTATCTATTTGAGCTCCTGAATACAAATCAGAGGTGCTAAACTTTGTTATAATGTTTGAGTGCCTCCCAGGAAACGTCATTGTATGGTAAATTTGTTTTAGTGCTTCGACTATGCTATAGAGCTGGGACACAAAACGGACTCCAAACAATATAGTTCCAAGAAAACTGGATATTTTATCTCGTGAAACTTTGAGCTGTTTCAATTAATATAAAGAAAGGAGTAGTGAAATTGATTGATACTTGCCTTGCTAGGAGAAATACAAAACATGGATTCAGAAAGACTAATTCTAGTTGTCTTTACCTAGGCTTACATTCTCCCTGTACAGTTGGATACATAGTTGAAAATGGTGCTTGATTTTGTAAGTCTATCCATTATTTCATGTTGTCTGGAAATATTTAGAGAGCAGTAGGCTATTAAATTGAAGTCATAAACTCTTACTGTACAGTGTCAATTCCCAAGATTCATGTCTTATGTAGTACCATCCAATTCTTTTTCAGAGTTCAGCTTGCTATTTACTTTATTCTACCATGAACAAACTTAACAGCTTTATAGTTGGTCCCTCTGTCTGGGTCATTTGTATAAATCAGCAGTAATATGTATCCTGGTTCAACTATTGATCTCTCTAGAGCCCTATGGAAAATTTCCTCCAACTGCAAGTTTTAAATCCTGTTGCTAGTTGTCTGCATTTTGGTTAGCCCAGAAATACAGTCTACTTATGTCAAAACCCATCTAATGCTTTCAGCACCTTTATCCGTTTCATATTTTTCTCACAATAAATAATGCAAATTTTCTCTTCATATGAGTGCATTTAGTGTATTTATTTTTAGCATTTGGGCTTTTTTGCTTCTTCTCTCTCTTTTTTTTTTTTTTTACTATTTTAGTATGTCCATTTATATGCTTTAGAGCATGTGTTACTGTTCAAGTAATTAGCTTTGAGTTGATGAGTTTAGTGAAGAAATAGAGAAAGGGATGGTATTAAAATCACTGAAAACAACCACTAACAACTCTAAATTTCTCAGGTGAAGAATAAAATTATTTAACGGGACCTTGTTCTTTTATAATAATGTGGAAGAATGGCCTGTAAAAGGGGAAACTTAAGAGAAAACCTAGGGCCTAACAGAAGTTTTGGCTTTACAGCAGCTTGCTTGGGGTGATACACAGTTGCCACTTCCAGGATGGCTGGTATGCACGGACATGCCCCTCCACGGTTCTCTGGGCAACACGATCTGCCCTCCTCGCAGCTGCAAAGGGGAGTAATGGAGGATGGAGCGGAGTGAAGACACCGCGGCCAAACTCTGTTGCACTCCCTGTGCTGGGCCGCTGATAAGCCACACAGTAGCTGTCCAACAGGAGATATATGATAACATGTCCAGTGCTGAGCCAGCAAGGGTGGCAAATCACTCTGTTCGGATGAACTTTGCTTGAACTTTGCTCATTATAATGCCAACGCACACCTCCATCCCAAAAGTTACCTGCCTCTAAGGTATGACCACTCCTCACAGAGCATGCACCCTAGATTTTCGGCTGACTGTACTTTTAAATGAAAGCGAGAAACTTTTTCACCAATCAATAACAAGATTAAGTATGACTATAGTCACTCAAGCTCCACCTGAATGAAAAGTATAAAAGGTGAACTAAGGATGAGAAGCGGGGTGGGGAGAAGATTCCATCGTAACTCCTGGGTCAGTCGACGGGCTGATCCTCCTTTCCTCCCCTCGGGTTGGGATGCTGCCTGAGGAGACTGGAGACTGAGAGCCCTCTCCCATCTTCTGGGGTAAGTGATGATTGCACATTTGTACCTCAGAGCTAGCTAAGACGCCACACTGTAGTAGAGAATTTCCTATAGTGACATACGAAACCTGCTTTGTAAATGTTGCATTTGAATAAATCATGCTATTTGTGAACTCGACTACTTGTTTGGGGGGGGGTGAACGATCGGACCTACGGTCCTCAGACTGTTCGTGAATCCGATACTGCGAGAGTCGAGCTTATAGTTGATCATACTATTTGGGAACTCGATTCGTCCTAGGAAGGTGATCGGACCTACAGTCCTCAGACTGTTCGTGAATCCGATACTACCAGAGTCGAGCTTATATTTGATCATACTATTTGGGAACTCGATTCGCTCCTAGGAAGGCGATTGGACCTGCAGTCCACAGACTGTGAATCTGATACTGATTTGATATCTCCTTCTTCCCCCTCCCCCCACTACTACAGCTTTCAAACTGCAACATTTTTCCACACAAACACTACCCTCTAAATTAATCAGAGAGCCTGTTTAGACAAGAGTGATACAAGAAAGCAGTTAAGGAAATACTGGAGAAAGTTAACTATTCAGCATTCATTGTGACTTCCGAGCAGTGGTCTCTTCCTGCACTGAAGAACAAAACATCGGAGCACCAAGAAGCATGGAGGGTATATGTTCATCTGTCTAATTCATTCAGTTGTAACATCATCATCTTCAGTGAAAAATCAGTTTCAAGGCTGCATTTCTCTTCGTTCTTGTGGTAGGATATCTGTGTGAAAAGATAGCAATATCTTGCAGCATCTGAAGTATTTATAGCTCCAATAAAGTTGATACTTTCACATCAGGCTTTCAGAAAATAATTGCCATTTTAAGTTAAAAACAGACCAGAATAAACCAATTGCTACAGTTACATGATCGTATGACAGAATGCTCTATTATTTGTAGAGTGTGCATAGTATTTCTCTCTTAACGATAATTCTATTATTTTATATTGAATACATTAACTGAAATTGCATAAAAAGATTTAAAAAAATGAGTAGGTACTGATGTTTGAATTAGGCTTTTGGAAATAAAGGATAAATATTTTCACCCTAAAATTAATTTCCTCTTTTTTTTTTTCCAAATTGTATTTGTCTTTATTTATGAATTGTAATATAGACAAATTTGAAAGACAATGTCATTTTACTCTTTTTTTTCATGACAGAGGGATTGCAAAAATACAGAGAGGCAATGATTAATATCAAGTAATTGTTATTTCTCCAGTCTTTTTAAAGCAAAGAAAATACACTTGGTCAGGGTTGTGAAAGAACCTAAAACTTTTTATTATTCCTATAAATATGTCTTTAAAAGAAAACATTTTTCCAAAATTTCAAATAACCTACTAATAAAACAAATCAAATATTATTTACTCTGCCTCATAGAAATAAAGATTAATAAATCAAGATTTGCTAATATATTTTAGCGTGAGATCAAACGAACCATACCATACCACAACAATTTAAAGATATCTGAGGCCCATAACCTCCATTTGTCAGTAGTCAGCAATTGTTCATAGATGTTTATGGACCATACATGAAATGAATTTATTATCCTTTCCCTAGTTTTTTACTGCAATAAGGAGCTGAGAAAATTCTTGAACTATTCCCCATAATCCATGTTAAGTTTTGTTGATAGTTTTATTTTGGGTTTTTTTTTGTATTCATTTAGTTTTTGCCTTCAGTACATTCTGTGGCATAAAATTCCACAATTTATGATACAGGTCTGTATCATGCAGATTTTTTCTATTTAAAATTTTCTCACAATTCTATTAGATGATTTCTTCTTCCATAAGAATGAATAATGAAACTAGTTACTGTTATTTTAAAATCATCTTTCCTACAAAAATTAAAAAAGTAATGGCATTAACAGATATGGTTAAAAATAATGGAAATAAAACCACCAAAGACATGTAAAATCTATAAAATTAGTTTGGGATTTGGTAAGTGAAAAAATGTGTAACATTATTCATTTGAACTTTTCTAAGCTACCAGAAGGCCAATGTCACGCCAGTCTTCAAAAAAGGCAAGAAGGAGGACCCGGGCAACTACAGGCCGGTCAGCCTCACCTCCGTACCTGGAAAAGTGATGGAACGGCTGATACTGGCCGTTGTCTCCAGGCACGTGGAGGACAAGAAGGTGCTCAGGACTAGTCAGCATGGATTCGCGAAAGGGAAATCATGCTTGACTAATCTGATAGCCTTCTATGATGGGATGACTGGCTGGATAGACGAGGGAAGAGCGGTGGATGTCATCTACCTTGACTTCACCAAGGCTTTTGACACCGTCCCTCACAACATCCTCCTGGACAAGCTCCGGANCTACCTCTCAGCTTAAAGATACCCATAAGGAAAAAAAAAGTGTGGGGAGAAGGAGGATAAAGAATATAAAGAATGTCAAGCAAGAGAAATATATTCATGAAAAAAAATAGTCTGAATATAAGCAAAAATATCTTCATAGTGTACTAATTCTGTACATCTGAAATAAGATGTCTCTTGGTGGCAAAACATCTGTCTATCTATCTATCTCTCTCTATGTATTCTTTGTATTTTTCGTTGCTAAATTGTCCAGATCTATAGATTTTCAGATTGTTTTCTTTTTTATCATAATACAAAAAGCAACAAATCCATGATCTGATTATCTAAGAAATCAGCAGCAAATCAACTTTTATGTTCTTTGATTTTTAGAAATGAAGACGAGATAGGAAGAATGAAGCAGTAGTACTGATTGCAAGGCTAAAGTATGTTTCTATACAATATATTTGCTTTTGTCGTTTTGCTCCTTCTGTTTTCCCTTTCACAAAATTAAAGAGATTAAAGACTTACATTTCTCAGAGATCATAAAAAATACGTTTTCCTTTCATGCTGCAATACTCTCTAACATCTAGTTTCTGAATACAATCTAGATGTAGAATTTTCCATGTATAAAGCATTTGTTAGGTAGTTATGTGGGGCTACATACATACATACATACATTTTCAAACTCCTTCGCAGTAAAGATCTCCAGGTTATTTCTCTACAGCTTTCAATAAATGTTATTTAAAAACTGAAAAAAATGAATTTTCGTCCTTCAGAAATTTTCACAATTTTCACAAAAGTTCTGCATATAGTAGTGTACATCAATCCATGATCATTATTTGTTCAAGTACCTGAACTGGAAAAGGATTTTATCCTGGTTACCCTGTTAAAATTGTCAGCTTTTATTTTATTTTATTTTATTTTATTTTATTTTATTTTATTTTATTTTATTTTATTTTATTTTTTTTAATCTCAAGCCAAAGAAGCTTACTTTACAGCAGAGATCAGATCCAGGTCCTTGATGAGAATCAGGAATATAACAATTACATTGCCTCTCCAGTTACATTTTTTTTGTTTCCTGTAACTGGAATATCTGAACAAATTCAGCATAAAATCAGTCTTAATAGTGAAGGCTGAGATTCATCCAGTGTAACCCTGAGCATCTAATCGATGTGCTAAATTGGAAGTACATTATCTGTAGGCTGTATACATTGTTAATGAAAAGTGACACACAGCTCCTGGTTGTGATTCAATCCACTTTGATCTATCTGCACTCTGCAGGTGCTGATCTTATAAATATTTGACTACACAGGGATCTCAGAGTGATTATAACACTAACTTGAACTTCTCAATAGTCCAGCGCTATGTTAGAGGAATCTGAGATGACAGATTTTGCTGTATAAATGGACATTCATTAGCAATATCATGAGGGAACAGTGAAGCCTAATTCAGTCTTCAGATATGGGAAAGTATCTTTCATTTTGTAGGTTGACTTTTTTCAAGACATTATCTATTATCTATCCAGGAGGAAAAAAAAAAAAAGAAGAAGAAGAGTATGTCTTCATGTTGTACAGGTACTTAGTCCAGGCTAACAGTTCATATTGCCTGATTGCCTAGTGGTCTAAACTCATTCTAGAATATGAAGAAGGTCCAAACTCTGGCACTTAGCTACTTTCAGTATGTGTTAAAGTGATTCTCACATGCTTGTACCATCCTCCTAGAGGGTTTTCTAGGTCATAAACCACTTCAGCTGAGTTCCAATTTAAGCTTCACATTTCTGACCAAATTACTCTAGTTTGTTTTGTCTTTCAACTTTTAGTATTGTATGCTCTCACATACACACCACATTGACTTAGAAGTGATATAATTTTTTAATGTCAATACATTTGAAGAAGTTTTATGTTGCTTCTCAACCAGATTCCTATTTTCAGAACAAATAATATTTGCTTGATATTTCTGTGATTTAGGGTATGAGATATGAGCTTTCTTATTCTTCTCAATATATGTAGAAGGTATGTCATTGTTTTGTGTCATGATTTAATGTAACCACCTCTTATACTTTTAGTTTGACTAATACTATTCGACATATTCATTTCATTGAGCTTTGCCTTTATTTTTTTCTCTTACTCATGTTTCCATTTTGAAAGAGTTTTTCTCTTGCCTCAAGCAGTAAGAGCATTCCTTTAATTTCCTGGAGATTTTGTATGACTGTTTTTGTATCTACTATCTGTCTTGAAAGCTGATTTAAACCTACACAGAGCTAAATCAATTCTACAAAAATGATTGTGGAAGCAAGTCCTTATTTTTAGACATATTTTCTTAGTTAATCTGCTAAAAAGGCACTTGTAAAACTCAACCTCCTCTCCCTTCCCAGCAAAACCCACTTATGAAACTTTCGTGTATATTTATTATAAAATGTTCTATAATCAGTTTCACTGCCAGTTTAACTATAGATCACAGGTTCTCCTAGTCTGCTGAACAAGTCAGTTTGCATTTATAATTCAAATAACTCACCTTATCCATACTGCTGAAAATGGCAAGTGTCATGACCTTCAAAATTCTAGGGAAATACATTGAACTAAAGGATAGTGCATAGGGAATAAGCCTATCATCTCAATACTACCAATCCATTTTGAAGGTGGTAATTAGTTCTTAATATGAAGTTAATCTGAACTTTCCTAAGCTTCAGAGCCAAAGCTGTTCTTAAAATGCCATGTCCTGACCTAAAGATGACTTTTGCTAAGAATTCCAGTGGGATACTTTTTATAGACCAAACACAGCACTTTTTCCATGTGCTCCTCTTTCCTCCCCAGAGCAAGTAAACTCATGTATATGCAGAAATAAAGGAAACTATAAAAAGTTTTGTTTGGCGGCCTCTGGCAGACCTAATCATCTGGAAAATGAAAACCATGTTATGCATCTTCATAACTATGGTTTCTTACAGGCACAATAGCATATAACTAAATGAACAGAGCATCTGTTCCTGTATGCCTAAGTTCAAAATCTTTAAATGCTAAGTAATTATTTTAAGTCTTTGGTTCTCTGGAAGAAATACTGCTTAGAATTCTCCTCAGGTCTGTGGAAAACATTGCAACTAATTTGGAAATAGAGGTTTGAACATTTAGAAAGAACACTGAATTATTTGGAATATCACAGCTCTCTTTATATTTTTGCCACAGTATCTATTCACACTCATCTTTAATTAATCATTTCTATTTCTATGTGAAAGCATTTTTTTAGAATCATTTCTAAAAATCTGAAGTTTTATGTAATTTTATTTAAAGACGTGGGTAAGTTTTTAATGGAGAAAATGGCTGACATAAATAAAATATGAAAAATAAAATACTAACTGTAACAGAGTCCAAATTAAAAGTATTTTGTATTGCCATTGTTAGAGGAATTATGAATTATTAAGAAAATAAAATGTTACTGACCAGATTCCAAAATATTAAACTTCAAAACTTACATGGGCTTCCGAAGAAATGTATGTATTTTATTCATATGCTGGAACAGGCCTTTATTTTTGAACTATGATTAGACTCTACACATTAAAATTACTATGAGAAATGCAATCACTATAATAATAAGAGTACATGCTATAGAGACTTCAGTCCAGCAGCTCAGACATGGCACTTTCGTTTGTCGTCTTTTTGTTTGCTTGTAGGAGAAAACAAAGCTTGTCTTGGTGAGGTGAGGCCAAACAAGTACCAGTGGTACCATGGGGCACCATTTGGAAAAGAAAAGGAAGATATTTATCATGAACTAATTTTGCACTACTATTATTGGTAGCTTCCAGGTGTATAAGATATCTAGCAGAATAGTTTCTTTCATGGTCTCAGCTGGCACTGTGGGCACACACTAATCTTTCGCCAATCAGTCGCTTCCTTAAATGTGGCAAAAGCAATCAGTATAAGCTGCCTCCAGTGCTGCTTTTTTATATTTCCACCCCATACTTGTTCTTCGGCACATATATTAGTAAATTCTGGAGCTACCTTAATAGATGAAAGTTTATAAGGGAGATATAATGTCGTAATTTCTGAGCTTATTGGTTGTCATTATTTAAAGTTCTTATTTTTCGGGCCACTGGAAAAAAAAAAACATATGAAAAAACCCGTATATCATGCGGGTCAGACAGTGCAAGTCCCAGTCTGTTGAGTTTAGTTTCTCGATTTCCACAGCTCCTCCTTGGAGGTGCAAAAGGATTGTTTGCTTTGCCAGAGAGGGGGAGTGCCAAAGGGGATTTTTTTTGTCTAGCCCGCTTGAAGGGGAGATATAGTCACTTTACATTCCAGAATTTCAACCAATTTCTTGATGCAACCTGTGGATTTCTCATGCAACATAGAGTCAGACACTCCTAAAACTAAAATTTATTGCCATAAATTATTGTGCAGAGGTCTGTAAATTTGATTTACAAATTCTTTTCCCTAATTTTTCTGGTGGAGGTTCAAGGTCTGACCATTCCATCTCTCGTCCATGACTCACCATATCATAAAACAGATTGACCCAAGTAGAGAGTTGTACCGGGTGGGGGGAGGTGCCTGCATTAGCATGGTTTCAATTTCCTGTTCCCTCTCTAATTCATGCTGAAAGTGCTGAATTTCTAAATTCTTATTTTGATAATCTACTTTCAATTTCAATATTTTATAGTCCTTCTATGCCTGAATTGGGCAACTGCCCAGAATGGCACGAAAGCATCCCTTCCTTTCTCGTCGTTAAATATAGCTCTGTTCTTTGCAAAAAAATTTCAGGATCTGACCAATTATCTGTGGCCCAATCTTCTTCACCTTCTGAAGGGCCACATTTCTGTCTCCGTAGGAATTCCTTTATTGACATCCTGGCGACTATGCCAATTTATAAATGTTGCGATTTGAAAGCTGTGGTGTTGCCGAGGGGAGGAGATATCAAATACTGTGTAAACTATACGCTTGAATCTGGCAGTATTGGACTCACAGTCTGTTGACTGTAGGTCCTATCGCCCTCGCAGGAGTGAATCGAGTTCCCAAATAGTATGATCAACTATAAGCTTGACTCTGGCAGTATCAGATTCACCTACAGTCTGTCAGCTGTAGATCCGATCACCTTCCTAACAAGTAGTCGAGCTCCCGAATAACATGATTTCTTTCAATGCAACATTTACAAAGCACCTTTTGAATGTCAGTACAGGAAATTCTCTATTACAGCATGGGGTTTTTAGCCAGCTCTGATGTACAATTGTGCAATCATCACTCACCTCAGAAGATGGGAGAGGGCTCTCAGTCTCGAGTCTCCTCAGGTGGTGTCCCGACCTGGCGGGAGGAAAGGGGGATCAGCCTGTTCATTGATTCAAAATTTATGATGAAATCTTCCCTCCTCCTTAGTTCACATTTTATACTTTTCTTTACATTCTTTACATGGAGTAACTATAGTCATACTTACTATTGTTATTGATTAGTGAAAAAGTCTCACTTTCATTTAAAGGTACAGTTAATTGGAAATCTAAAGAGCATGCTCAGTGAGGAGGGGTCATACATCAGAGGTTTGATTCAAAATTTATGATGAAATCTTCCCTCCTCCTTAGTTCACATTTTATACTTTTCTTTACATTCTTTACATGGAGTAACTATAGTCATACTTACTATTGTTATTGATTAGTGAAAAAGTCTCACTTTCATTTAAAGGTACAGTTAATTGGAAATCTAAAGAGCATGCTCAGTGAGGAGGGGTCGTACGTCAGAGGCGGGTATCTTTTGGGATGGAGATGTTTTTTGACATTATAATGAGCAAAGTTCAAGAAAGTTCATCCAAAAAGAGTGATTTGCCACCCTTGCTGGCTCAGCACCGAACATCTTATCATATATCTGTCCTTGGGCAGCTACTGTGCAGCTTATCAGTGGCCCAGCACAGCATGGGCAACAGAATTTGGCTGTGGTGTCTTCACTCCATCCTCTGTTATTCCCCTTTGCAGCTGCGCGGAGGGCAGATTGTGCTGCCTGGGGAACCGTGGAGTTGCTNGATTGTGCTGCCTGGGGAACCGTGGAGGTGCTGAGTCTGTGCGTACCAGCCATGCTGGAAGTGGCAACTGTGTATCACCCCAAGCAAGCTGCTGTAATGCCAAAACTTCTGCCGGTCCTTCGTTTTTCTCTAAGTTGCCCTGTTCAAGCAATTCTTCCACACCTCATTTTCAAAAAGTACAAGTAATGCCACCATGAAACTCTCATACTTTTTTTACCCAGGCTTTATGGCAGTAGTTTTGAAAGTGTTCAGCATTTAAATATTTATCAAGAATTTTTGTCCACCCTTGCTGAAATTCATTCTGAACATAAATGCATCACTCCTGCTTCACTGCTGATATAAAATCTTCTGTATTTAATGAAATTATATACAGGAAGAGCTCTGTCTCAGCTTGTTATAAATGATATTCAGAACTCAAAGACTCAGAAGTTTAAATAAAAATATAAATATTCTAAAAACATCTCAGTGTCATATTAGATCTGGAGTTCTATTTGAATAGCTTCTTCAGATTTATTAAAATACATTTTTTTTTCTTAAGAGATTCATTTTCCCTATAGGAGCAACAGATCATCTCTCCATTGTCAAGAGTAAAAAAAAATCATACACAAGGTACAATAAATTAATCACAGTTAAGGCAATGAATTGGCAAGTGAATGAATAAGGCAATTATTGGTGGATGATCCTGTATCATTTTCTTCCCACACAAAGGTATCAAGAGGCATAAGGTTTTAATATTTGCAGTTCTTTGAGACTGTTTGACTGAAAGAGCTTATAGAATGAAAAGTTTTATTTCATACTTTTTATTGTTTATTATTATATTGTCTTGCCATCCTGTTCTTCAGAGAGTCCAAATTCTTACTAGTAATCCTTCAAATACAGAGTTCTTCAATGGAAAAATCTTTAGGTTTTTTTACACTGAAATGATGAGACACATGGAATGTTTCTTTTTATTCTTTCATTTGCATAAGTAATGGGCAAGTACCAGTTGCATTGATTTTAGTACACTGGACTTCAAAATTACCTTTTTTTTCACAGTCTGGGACATTTGTTTGCATTTCTATTAATATGCATCTTTTTTGTTTGTGTTAACATTTCTGTTTATTATCTGCTGTTGTTATCTCTTTCTGCATGTAAAAAGAGATTAGAATGTGTGGACATGAGCAATTCTGGTGGAAAAAGTAATGTCTGTATAATCTGTTGGATAACTGAGTGCTTGCCTAATTTACAAATCATTATTAAGAGTTGTATTCCTAAGAATTAGCAAGATGCTTGCAATTATTGCTATGTTTTACAGTTTCTTTTATTTAATTATGCTTTATGACTTTGATTTTGATAATAGCTGTGAGTAGGAAGTGTGGATTGGTGAGGCTGTTAGGAAAGTATCTGCAAGGAAGTGATTTTCAAATGCCAAGAATTTTTGCTGTAGAAAGTGTTTTATATTAACAGTAAAGGTTGGAAAGATTATTTTAAATCAAAACATGTTCTGGATCTTTAACTGTGACGTCACTTCTGATCTTGCTCTAAAAGATTATACACTCTTCTTAACTTTGGGTCTATGACTAGAATGTTTCCATGATGGGACTAGATAGAAACATAGAAGATTCTTCTATATTACAGACACAGTCTAATTCTGCATCAATCTATTATGATCTTCATTAATAGAATAATCACAATGATCTTACAGAACCTCCTCAGCCTTCTCTTGTGTTCATGAGGATGCTACCTGGAACGAAAGAATTTCTTCCATTGGTTGGCAGTTGTTTCCTAGAATACATGAAAAATATCATGCTGGTCCATTTTGGCTAAGGACCTGTGGGCATATGGAGGAGCAGGGTCTCTGTGATGGTGAGCCACAGGCCTTTATTTAGGGTTAAACACAACTTATATCGCTTCTGATCCTGGAGCAGCCCCTGCCCTGTCCGGCAGCACATGGAGTCTAGCAACCCAACCGACCAATCCGTGAGATGATCACAGGCCGACCGCACGCGAGGTCACCCCATGAGCTGCCTGGGCACGCGCTGAGCCACAGGGCTGCAGCTCCCGCCTCTCCTGCTCAGCCCCACATCTGCAGAGGAGATGCTCCCGGTCACCGGCCACAGACTGACTGCAACAAGGACCTTTAATTTAATTTAATTTAATTTAATTTAATTTAATTTAGTTTAGTTTAATTTAGTTTAGTTTTTCTGATCATATGTTTTGTTTAAATAGGATTTGATAATGTATCTCAACCACTCATATCATGTGAAACTGATACAGAAAGATCACTAGAAAACATAATATGTACAGTCACTGAGGGTAGCATACTTGCTGCATCATACTTGATCACAACTGATCATAAAATAGAAGTAGGTCATTTTCATTCTGAGATTGGATTTAGACCCTGAGCAACTGGAATGAATAAGCCTCATCTGTCAGCTCCAGCTCTGGACAGACCTGACATGACTACTAACACTTTACATGGACAGACATATGCAAATTTACCTTAGATGGTGTCTCAGGTCCTACCTTAGTGGCTTATGGCAGTAATCACATTGTAAACCATAATAAGGGATTTTGATTGGTTTCCTTTGATATCTGTGTTTGTAACATGTTGAGTATTTCCTAGTAAGCATAGGGATAATGGAATTTCTTTTGTAAGATGAGGACTGCCTGACTTTATCTTTGGGGTAGCAAATATTCTTTCAGAAGACTAGTTCCAGACACAATAAAGCAGAAACTCGGAGAATTCAGCCTTAACTTAAAAGCGTTTATTATTGTGATTACCTTAATTACTGTGGATTGAACTGTAGCAGTCAGCAAGGCCTGGAGCAAGACTCACATCTTGGTGCAGCTACATGCTCAGATAATTGTTCCACTGTTTGACTTGGAATGAGACAGAGACAAGCCTTAGGAAAGTCTATAATGAGATGGAGTGAGTTCTCCTAGCATGCCAGGCTGTGTGGTCTCCCTTTGCTTATTGGAGTTTCTGGAGGGACAGATGATTTGCATGAATATGCATTTTGCTTTCCTTCTCACTCCCTCCTTCTCCTTTTCTCTCACCTATTTTGATGTTTGTCTTACAGCGTTTTCAGCATTGAGCTGCCTGAATATCAAATAATGGCTAAATCTGCAGCTAATATAAAGAGGATTCTTTGTCTCCAGTGGAACTATGCTGATTTTCACCATCTGAAAATCTGACTCTCCTTTTTATCACCTGATTTATTTTAAAGCCTTATTTCATATTTGCAAAGAACTCCTCAGCTAATAATTTTTTATTATGAGGAAAAATACTTCCACTCTGGGAGCATCATTTATTTATGGTTCTTTCACAGTGATAGCAAGACAATAACAAGAATCATGACTATATCTTACTAGAACACACATGCTAGTGCGTTCCTCTGTGTCTGGGTGTCTGGAGCGACAGGAATGTTTTTGGGGAATGGCTGTTATTGTTAGATGCCTGTTGTATTGCTTTTAGTACTTTCCTTGTACACAGTTCTTTTAGTTTTGTTTTTTTTTTTTTTCTTTTTTTCTTTTTTTCTTTTCAGGGGTTCTCTTCCTAGGTGGATCAAAAACTGAAGTAAAAAAGAATATTTTAAGACTTTTTTATTTTTCTAAATTGGGCAAATATAGTTTTACAAATATGCATAGTCATGATACCTGGTGAGATATCCAAGGCTTTCTTCTCAAAGCATTGCTTAATTACAAGAAAATTTAGGCATAGAAAGAGATTTTCTGGAAGGCTGAAAAGATGACCATTTTGTCATCAATCCTGGATGTATTTCATTTATTTGACTAATAGATTGCTATGTATGAGTTATGGGGTGGAGCATATATTGCCCTCTTCGTCAGAAAAGACGGTTAGTATATAAATCTCTTAATGACGTGGCCAGGGAAAAATTAAGAAAAAATAAAACTTTCAATTTTTATTAGCATTTTCTCTGCTTTTAAGCATGCATGAATACATCTATGATTACTCACCACACTACTCATTGAATTAATGCTTTTTTTTTTCCCATTTGTCCGCAGCCTTAATGGTGTGAGGTTTTTTTCCCCCCCTTTTTTTTTTCTTTTTTCAGGTTTTAGTAAATCAGATTTCTATTCTCATACTTCAGCACAGTGATTAGAGAATTTACCCAGGAGGCAACATGAGGCAAAAGTGTGAAACTAATATTTTGACTGTTTGCAGATCTAGTTATATACTATAACACTGATTTTTGTATTGTGGAGGAAAGAATGCAAGATGATCACTTATTTTCTCCTACAAAGCAAAACCAGATGTCTGCCTTGTCTGAGCTGTGTTACTGAAGACATGAGGCCATTTATAGAGGTCAGTGCAATGAAAAGAAATAGATTCTTTTAAACACCTTGTTCCATTCCATGGAAGACATCCAGTGTGATCAGCAATCCGTTGCATCTGGCAGGTTAGGAAATATTAAGGACAGACAGGAGTTATTTATTTAGTACTTGGAGCATCTAAGGTAGAGATCTGATGCACTGTAGGCTAGGGAAATGAAAAAGAAAAACTTACTAATCAAACTCAGTGAGGACAAGTAAGGGGAAAGCTATCAGTTCCTTCATACATTTTCACTAGCTGCCTGCAAATGCTAAGGGAGTTTATTTCATGTTATGCTTGCATTTGTTGAGTGTGTATGGACTTATTAGTTCCAAAATCTGCTGTACTCTAATAATATGGTCACTATATAACCAGCTGAAGCTAGATTCTCCTATGCAACATGAGAGTTTAATTAATTATTAAGTAACAGTATGAAAATTATTAGTCTATTCTCGGTCATGGTTGCAACCTATGTAAACTGCTACTTCTACCTTGACTGAAGAAAGTCTGTTTTGAAGACTAGTAATTTTATTGTGCAAACAAGATTATTTCAATAGAATATAAAGAACAATATTATTATTTTTTGAATAGTGACCACTTTATAGTGGTTTTATTTATTCTATCATCTGCTTCAGTATTTCTTAATCCTACTAACTTTAAACACAGAAAATGAGATTTCCTTGAAAATTCCTTTACTGCTTATAACAGAAGAATATATGTAGTGTGTTTTTAATTTGTTAATGTGTTTGCTTGGGATTGAATTAAGGTCTAACAGTCTAGCAGGCTCTATCTTCCACAACGCATTTTAGCTACTGAGAAGCAGATATTTCAACTTCAGCTTCAACAGTGTTCACGTCCATCCATCTGCCTATGGCTCCAAATACCCAAGTGTAAATGCTAGATCTCTAAGACTTTCAGCAAATCTGGACATTATATAAAGAAAATAACTAGCTTTTAATTCAATTACTTAATGGACTTCTCATTTTAAGAATGTGCCACACAGCTTCAGAATCGGTAATAAACCTCTATTGTGTCTATTATCCTTTGCTCCCTATAGGTCTTAGTGTCCCACCAGTGAGTTATTAAACAATGAAAAAACTTTGTTTATACTGTCAAAGAGTTTTGTGATGTCATAGTGGGAAGGCTGAGTTGCTAATGGGGAAAGATGACCCTATGGAAATTATTCTGAGAATGTGAAAAGGATAGGGAAAGAGGATGTTAAAACTTCTTACAGAGGAACTTCTGGACTAACCATTGCCTATACCCCAGAACTTTTCATTTTGGTGAGTGAATATCCTCTGAAGGTCCTTTGGAAAGGTCTTGATAGGTGTATGAAAAATATTTATTCAAATGAAGGAGCTGACATAAGATTTGAACTATGGAAAGGGAGCCCTTACCTCTCAGCATTGCTTATTGACTCCTTTCGAAGTCAGCTGTCAAACTGATAAAAATTGATTTATAAGATGGAAATGAAAAAAAAAATCTCCCACACATAATTCATTTTATGCCTAAAGAATGTATGTGGCTGTCAAACAAGTGCTGACTCATATTCTTGAACTGAAAATCATACCTTTCCCTTCCACAGCTCCCTTAGGGCTCCTACTAGATGATGACTAGAGGCAAGGGTGAAGAAACCTGAAGGTCCCTGACTGAGATAATCCTGTTAAGGTTATGAACTATGTTTCTATTCATAGTTTATTTTGTGCAGAAATTTTTATTGCCTGGTAAAGAATCCACTACTAGTATTGAGAGGATTTACAATTGTATCCTTTACTTGAAAGGCAAGAGGATTTTTGACTCCAGGCTATCTCTTAATACTGATAAAATATGATAAAATTAGGTAACATTTATAATTTTAGCCATCACTTTTCAGACTAAAATGCCAGAGAAACTTTAGATCAATCATATATTACTTTATTAATTAAAAGGTTTACCTTAAAATCTACAAGATAAAATATGTGGTAAGAATCCAGTCCTTCCTCTTTATTACTTAGATTAAATTTCATTACTTCTTTCACAGGCACAAATTTTAAGACTGAAAATATATTTGCATTTCATTTACTTGCATTCTTCACAGATTGGAAATAGTAGAAACTGCATATTGGTTGTTGTATTAGTTTGGCATATTAATAACATAATCAGTTATGAAAGCTTACATGTTTGCATGAATAAAGAGATGCATGCACTGAATAAAACTTTTCCCTGAAACTGCTTACAAGAGCAAATCAGCAAATAAGGGCTAGTAGACGTCAAAAACTTGTAATACATTATCTGTTGTGTTTTCTGAGAAGATAAAGGAGCACATTCTTGGTGAGTCAGCTGTATTGTTTTAAAAATAGGTTCGATATGCTTGGATATTTATTGCACTTTTTTTCTTTATTCTTTTTCTTTTTTTTCCTTTATCTGTTAAGACTGACAACACATGGTTAATCCAAATTAATGACCTCCCATAGAAAAATTAAATAGGAGTCTGGAGTGTTGCTTTTTTTTGTCATTTCTAACTAGTTCTAAACTAATTAGCAAGGTTGTATAAACTATAGACTATATATATAATTTAAAATTTCAGCACTCGATTTATGTGTGTATTTAGCACATTCAACATTAGTAAATAATATAAGGGAAAAATCTGACAGACTAAACTGTTCTTTATCCATTTGTATCATTGCATGTAGAATATTCATTCAAAGACAGTTTTCTAAGTTAATCTCTGCTTTCATTCAAAAGTCTCACAGAAGTCAGTTTTCACTTAAGTGCGATTTAAAAAACAATTGTTCTAATTAGTTATGTTTTTTTATTACTGAATATATATGTATACATTGGTTTGATGCTAAATTTGATATCATGCTAAATTTATTTGAGCTATAGATTATATTTCCACTTTTAATTTGTGAGATGCTTAACACAGTATTGTCTATTTATACAGATAACTGTGGCCATTTTTTTGTATTAGAAAAAAAAATAGATTCCCTATATGTTATTAGCTACTGTGAAGAAAAAGCCATAAAATAGACAAGTGGCTTGACTGCGTAAACATATTATGATAAAGAGACATTTGCTATCATTGCATTAATGACATTCAGCTGTTCAGGGTGCATTTGTGACATTTATGTTATAGTAAATTGGTTTGACATCTAATAGTTCAGTTTAAACAGACTGAAGTTTGTTAATCACGTAATAAAAAATGTTTTCTAATACAGTTTGATAAAGCTACAATATCAATGTCCTTTTGTATTAACAATGCCAAAACAAAATAAAAAGCAAATGCAAGATCTCTATAAAGCACAAAAAAGGTGTAAGCAGGTGGCATATAATTGATGCAATATTTCTGTTTAAGTGAAACAAGTGCTGCTTTTGATATGAAAAAAATAAATGCCCTTACATAATGTTTTTAAATCATTTGATGCAAAACATGTTTAGCAATTCTATTTCTATCATCTCAGAGGTATTAAGAAATTTTTACTTACAGGAGGGATTACTCAGTGAGATTGAAAGGTATCTCTACATTGCACAGGAAGTGTGTGCTTGGAACCGATATTTAGATTTTCTGACTCCCATTCATTTTCCTTTAGGAATGAGACTTTTTTAAATTCAGCAATGTGAATGTTTTTTCTTGTAATGCTGCCCTATATACAATGTTAAGAGGAGCAGAGAAACCAGTAGCTGTCAGTACAGAAGTGTATCCGTGTTTAGCTTTAGGTTTTGGGTCAGTGTCACTTCACCATTGGAATAGCGTCAGTATATTCAGCCATTAGCTTCATCTCTAATTAGTTCAGTGATGAGTCACTTCTGTTTTCAAAGGCAAACTTCTCAGAAGAGTACAGCCCTTTAATAAATGGTATAGTATGCCCTGAAAGTGATACTGAACTACTGTTAATGGCTTAATTGAGGCTTAAAGTACCTGGATTTTGTCTACAGTTCCAATGTCAAGCCAGAGCATGTCACTTTAATTTTTTAGGCTATATTTAACCCGGGTTTAAAAAATGCTAGTGATGATTGCCTACTTAACAAAGTGTTTTGAACTCTGAGTATGAAAACTCTAATATAAGTGCTAAATATTATTATTAACATGTTAATGAATTTATGGTAGGGTATGGTAGGCTATGTATGATAATACATAGCTTACTTAAAAATATAGTTTGACAAAGACCCCAAATTTGCCCTAAAGTCCCAAGTACAAAACATAGAAGGCAGTAAAGTGCTCCACCTAAAACTGAAAGCAGGATGTTATACTTGAATTAGCTGAATTTTGTCAGCTCCAGCTCCCAGCTGATTATGTCTGTGTCCAAGCTGACAGTGTTTTGGTATTGTATTTTTAAGTCCTATATCTGTATTTTCTTTAAATACATTTTCTTGTATTTAAAAATGCAACAATAACCGCAAAACAATTAGTCTTACTTTAAATATAAACAGTAGAAATAAATAACAAGTAATAAGAATTTAACATTCCTGCATATTTAAGAACAGAGATTTTGCAATAAATCTATATATTTGCAAGTGACAAGAATTCACCCCTTCATTGAAATTCTGTTACTGTTGTTGAATTCACCTAGTAATATTCTTTTAATTGAGCTGATTGCTATTATATCTTCCATTTTATATTTCTGACTCTGATATTTTATATATTTCCTTAAAATATTTTTATGTTCTATATTTTATTTGCATGAGTTGTAGGAATATTTTTATTTTATTTCTTTTTCTGAGCTAATCTGTTTGTAATGACTACATTTCCCTGAGATATCAAAACTGTAATCAACATTCAGCTTCATCTGTAATGAAATCAATAAACCTGTCTTGGACATGCTATTCCCTAACACTCATCACTGATATTGCATTTCTTTGTTCTGTGTTTTTTAACTCTGAGTTATGAACACATTTTTGCTATATTGCTCTTTCTTCAGATTTGTCACTACTTCTCTACATGAACTAGAGGACCTTTGTCATTTAAGCTTTAAAAG
This sequence comes from Crypturellus undulatus, assembly GCA_013389825.1. Taxonomy (NCBI): domain Eukaryota; kingdom Metazoa; phylum Chordata; class Aves; order Tinamiformes; family Tinamidae; genus Crypturellus; species Crypturellus undulatus. The sequence continues at coordinate 147,577 of VWPW01003336.1, read as the reverse complement.
ATCTCCATTTTTTTTCAATATCTACAATCTGATTATATTTTCTTCAAATGATTTAGAGTTACCGGTCTTTGTCATCCTTGTCTAACAAGCTCCACTCTACCCTTTGCTGCTTCTTCATTCTCTTTCATTTTACAAACCAAGTATACATAAGTTCTTATTGCTGTCAGTCCTCTAGAACGTGCACACACATTTGATAATCATTTTGATAGTATTCATCCAAAAATGCCTCATTAATAACATGCACTACCATTAATTTGGCCAGAGATAATAGTACATATTGTTTTGCCTATAAGAAACAATCTAATCAGCTGCTGAATTTTATGTGATATCCAAAGCATTACGTCATATTTAAAGATTATGATTTGCTTTCAAAGTTCATACCCACATACATATTTAAAATATGTGTGTGTTTGTAAAATCACCCTATATTTTGTGTTATATGATAATACGTTATAAATTTACAAGGAGAAGAATATTTAATTTTCTCTCTAACAAGACTGTGACGGCAGTCTGTGCACTGGCAGCACATCTGTTTTTCTTTTGCCTTGTTCATTACCACCAGTAATGACTGTTCATAAATTCTGCCAATTTGATGTCCCCGTTTTCTGCTCCCTTCCAGTTGTGACCTTCAGTTTGGCCCACCACCAGAAAAAGTATCCGTACCGCTGCTATGGGAAATAACATGATATTCCTATTTGACTTTGCATAATGACAAGGGTAGCCAGTTATTACCTGCTTGGGAAACATGCATATTCCCAGCCAGGTAATTGAAGGCCAGACTGTTTCATGTTGCTTGTACTGCACTGCCTCTGGTATGGTAAAATCTACTAAAATCAACACAGATTTCCAATTCTTCCTTCACCTTTCATTTCCTTCAGCCTGCCAGCCTTCTGCAAACACAGAGGGCAGGTAAGACCCCTTTACAGACTGACTGCAGCTCCCGGGCATCCCACTGGCTGTCCCTGCAGTCCTCATGTGTTTACATGGCTGATTGCCAGCAAACTTATCTATGGCGTGGCATGCCAGATGTTAAACAGAAGCAGTGTGATTAGTCTTGACTTCAGTTTTGGACTTGGTTAATCAAAGCTCCAGACTGCTTGTCTAAATACAGCAATGGAGAGGCAGCATTTCTGGTTTTGCTTTGTATGGCTAATAGGAAAGGAGCTGCTCCAGAGGCGTACAAAACATGAGCAACACGATTCTTGCTTAACAGTCGAGTTTTGCCTGGGGAGACAAGTACTGGATTTCAGTACTTTCATTCCGACTGCTTTTCAACTTTAACTAATTAAATTAAAAGCATGCAGTCATGAATGAATATAGCAGAACACAGGGCTGTTATTGTCCTGCTGCCCTAACCGTTCAGCTGATATAGAGATTTTTTTTCACTCTCCTCTTTTCTCTAAAATCTCCAAAATCTCCATCTGATATCTCTCATTGAAGAGTGTAGCCCAGTTCTCTGTCTGCTTAGGGACTCATCTAGGATGTGTGCGATAGATAGATATGTTTTCATGAGGACAGCAGAGACCTCATAACTGAACAGTGCATCTTTGAATGACGTGGCTACAGTCTTTTGGATGCCATGCATTGGACATGTATATGCCAGGTATACAGAACATGTATTCATGCAGCATTAAATTTTCCTCTTAAAAATGGATATTTCCAGTGAATTTCCTTGTTCCTGGTTCCTTTCCTAAAATTTCCATTTTAATTTTGGTCAAAAAGTTATACACACAGTACAATGGGAATTTTATCTGGTCTGTCTATCAGAGGCATATATCTAAAGTCTCTGACTACGCTTTTTTTCATAACATTATTTGATTTCATAGAAAATTTACTTTTGTCCAAACCTTACTTTTTTTAGTCTGAAAAGTGACATCTTCTTGATTTATTTTATTATCACGTTTTCAAGAGCTATCAAGCAGTTCAATGATTACATTAATTTTTCATAACTCCACTTTCAATTTCAAATGTATTACTTGTCAACATAATTACTTTTTATAATCAAATGAAAATATTTACATGTACTTTAAGAATCACCTGTATCTTAATCTAATTTACTTTATAAAATTTAATCTAATCACAAATTGCATTTCAGAAATTGTAGATGTCACTATTTATTTAAATAATAGAATTATATTTAAGAATGTAGGAGTTAGTTAAGGATATAAGAGATTTTAAACCAATGCAAGTAATGTGCAAATTGGAAATAAAAGGAACAGTCAGATGTAAGGATTTTTAATTACCTAAAAATATTAAATAATGCAAATTGTTACATAGACATTGTAAACAAGAAAACTGAATGTTTCTAAAGTACTAAGGGGTAAAGAAAGCTTTTAAAGATATTAAAAATGGTAAAAAGTATCAAATTCCACTTTACTATTCAAATAATTTTGAAAATAAGACTCTTATTTAGTTGCAAATGTCCAAAACTGTGCCATCAAGTAGGAGTTCAATATGACCATGAAGCCGTCTGAGGCAGGATAATATATATGTCACGATTTTAGTGATCTATGTATTTTCTAGAACCTCTTCATTCCTGAGCATTTTCATGTTATGCCATTTTGAAACATTTATTTTCTGCTTATTAATAACAGTGAGTTTTCTTCTCATAGGCCAGAGAGTCAGATCTTTCCAGGCAGTGGAGATTTTTTAATCCATATGGCAATCTGGGAGAAGCTATATAATACTAGTACATGCAGCAAGAGCTTCACTTGTCAGAACTGCAGTATTGATAGCAGGAAACAGAGACAGGCAGCAGCCATCATCTCACTGCCAAAACAAAACCCTTCTTAGAAAATAACTGTAAGTTGCAAGAGCATTAAGAGCATTAATTGAGCAAAGCCAAATACTGCACTTTGACTAATATTTGACATGTAATGCCTTCAGTTCAGACTCATAGCGTAGTTGCAGTGATGCTAGATTGGTGAAAGCTTATCTAAGACTGAACAGACAAGGCACTAAAAAGAACTTATGTTTCTTTCCAAAAAAAAAAAAAAAAAAAAAAAAGCGAGGCGTGGATAGGATGGCAGCAATGTGGAGTAGGTATTTCCAGTGAAGCATGACAAAAAAAATGAAAAAAAAAGGGCAGCTTGTCAGAGGGGGAGAAAAGGAAGGCAAAATAAGACACATGGATGAAGAGAGGCTAATGTGTTTCAGTTTACATTTGTTTCTTTTCACACTGAAATTTGCTTTAGCATTGTCGATGAGTGCATAATTAACTGGATTTATAAGCATCCTATGATTTCAAATTCATAGGAGAAGAAATTCTGTTGCATTAGACTTCTTTTTGTCTTTTTCTTTCTGTAGCATTCAAAGGATTAATGAAAGTACAGGAAGAGTGACCACAGAACACAAATTACCAACAGCTTTTTTTTTTTTTTTTTTTTTTCCACAGACTTACAGGTGCCAGTGATCTGTGTGGACATTTGAGAAAACTTTTGAAATCTGGCTCTAAGACTGCAGATACTTTGATATCACTGGAAATACCAAACCTTTAATGAATGAAACATTTGCCATAATATATTCTGCATTTTCATTGATAAAATATTTTGAGCAGATACCTGTTGGACCTTATCTTCTGCAATCACCTATATGTGAAAAAGAAGATTTAGCAATTTTTGTGGAGATATATATATTTTTTTCACTGACTTTATTAAAAAGATATTATATGATACTACAAGAAAGTGATAACAGTAATGGTTTCTACAACGAGCTTAAAAAACAAAAAGAAAAAAAAAAGAAAAAAAAAAAGAAAGGATTGATGATGAGAATGACCTTGTTTTAGGAAGACTGACTCAAGACTCACATTGGAATCTACAACAGTAATTAAGCTTCAGTCGTGCACTGTAATGATTGAAAGAGCTGTAATCTGTTTGGGAACCTGTGTAAAGTTAGTTTGAAGGTCTCTGTCTGGTATCAGATTCCTGATGCGAAAATTTAATATAAATAATAAAGATTTCTAACACTACATAGGTATTGTTTTTGTGTTGACTGAGTGTTTTGGATTAGCATTCCTTGTGAACAAGCCAGCAGTGTGCCCAAGTGACCAAGAAGGCCAACGGCTTCCTGGCTCATATCAGGAATAGGTAGAAGGACTAGGAGAGTGATCGTCCCCCTGTACTCGGCGCTGGTGAAGCTACACGTCATATATTGTTTTGAGTTTTGGGCCCCTCACTGCAAGAAGTAAATTGAGATGCTGGAGCATGTGCAAATAAGGGCAATGAAGCTGGTGAGGGGGCTGGAGCACAGACCTTATGAGGAGTGGCTGCGGGAGCTAGAGTTATTTATTCTGGAGAAGAGGAGGTTCAAGGTGACCTTAAAAATAACTATCAAAAATAGAACAAGAACTAATGACCTCAAGTTATATCAGGAAAGGTTAGATATTAGAAAAAAATTCTTTGTGGACGAGTAGTCAATCATTAGAACAGGCTGCCCAAGGAAGTGGTGTCATCCCTAGCAGTGTTCAAGAAATATGTAGATGAGGCACTTAGGGACATGCATAACAGGCATGGTGGGGATGGGTTTATGATTGGAGTTGATCTTGAAGGTCTTTTTAAACAATAAGGATTATATGAAGAAATTCACACTGAATATCCCACTGAGGAAATGTTATTTTTGATGTAATCTTGTCAGTTTAATCTTAGCTTAACTTTTACCAATCTGTCATGACTTAAGCTTAACTAGTGAGTTAAGATGATTTCTACCTTCAAAAGCCAGTACGTGCCAAGTATTAATCAAAGTTCAATGTTTGAGTTTGTTCACTTTTAGAAAATATAGCAAAAAGAAATTTAATTTATCCTATAGCTACATTTGATTCTACTTTGGTTTCAAACTTTTTTGTGTGTGCTCTTCTGTTATCAGATTGCCAAAGCAACAAAAACGCTGTATAAATTCACACAGCAATGCAGAATTAAGGTCTGAGGATGTTCTTCATCCTCTAGTTGCTCTATATGAATATTACTTGGGACCAGGATTATTCTTAAATGCACTTCAGTGCATGCTGTGCTTCTCTTACTTGACATACTTCGGTTATTAACGGAAATATCAATTTCTGTGTGCTGTACCACTTGATTTCTTTTTCTCTCAACCTTCTTCAAATAGACATCGTTGAATGGTTTTCTCAGATGGGTGGATTAAGCCTGTCACCTTCAAGATTGTAAGGTAGAAATATATTCACAAATGTAAAGACAAACAGAAAAAAGCTAGTTGCAGCACTCTGTAAATCCATGAATTTGGCATCCATAGCCTTAAAAATATAATTATACAAACCTGTGGATCATGTAATTGAAGGTGTTATTTTTCCTTTTGCTAGAGATTAGGTCTAAGGGTCGATCAGCAACATCGGGAAGAACAGTGATCACAACTATGGCTTGCTAGATTGGGAATTCATGGCTGAAGTCTGAAAGAGCTCTGTACAAGAAGACAAAAGTGGTGGTAAGCTTATACCATTGCTCTGTTCTGCACCAAAATACTGTTTTGTTTGTTTGTTTTTAAAAAATTGCTAAGCCAATATATTCTAAGATATTTAGTCATGCTCCAATGATTCAATTATAATTATTTGAGAATCTGAACCTGAGTAAAAAGTATAAAGATTAACAAAAGGTAGCAAAAATAGTAAGACAAGCAGTGCACTAGCACTCTGGAGCTATATTATCATGCCTTCCTCATAATTAATTAATGATACTTAATTATTTGCAAAGATTCTTTTATTTTCTTTCTCTTTAGTAGAATGCTAATGGGAATAGGCAGAAAATTCCAACATTAGTGACTAACTGCATACAAAATATTTTTTTTTTTTCACTGTAGTCGTTAGTGGTATTTATAGACAAGTGTTCTCAATGACTGGAATCATAGATTCTCTTTACTCCGTGGAGTCCAAATCATAGCTGACAGGGACTTCATGTATTATGATGCAGCTCCATCATAAGAAATGAAGTTTCTTCATTTGAAGAAACAGCAGTTTGAAGTGGAGGCTAAACTTGTAGGATATGAATCCCTTTGCGTTCCAGCATATCCGCAGAGGCTAGAAGGACTGAGGGTGACTGAACACGTTTCTTAATAGGGATACCAAATACTGTGGTAGCTATAGGCCCGACTCTGGCAGCACTGGATTCACAGTTTGTCGACTGCAGGTCTGACTGCCTTCCAAACAGAGAACTGAGTTCACAAATAGCATGATTTATTCAAATGCAACATTTACAAAGCAGGTTTTGAATGTTAGTACAGGAAATTCTCTACTACCGTGTTGGGTTTTTAGCTAGCTCTAATGTACAGATGTCCAATCAGCACTCACCTCAGAAGATGGGAGAGGGCTCTCAACCTTGAGGAGTCTCCTCTGGCGGCATCCCGACCTGTGGGAAGGAAAGGGGGATCAGCCCGTTCACTGACTCAGAAGTTACAATGGAATCTTCCCTCCAACTTCCTCCTTCCTTAGTTCACCTTTTATATATGTATTATTTTATATTTAGGTGAAGCTTGAGTGACTGTAGTCATGCTTATTTCTGCTGTTGATCAGTAAAAACTCACTTTCATTTAAGGATATAGTCAATCAAAAATCTAGAGCACATGCTCAAGTGTGGTTATACCTCAGAGGCGAGTAACTTTTGGGATGGAGGTGTGTTTTGACATTATAATGAGATTATAATGAGTAAAGTTCAAGCAAAGTTCATTCTAAAGGTGTGATTTGCCATCCTTGTTGGCTCAGCACCAGACATCTTATCGAATATATCCCACTGAGCAACTACTGTGCAACTTGTCAGCGGTCCAGCACAGGGAGTACAACAGTTTGGCCACAATGTCTTTACTCCACTCCATCCTCCATTACTCCTTTTTTCAGCCTCAAGGAGGGCAGATTGTACTGCCTAGGGAACCATGGGGGAGCACAGTCCATGCGTAACAACCATCCTGCAAGTGGCAACTGTGTTGGTCACCCCAAGCAAGCTTCTGTAATGTCATAACTTCTACTAGGCCCTAGATTCTCTCTAAGTTCCCCCTGTTCAAGCATTTCTTCCACGGAAACATCATATAATGGAAAGAAAGAACTTAATGGAAGAAAAACTTAAATGTCTTTTGCTTTTTTTGCCATTCACAAGAACTGTATTTTTTTTCTTTTTTTTTTGTTTTGTTTTGTTTATTTGTTTTCTCATATGTATAGAATACTAGTTGAGATAAAAATCTTTTGAAAAGAATGGCAAAATATACAGTCAAATAGGGATAGATAAGTATTATTTTTGTATTTTTACTCTAGTCATTTTTTTCTGAACACTCTACAGAGTATTAAGACTTAACTCCCTCTAGTGATCAAAGGCAGCAATTTTAAGGTAGCTCATATGTCAGGAGGATATCTTTTGTTTTGTAAGCTGTCTTGCTCAGCCTTTATCTTCCATTTATTTGGAACTTTCCTGCACTTTCTTTCACCATTGTTATTAACATAGTTTATTTTATAATCCAACCCATCTTTGAATGTAATGTATCTTTCCTGTGAACCATTTTGTGCCTAATGGCACAATAATGTACCTACATTATTCCTAGTGAACCTATATTATTTGTTGTATGGAGTAGATAGAATATCAGTATTTCATGATTAAATATTTTTTCTAGACATACCTTTCGTGTGAATACAGTGTTTATATCCAAGTGCTTAAGGATTAAATTTCACCATGTGTACCATGTTGCATCATTATACAACAATGATGGCAAAATAAGCTTTAGCAGAAAGGAAGGGCTAAAAAACTTTGTAGATTTAGAGAAATGCACTAGAATATAGAGCTAGATTTCATTTGATGTTTCCATATAAAATAAAGACCATTTGATGTTTCTATATAAAATAAAGACTATGTCTGTCTCAGTTCCTAAACGTTTTGAACGTTTGCAAAGTTTCAGGTGAATGGGTATCTGACTCCACAATTTCCAGCTAAGATGTTTGATTAATTTTATAACTAATACTAAAAGAGTATAGTACTTTATAATACTTTTGGCATGGAATATTTCTATATAGCCAGATGGTGTATAAAAATCTCTGCAGCATGATCTGGAGTATTTTGGCTGTGATTACATCTGGGTTTTAGTTCAGAGCAGTAGCATGGTTATGAAGCAACTCCTCTAATCACTCTGCTCTGGGCAGAATGGCTTCAGAAAATGTAAATAAGGAGGATAAACCTGAATCTATGCTCCAGGTGGATAAGACTTATTGTCCAAAGTTGTCCAAAGGACTAGTCAAAGGGCTAGCCCCTTTAAGACATGATTAGTCCTTTGGACAACTTCAAATCACATGCATGGTGAGGCTATTTGGTCCATGGGGACAGCGTAAATCTAGTCTGAGGTAGAATACTGAAACAATAGCATGGCTACATGGTCTTCAACACTAACTGAATTGATCCCAAGGACCTGAATTATTTACTAATACATTGTGGTGCTGTGTAGCACTGCTGTTCACAGCAAGTGTTGCTCCCTTTTCAATACCAGTGCTTGAAGCAACTTAGGTTTTGTTGCAAGCCTATGTTAATAGAGGAGGATAATGACAAAATATTATTTGAATAAAGAACAGTTCTGAGATCATCCATTTTGAGCTTAGCGAATTGGATGTTATTTGTACAGCCTTTCAGTTAGTTGATGAGGTGAGGGACTGATTATAATGATTATACAATCAAGAATAAATGCAACCCTCTCCTGTGTGCTGTGCAAGTGAATAAAGAAAAATAAAAATGCAAGGGACTAATGGAAGGAAGGAAATTGATGCTGTAAATATTCCGGTGATGCTAGGGCGTTGTGGAGGCATGCAAGTATATAGATGTTTACTGTCTCCCTTATCATAATTCTTTTCTGTCATAGTGGATGCAGCTATAAATGTTCAAGCATTCATTCACTCAAAGTAAGCAACCTGAATCTTTCTCAGATCTATTTAGGCAAATCTCAAACTCTAATACCAGTTTTGACTATCAGTTCAGTGATCTAGTCCCAAAGATAATATTGTATGTACAGGTTTGATGGGTGCTCTAGGGTCAACCTCTTGTTTCCTTCCCACTCTAACTGTACTGAAACTTTAATCTGAGTTGGAGAACCTTGCTTGGTTGGTTCATCGAACAAAGTTTTTCTACATCTAACACAGAGAAAAAGATTTTTTGGCAATATAAACACGTTCATAGTTGACTTAGAACAAGGCAAAAGAAATAATTATTCCCTTGTTCTCACTATAAACCAAACAAAAGACACCAAATGAAATAATCCTCAAGAACAGATACATCATTTTGAAAATATCATCAGTGGGTTTTCTTTGCAACTCCTGTTGGAAGACAAATTACCAAAGCTTGAAATTCTCTTTTGTGTGGAATATACTCAAACCAGCAGATGTCCAGAATCCATAGTTCATGTCTGGTGAGAGGATTTTTATGCCTTCTGAAAGATAAACATTGCCACCCAGTAGACTCAGGGTTAAATATTTCCTCGTTTGTGTACTACAAAAAGAATAAATCTTCTGCAACTTCCAAATTTTTCCAAATGAACAAACCCATACAATTAGCAGTAAGACTTGCACATAATTAACTAGTGTAGCTGAAGTGACATCTTAGCTGCTTTTTTATCTCTGGGCAGAAATCCAGCATCTCCACAGTAATTCACTGCAGGCTAATAGACAGTATCTCTTTAAACATACTTAACCTTGCCCTTACTAATATAACATGCAAGCCTAATGTTGGTTTGTCCTTTGAAATACAGTGCTGTGCATTTGTAACAAGAACAATTGTCTGTTTCTTTTTCTTTCTACCAAAAGTAGCAGAAGAAGGACTGCAATGTCAAGAAATAGAAAAAAAAAAAAAGAATGAAAACAAGTACAGCAGCAGCCTGGTTTTTCAGAAAATAAAGCAGACCTTCGGGAGATCTTCTGTAGATCTGGGCTCTTGCAACAAATAAGAAGTGTCCCTTTAAGCATCTCTTAAGTACACATGAAAAGTAAAAAGGAATAGCTATAGTTTTACATATTTATGCATATAATGTGCAATAAAATGAAAGGGACTTTAGTCCTACTTTCTGAATATTATGAATGTATTCTAGTAACTATCCAGTACACTGCCTTCCTTTCTCTTTGCTTCTGTCAGGATCTTAATTTTCCTTGCTCTTGTTGTCACTCCTGTTTCTTGTTTAGATGCAAAACCTCACACACATGCGTGCGCATACACATGCACAGATGCACACACACAAGCTCTATAGCTGTTGCAAAATTGGCAAGCAAAATCACCAACAAGCTATTAAGGACTTTTTCAAGTCGTGCTATTAAGCTGACTCTTTGAAGAAGTGCATTTCCTAAAAGGATGGACTGTGAGAAATCTGATAGTTTGCAAGAGAGAAGTGCCTGCAGTCTTAACACAGATGTGACAGAGAGAGGCCGACTGTAGCAAGCAAATAGCCACAAGAACTACGGTATAACACAGTCTGAAAGAGACTCCAAAGTCCCATTTGCATGGACTTATATTTATTTCTCTCTCTCATTTCATTGCTAATCTGTGCTTGGTAAAACAAGCTAGAGAAATTTAAATGTGTGTAGGGATTCCCGCAGAGGAAGTTAACTGAAATTATAAAGCAAGAACTTATACAGAAGAAGGTTTACCCAGTGGTTACTATACTAACCTTAAGTGCTCGACATCTGGATTCACTTTTGTTCTCTACCGAAGATTTCCTGGGATTTTGAGCTATCAATCAACTTAATGTTTCAATCTTCATTCCCCTCTGCAGAGTAGAACTCTAATACCTCTCTAAAAACTTGAGGCACATGGGTAGAAAACTGAGGACACCCTATATGTGTCTGAAATTGGAGGTGATAATTGTCTGCTCTATCTCCGTACTTATAAATACCTAAATACCTAGCTAGACTATTAATTATTTATTCCTATTTATTTACTATTCATGATAGAGGTCTTTCCCAGTTTCTAAAATATGGAGGCAAAGGCTGGGCTTGCAGTATATCTATTAGTTTTGTTTACAATTTTGTTTGGGTCAAAACACAATGATATGAAAATGAATGTTTAACATATTTCAAATTAAAGTTTTGTAATAGTTTTTCTTTTTTATTTTTGTTAATGAAGAATACAAGAAATCATCAAAATCAAATAGAAAAAAAAGGAAACCAAGACAGGTCTGTTGTTTTTCACATCCCACTGATTAAAGTTAGTTCTGCTTAACATATTTAATGTTTGAAAAACTTATAATTGTTAGAACATCAAGAGCTCAAATATGTGTACATTATGTCTCAATACTGTGTACTCAATAAATCACTTTAATAACTGCAAACCAAACTGTGGATTATCTTCCAATGAGAACTAACAAGTCAGGGCTATATACCCAATTTACTAAATGAATGTGATGATTGATTTTAGTAGTACAAAGATTTTTTTGTAAGTGTAATCAAACAACAGCCTACTCTCTGATGTTACAAAGTGCAGTTTATTTGTCCATTTTTAATAATAATTTTATGACATTTAAATTTATCATTTTCCCCTTTAATGCAGAGTATAAATAATATGAGAGATTCTTCAGAGACTATTCATTAAATCATTCCTGAGGAAAAAGGAAAGAGAGGATTCTAGTATCTGTGTAGATTATAAACCCTGTATTTTATGTGGATTAGTGCTCTTCCATCATACATTTAGCAATAAACACCGATAATACATTCAGTACCTGAAAGGCTGTTAACAAAAGTACTTTTCTGATTTCAGTTGCAATAAAAGTCTAACTCACAGCTTCCATAAAGGTGAACAGAGAAGATGGGTATGCAGCTAGCAAAATTATTAGAATTCCAAAGTTATCTGTCTCATCCCTTGACTTTTCTCAACCTTCCAGTGTGTATTCAGCTACTCAAACTAATGCTAAAAAGTTGGTGATATGATAATTTTTCCTTAGTGGTATCCTTTTCCACAATAAGTGTACAGTATTAGGATGCTTTCCTCTCACAGGAAGTTTTTTATGTGATTTAACACACACATATAAAGCATTTTATGAATAACGTATTTGGAACTAGATCCCCAAACACAGTTAAGAAAGGAAGTAATAAAGAGAGAGTCTGTTCTGAGAGTGTGCAAAAGACATATCTAGCATCATGTCCCTCAGTTAGTGTAAATATGCTCCCAGCTGGTAACTGTGTCCAAAGAATAGGTGAAATAAGGTTTCTGACACTGTTATATAGTGGCCAACAGAGCTGCTAAGTAAAAACCTTAAAGGGGCATGACAGATTGCTCTGTTCCCATGTAGCTGTATGGAGAATAATTTAATATGCTGTGAGACATTTAACACAATGCATCCTGCTGCTCCATCTGGGCTGCTGAGCACTGATGATGCACTTGATTGTGTACAAATCAAATATGGGGGCAGTTCCTGACGGAAAGATCTTTTAATGAAAAGACAGACACTGAGGTCTGATTGCATTACCTTTTGGTTCCTAACTGTTCATTAAAATGTGTAGCTGTATTGCCTTTTGAACTCACTGGGAACTTAGGAACCTAAAGATGACGTCTGATCACATAGCAAAAACTGGAAGGGAAAATAATGGTAGTGAGTTAGTTTAAAGTCAGAAAACATTTCTTTTAGTGGAAAGTTATTAAAAATTATATAATTCTCCAATAACACAGACATCTTACAATATTCCTTCTATTTTTTCTTCCTACTGAATTCTGTGCTACACTTAAAAATAACAGAACTCATGACTACCTTTCATTATAACTGTTTTTCTTCACTTATAGACAGAGAACAAAAAGTGTACTCAAATAAAATGTGTTTAAATGTGCTAATAAAGTTTGAATAAGGATATAATTTTTCCAATATTTATTTGTCATGTTAGTACATAAAGCTTTTAAAATTACATTAAATTACATAAAATAGCCCCAGTGAATAGATGCAAAAAATATATATATTAGAAAATATCACAGGTTTGAAAGACAAAATATTTTTGACAGTAATATACAGCCACGGTAGAAGAGATGGTTCAACCTATTCTGTCTTACACCCAAATGAAGCAGCTCAAGGCAGATCTGTATGTTCAGAATTACCCACTAGTTTCAGGTCATCAGATGCATGGTGGAGAACAGCACCAAGACCACGCCGCTCTCCAGTTACACCTGCTCTTCCAGAATCACCATAGTGATTCATAGTTATCAGAACAATGAGATTCACTAATTGTATTTTGAAGGAAGTAAAAGGAATGTCAATATATTTAAGAAAAGGACATGACATGATTGATACTTATAGTAGCAGAGACCTAGACTCTGTGACCCAGGAGATTCCTTCCAGCAGTATCTTCTTTTTCAATTGTGCATAGAAATAATTAGGGCCAACTATTTGCAGAAGCAAGTTAAATAGGATTTAATGTTAAGAGATGGTAAGTCACCTTAATAAAGGTATAACTAAATTCTGCTATCCAACTTATGACACATTTTGAGGAATGACAGCTTATTAGTCTTACTGAGAAACAGACAACCCTATCTTTGTACAGAAACTGTTTTAAGAGTCAGTAGAGTGAAAGCATAAGTAATTGCACATTTGAACTATGTCATTAAGTTACAAAAAGATACACAAAAGCTCGCATTAACTAAAGAGATTTATAATACCTATTATACATATTATGTCTCTTTTCAGTTACTCTTTTCTTTTTCTTTTTAATCCAAACTTATTCTGAAGTTTACCTATTTTCATGGAGTCACAGAATTATCTACCTGGTCACAGATGCAGACTTTAAAAAACTCATTTTTTTCAGCTTTCAACCAGCTTCCCAACAACATCATATCTTTTTCACACTGCAGTTCTTCAGTAAGAAGAAAAGTTAGAGTTTTTTCATGCTGCCCGGCTTTTATTCAACTTTTATTTTCAGTTGGATGTCAACACTGGCAAAGTACTATGAGAAGGGAAAGGACAAGTAATATCACTGTCCACATCTTCTCCTGGTGACTTGCTGTGATTTGACACTGATCTTGCCCTCACTGCATCAGGGCTTGAAAAAATAGCATGCACACAGGAATTTCTGGTTTGCTTTCCTATTTTCAGAACGACAATTCCCCTTGGAGCTATCATTTTGGAGCATCATTCTTTCCCATAAACCAGTGTAACAGTGATAGGAGTCTTGAAAGAAGCATTTTGTTGAAAACTACATAAAAAGTGTCTTTGGATATATGTATATCAGACAAAAATAAACAGACCATTTGTATTTCTTAATGCTAGTGTGAGAAAAAAGACAATCCAAGAAGATGTCATAAACTCTGCTCTAATATCCCATTAAAATTTAAGTTTCATCATACTTCTGCTTATTTGTGCAATTGAGATATTTATAAGATACTCCCGAATTCTCTGCAAAAATGACTTCCTCACCAACTGCAGTTCTCTGGAAGGAGAAGAAGCATTTGGAAAAGTGCTTTGACTTTTTGAGAAGGAATAAAGATAAGACATGGGTTATTTTTTCTTGATTACCTGTCACAAGTGTGACAGAAAATGTGCAAGCTGTATTTTAATGAATGTATATTTTAAAGGATGTATGACTACAGCAGTCAAAAATATATTTCTAAATCTGTACATCTAAATTTATATGTATTTCTATACCTCTACATCCATTTTTGCATCCAATCAAAGAAAATTCTTGTGTGGAGCAGGGAAAAGAACAGAGTACAAGCTGACTCCCTCAGATATTTTCATTTTACAGTACTTTTGTTCCAGTTCTGTATGCTGCATGCAACAGCGTCAAAATGACAACCTAAATTTTATATATATACATATATAAAATACATTGTTGTCTCTCTTCCTCCAAAATCCACCAACTGGGAACTTTCACTTCTTTTTTCAGTCCTGTTACAATCTGCATTAGCCCTATACTGATTTACTAGCCATTTAATAGATACTAGCTAGATACTACAGATAATAAATAACACTATGGTTTCACCTCAGGGTAAAAGGAAAAAAAAAAGACATAAAAATTTGTGAATGTTTTGATGCTTAATGCCAGAAGAATGCAAGAGAATTTTGCTAAAGAGTCAAGCTGCTAGCATATAATGTGATCTATTAATACCAATTTTCACTTTTAACCCTTCAGTTTTGGTCATTAAAAAGTGAACTATGCCTGAGAAGCAAATACTTTTTTTTTTTAATAAAAAAAAAGCATATCTACTTGAAAAGCTCAGTACTGGTAAACACTCATACAAATGAAAATTTTTCATATCGCCTTGCTCAGTAAGTTTCAGATCTGTCTCTCAGTCAAGTTTTGTAGTGTAACTGTAACGCCTTTATTTATTTGTGATCACTGAAAACAAATTTTATAACCTATTATTATAATTGGTCCTTCTTCCTTTCTAAAGAAGACTAATGATTATTTTGATATCTAAGAAGTAAGTGTTATTTTAAAAAGGTCATAAAAAGCCAACAAAATCCATTTGCTGTAAAATTGTGCAAGCTTTGAATATGTTTTATTCAACAAGCAAGGTATACAAAACTCTTACAGAATGTATAAAATATATAGCGTCTACCTGAAGAATTATAATCTACTGAGAGACAAACATGAAAGATGGAAGGCTAAATCAAGAGTAAAACATCTATTTTAGGTTATTTAACACAAACCATGAAGTTTCACTAAACTGTGAAATTTATAAAGCATTTAAAAATATCTTAGCATAGAGTCTTAGCACTACAATGGGCTAGTTATAAACAGCATCATTGGAAGCCTTTGTGATAAATTGTTGTACATTATGTGGTACTGAATTGTGGTACACTATGTCACTAATGAAATACTTTGTTACATTTTGAAGACATGGGATGTAATCTTTGTCCAGCATTATAAGGCTAACCTTAAGTTTACTAAATAAATCTATTATTTGATTTGCTATTAGAACCATCTGGTGCTGCAAGTTGGGGATGAAAAAGTAAATGAAACCTATGACATAGGAAGTATTGTCCTCACAGAAGTAATGAATCAATATAAGGCAACAAGGGTCTGGTTGCATGGAGAGACTGAATACCAGAAACCACAGATGGGTGAGCTTCAAAGGCCACAGCAACAGCTAAATGAACAGAGTGAAGGCTTCTGCCACCAGCTGTTACTACATTCTACTCATATACAAATAAATTTTAAATGGAGAGGTGACTTCAGTAGTCTAAATATATGAGTCATATATCACAATAACTACAATAATCCCTGTTCTTCCAGCTAGGTTATATTATTTAACTCTAAATGCAGCTCCTATGTGTGCGATAAATAAAATCAGTTAAGTAGCTGATGGTAGGAACCTGAAGTATTTTGGCCTACAACAGCAATACAGAAACAACTACTTGCTTTCCACTTATCCTTCTGGGACAGTTTTGGTTCAACAAAGACAGCTCCAAGTGGTAGCTGTATCTTCAGTGAGTTTTTACCTTTAAGGTACGTATACCTTCAAGGTGTAAAAAAACTGAATGGTTTAGCAATGAGATTAATATTTTGAATTATATTGGACTAATCACACTGATACTAGCCATAATACAATTCTGTAGAGGTTTTTTTTTTTTTTGCTTTCTTTGAAAATATACCAATAAGAACAATTTCACAACTTTTAATGCAGTCTCCTTATGTGTTTTTTATCCTTCTATTATTTCAGTGATAGCCCATGACTATTGCAGAGCAGTTAAGCAGTGCTAGCACATTGCTGCTACAGCAATCCTGTCTTTGCAAGTGATGCACATTAAAACACCAGTGTAAAACCAGGTTTATCAGAGGACAGTAAGTATAAACTATATGAACAGTATATAGTCAGACATATTTTAGTACACAATTTAAAGTTCTGAAATGGGGGGGGGGGAGCTGAAGAGATGAGGGGGAAGAGAGAGAAAGAGAAATCAGAAAGTGAATAAAAAAGAGAAAAATATTTTTACAGAACATACGACATCTTGAACTACACTAAGACACTGCCCATTTACCCAAGATTCCTGCTAGTAGCATCCGAAAGTAAATACTGGGGTAAAAGCTGTTCGTGTGGACATGTGAGAGATCTACCCAGAGAATAAGATGTAGAAATGTCAATGATTTGTTTAAGCCTCTCTGTAGGCTACTCAAGTAAGGTCTCTGTTACCTCTGTCTCTTCAAATTAAAATCAAACAATCAAACCAACAAATAACAAAAATCAGCCAAAACACACACACACACACACACACGCACAAGAAAACAGTCTTTCTTTGAGGAGACAGAAAATGACCTATCTTTGAGGTTGTAGGGGAAATTTTAAGTTGGAGAAAGGCAATAGAGTGTACTGTCATTATCTGACAATAGTGGTGGCTCTTTTTTCTCTTAGCAGTTTTTCTTCTAGCTTGAATACTTGAATCTCCATCTGCTTTGCCTGATGTCTCTAGCTACTTTTCTATATTTCTCATACACAGAAACATCTCTACATTGGTCCACAGAGGCTTTGCCCAAGGGTAAGAAAAGATCCAAACCCTGCATTTAAATTCAAATATAAAATGTGGATCCCTATTGAAAACCTGTCTCCTTTGTCATGACAGTATAAGGCAGTCAATATCTACTTTTAAAGCATTAGAACAATACAATACACTAAAATGTGCAGCCACATTATCATATGACTATAATCCTTCTTACTGTTTCCATCGTTATCGACTATTTGTCATGCTGTGTCTTGGTGTACCTAAAAGCATTTAGGTAGTGAATTCTTTTAAAGCTGAATCAAACAAAGGTGCTGAACACTTGGAGCTCAAGCCAGCAAAACCACTAAAGAGACTGAAATTAAATGTGCCTAAGTGCACTTCTGGTTATGAGCCAGACTGTTTTGTACCTTGCTGAGCTGTGCTAATAGAGAGCTGTGCTTTATCTGTAGTTTTGTATTTTTTTAGCTCTTTATAAAATAGTAATGATGAATACTGTAGGAATCAGAGAGGTTTGTATGCCTGTGTGTTTATTTTGTACCAAAAAAAATAAGATTCTACAGAATCCCAACAAGAAATATGGGTTAAAATTGCTATGATTATTTTAAGGTTAGGATTAATCTTTACATAACTATTTTGACAAAAAGAGTAGCTTTTTGGAAAGCAGTTCATATTGATTGACCTTTTTATGTTTTCTTTTAATTGTTGTGGTTATTTTTCCCACATTCCTACCTCTGAGATATCTTTTAAATTACAAAAGATTACACAATACACAGATAGTTTTTCTTTCAAAAGCTAATGTTAATGATAAAACTTAATTTCCTTTTTCTTTTGTATCACAAGAAAATCCTAAATAAAGTGATAAAATTCAGCTTTAATCATGTAAATGTTATTAACATTATCAAAGCCATGAAGAATATTTGAGGGGTAGAGGGGATTGGACTTGTTTGCTCATTAAAATGTGAAAGCTGATGAATCCATAGCAATATATGTAACAATATATTCTTGTCACACAGTGGAACTGAAAAAATTCTTTTAAGTTTTTCTTTTTTTTTTCTTTCCGTAATCAGATAAATATTTAGACATCTGATTTAGTCCACATTGAATAGGTATTGCAGAATAATTTCAGGTTTTATTTCCTCAATAGAAAATAAAAGCTTAGGAACATCAAGTTTCAGTCAGTAGAAAGACTGCAGTATTTATCAAAGCTAACTAAATTTAGCTGCAAAGCCTACAAGCACAAATTCCCTTACAAAACTGGTTGTATTAAAACATTGCTAAAATTACTTTTGTTTTGATGTTACTTCTTGCATAAAATCCAAAGATGTAAATGTGAAAGAATACTAAAAAAACAATAAAAAGCAAACATTTGATATCATTGTTTTTAATAAGATTACAGGATATTTGTTTTATGTAAGTGAATTCTCCATTATTTAGGTATTTAAAATTAGGTGACAGAGAAGGTGGATAGAAAGCAAAACATTCTCCTGTTCTCCTGTTTCTAAACTGTTCTCTAGTTCTCCTAACTGAAATAAAGTTAAGCAGGTATTTGCTATTTCTGTCTCTCTCCTTGAATTGACTTATATCTCTTGAAAATAAGAAAAAAAAAAAAAAGGACCCTCCCTGAAGAGGCTAACCACACATTTGAAGAACCTGGTCAATCAAAATAGAGATTAAATGTATACCATGTCCTGCCATAATCAGTTGGCTCATAGGTGAGCCAAGAAATGTACAACTTGTGTCATGAAATAACTATATTTTTATGCTAGTAGTTTCTAATACAGTGTTATCAAGTTAATCTTTGGCTATACTGAATGGCATGTAGAAACTGCAGACAGTTGGGCTTCCTTAGAGACATTGCTTTTTGTTGTAGAATCTAAATGCTGGCAAGCAGACAGTTCACAAATATGTAAATGACAGAAAGCATTTTAGTGATTGAGTCCTGCAGTAGTGCACTGGCTTACCGCATGCCAGAAAGGGAAGAAGAATTAAGGTTAGAGACATGTTTAAAAATATACCCTTTCTATCTAATTTTAAGATGTTGAAATACTGTGAATAGCTGCTTGTTTTTGTGAATCATAAAGATCATTTGCTCTAAAAATTTTCATAAACAAAACATGCAAATATGAGCTACACATTTTGGGGCTATTTCTGATCTTTCTTTTGTCAAGTATAATGTTTCCTTCTTATACATACTAAATGGGAAAAAACAAGTGTATAATATGTTATTTTCTTGATAGATCACTCTCTGAAGATTCATACATTACTAGAGAGGGTGGAAGTAACAGGCCTTTTGTTTGCCAGATAAGGGCACCAATTGCTCCCTTATTTTAAGAAATAATCCCAGAAATATAAATATATACTCAGAAATGCTAGTAAAACAGGAGAAAGGGACTGCTATATATTTATATGATCACCACCGAAGAAAATTGCTCTTAATTGGTATGTCAGCAGCTTTTAAATACAGATTCAATCTCTTCCAGGTAGGCAGGTGCAGATTTAAGCAAAATCATCTCATCTGTAGCTGCATATGCTTGTTTGTGCCTGCATGTATACATATTATAAAAGTACTCAGGAATTTTGAAATGCATCTTTACTCAAGGCTAAAGGAGCCTATAATGTAGTAGGAGGTGTAACAGTTAAAAAAAAAAAGAAAAAAAATATACAAGGAGATAGTGTGCTCTGTGCATACTATAAGATCTCATATTTGAGGACAAGGATTTAAGGAGCTAGAGCTACTGACACTCATAGTGGCAGATCTTAAATTATGTTTTTTTTCCTATTTAATCGGCAGTAACAGAGTTCTGCTGTAAAGGCTGCAACTTTCTGTATGTTTATCAGCTTTGAAGGTGAAAACTTACACATATCCATTTATTAACATGTTAATAATGTGTTTGGCAGTGTATCTTGCAGCAGAGAAAGACAGTATGATGTAAACGAAGAGACCTCTAACAGGCAAGGGTGATGTGCACATTGTGAGAGAGATGTTTAATAGCATCCTGTATGCTTATGTCCTCATGGACTGACATAACACAAACATAAGGAAGCAATATGATAATTTGCCTCAGTGAAAGATGGACATTTCTACCTATTACAGTGTGACCCATCTTCTTGGCACAATATCTGCACAGGGTGCCTGTAGCTGGACACTGTGAGAAAAGATACGCAGCCTACTCTGCAGTCCAGACAGACATTAATCCCCAAGCTCCTGAGCACAAAGCAACTCTGCTCTCAAAGGAACTGTGAACGAAGTGCGGCCATTCTCTTGGTATCAATCCATGGTGTGTGCACAGCATGCAGATACAGGTGGGGAGTGTACACAGAGAACTGGATTTTTACATATGCTGCTTAGCCTGGATTTTCTGGAAAAGCATGGAGTAACACTTTGACGAAGCTCTGTTAAGATGAACAGCCTTCACACTGCCTATATGAATTTAGGTGGAGTGCAAAGAAGAGTTTTCAAAGAGCCTGTTCTGATGCTGCAGGTAAGTATGCTGTGGAGAGCAAAGCATTTGTGACCTTAAGATCTATGAAAGGGAGGTATTGAAACTCAGCCTGAATCCAGAGAGACCTCAGCTGTCAGGACTTCTTTGAGCATGTCTAACACAGGCAGACAGCATTGATTTCTGTATAAAGCACAGCAGCCACGTCCACTTCCATTCAAAACCACTTTACACTCCCTCAGATTATTTCTGCTTTTTGTCCAATTACTCTGATGTAAAATGCATAAGCACTGTTGTGAGCATGAGTCTTTGCTTAACATAAACTCCCCCAGCAATGTGGAGGGAGAAAGCAGAACATGGAAAAGTATGCATCTCTGCCTTCTGTGTTATGCCCACTGCTTGAGCAAGTAACGTGCCAAAGTTTGCAAATGGAAGAAGAGATTTGTTTTTGAGGAACTGGACTCTTTCTCTCTGTGTGTTCATGAAACCAGCTAGGCTTTTGCACAGAGGTATGGCATAGTCACAAGCACTTTGTACACCACATAAAATAAATTTGGTTCCTGAATTAATTCAAGGATGTAGCAAAGTCTGTGCACGTTGGCTTGTGCTTTAGCTCTGTGCTCTGAAACTCTGTGCATCCCCATGATGAGACAGCTCCCAGCTTGAGCTCTCCAGACAAAGAGCTCAAACTCTGTGAACAGTCAATCTCACTTAGCTTTCTAAATTCCCTCTTAAAGGAACCTAATTCCCTACCATTGACAAGAAAAATACATAGGCCAGGTAATTAAACGAGGTGCCCTGTATCACCCAGGATGAGATAAATTATATTTTTTTAGTTGTTTCACTGTCAAAGATGTTTGCCTATGGCACATAGTCACATAGTCTGTGTCTTGCAGTTAAGCTCTATTAGCTTTCAAAACCTAACATGTTTATTCTGAAGCACATTTTTGCACAGTGGGTGTTGTGATCACTGGCAGACATACTTACCTATCCACAGGCATACTGGCATTCAAACTGTGAATAGAAAAAGCTAGTCCTACTGTTTGCAGAGCTTTATAATTGAATTTGTGAACCTTATTTTGTAACAGAAGCTTAGAAGTGATCCTACAGAAATACTCAAGCATAAACATCTCATACATAAATTATTCAGCCCTACAGAAAGCAACAAGGCTAAAGGTACCATCTCCAGAACACCCAACTGATGTGGGATGTTTATACAAAGTACTATAATGAGTAACAAAGGCTGTCCCTAGAAAAGATTCCTTCAGCAAGTTGCTTGGTCATATTAACTAGTAACTATTAAGCTAGTAACACTTGCTTTTCAGGAATTTGGCTTCTGCTTCTATACCTAAGCTAGAATTGCTGTATCTGTATCATGTGTCAGTGGCAATCTAATGCCCCGTATACTGCTAAAATAAAAGGCATTCTTTACCAGTGGGAATTAATTAAAAGATATTTTCTTAAAAAATGACTATAGATAAAGTCAAAAACAAATTTAGCTCATCAATTCAGTTACCAAAGCAGTAACCTTGCTTAAATGCAGCCCTGTTTCTACTCCTCTAACAAACTCTTACAGATGCTTTAAATTTTGCCAGTGCATATGTCTAGAAGATTCACTCATGATATTTCTTGTATCTTGGAATACAGAAAAAATTACCCTGAGCATAGGAATCCTGGTAGGCTAAATTATGTAATATAGACTGGCAGCACTCAGTTAGGATCACAACATGAGTTGACATGAGTGGTCATATTTTCTCATGAAAATGTAGTGTTTAAAATGTTTCTCAGGGGAAACTACATTTTAGATCTTCATCAGCCTAAGCAATCCAGAAGAGAACAGGTGACATAAATTTGACTGCTAGGTCTAGAGGTTTTGGTAGACTAGGAAGCCCTAGCTAGATAATGGTGATTCTTTGTGTTATCTAATGAGAATTTAGTATCACATTCTTCTGCTGTCTTACTCACTGAATGATGAAACCAATGACTGAACATTATTTACCTTTAAAATTTAATCTAATAACAGTGTAACAATGAAATTATATTTTATCCATTCATATCTATTTATGAGTTATTTTCCAAAATTTTAGAGAAGAGATTCTTGCATGTGACAAGGAAGGTGGAGACAGCCTGAATAAACTGTCTTTAAGACAGAGATACTATACACTTGATCAATGGCATTGCAGTTGGCCTGGCTGATCTTGCTGTAAAGCTGGCTTTACTCCTTTTCTTACTTTAAATTAGTGCCCAAGTGTAAACTGAATACAGTTTGATTGTAAATGGTCCTGGAACTTTTCATTCAAAAGCAAGCAATAAATTCTTGAGCGGGCAAAAGTCCTCATTACATTCTCTGGATAAAAGTATCATTTAAAAAAAATTATGACTTTTTACCTTCCACGTTTTAAGAAATTCTCTCTTAAAATCCTGAAATAAACATTGTTATGTTTCACAGCAAGATGACTGGACAGTGAGATATGAGAGGTTCCACCAAATATATTTAACTTTAAAAAACCTTTATATAGCTGGATTCTCAAAAATTTATGAAGAAAGTCCCCATATATCTGAATCAAATGCACCCAACAGCAATGTTCTGCCTGTCTGTCATAAATCCCTGTGACCTTTCGCTTTAATCTAAAAGTTTTCTCAGGAAGATAAAGGTAGTTTAACATGTTCCAATATGGAAGGCACTGCTACTGTAAGCATGAGAAATGCCATGTCTTCCCTGGCTTTGTTCTGTTTATGTCTTCTAGAACTTTTTGGAATAAGGAACGTACACTCAGAAGACTGAAATTTTGATTTATATTCTTTTTTTTCATTCAAAATTAGAATTAAAAGTTATAAATTCAAACTCATTAAATATAAAAGAAATCAAAACATAGTTTAGACCATGTCAGATTATCGCATTTCAAAGACATTTTAGATGGCAAAAACTGTTGAATGTTTCAACCACTCTGAAACAGTGTAGTTTAATATAGATATCTATAATATTGTATAACGTCAAATTTATGATATAGGATAAGTTAAAACTAAGTGGACTTGAAATAAAGTTTTCTCCTCACCAGAGCAAATTCATTTAACATTGAAAGAGAAAAACTAAAGCAACAATTTTTTTGACACATCTTCCATGAAACAATAAAAAAGTTGTTTGATTCTTTTCCATTATAACACATTACATTTCCAAGGAAAGCAATATCTAGAAAAAATATTTTCAACCACCTTTATTTTCATGTCTTTTCTCCAAGCACTTCTCCTGGCAAACACCTCCTGTTTTTGTTTGTTTGTTTGTTGCTGTGTTTTTTTCTTTTTCTTTTTCTCTTTCTTTTTCTATTTATTTGTGATTCAACTACCTGCACATGATTTGACTGGTTGTAAACCTATGGACAGGTATAACCTGTGAAATGTGTGTCTCATGGCATTCCAAATTTTATGTACTGCCCAGTACAAATAAAGGCATTTAGGCAAAGGCCTCCTGCAGGATTTTCATGAACGTGTGTCAGAGGCTTACACAAGAGAAACCTAGACTGAGCTTGTCAAAAAGTCCTAAGGTAGAAAAGGTTGAAAAATACTGTGTTCCAGAAGTGGAGTTATTCATTTAAACATGCTTTTTTGACAAAATATATTTCTATCCAGCGATAGGTTTTACTAACTCCAATTCAACAATTCCTCTGTGTTTCAAATAGCTTCATTAAAACAAAATAAAAGTAGAAAATGGAACACTTCTAAATCTCTGTAGGTCTATTGCAAGTTAAGATGACACTTTACACTTTTATAAATGTAGGGTGAGGAGATCTGTAACTTGGAAGACATAAAAGTATTTCATTACTTACTCAAAATTCCCACTTAACCATTCAGTAGGGGCTGCATCTTCTCCACTGATGTCAATGTGATAAAAGATTTATTTTACAAAATGTGTGTATAAAGTGTAGTCTCTAGTGAGAAGAAACAGCAAAAAGATTTATTCCTTGGCATAATTTTAAATGTCATCTGTTAAATTTAGGGGACAAATTTGCAAAAAGATCCTACTCTTTTTACCAGCAACAATGTTTTAAGTCATGTGGGTGCCATGTAGAAATAAAAAGCATGGACAAATGTAAATCCTCCTGGGGAATTCCAAGTTATTGAAAAGTGACATGCAGGTCTCCTATATATTGTTATAGCCCTAACTTAAAAAATTAATGATGCTGACTAATGCACACTCTTTAAATAGGAAATGACATTGTTTCCCAAATGGCTCCTGTAGAGAATTTAGATGCTTTTAACATTTAACTTCCTGAGTCAGGTTCTGTTACCATACCTTGATGTGATTCTGAACCTAAACTAATGATCTCAATATATATTATAAAACTGTAACTGTGTTTCCATTAGAATCATCCTATTCTGACTACTTAAAATAGATCATGTGTATCTGATAATGGAAATGTTCTGTGATGACTATCAAGGCTATCGGACTCACATTCTATCACTTTTTTCTTACAGAATATCTTGCTGCATTTGATGCTATGACTCTAAGAAGAAAAGTATGCCTGGTTTTCATAGAGTTTGCACTGGTTCAAACATGATGAAAAGCCATGTGTTTGATTTGCAGCTTGAATAGCAACATTGCTTTGTGATACTAATTATTATGACAAACCTTTCTTTGTTTATCACGCTTCTAAATGTCTTTAGCTGTGTCATTCTGAATTCATGACTAGATCAGTTGTCATTTTCTCTCAGGAGTATTGCAATCTCGAAGCTTTCTTTTTCAGCAGTATGTGTAGCCAGTTATACCTTCAGCAAGTGTAATTACCACTAAATTGAGTTCTTTCCACTTGGTTCTCCTTGGAAGTTCTCCTCAGCCTTTACCAGGGCAATAATAGCACATATTTCCTGCCTTCTTACTTATTTTTTTTATCCCTGAAGAACAGTCTGTTAAAAAAAAAAATGATTTTAACAATAATCATATGTGCATATATGTGTGTATACATACAACAGATGCAAACTGACTGTTAGTGTCTATGCTTGTTATTGTATCCATTAATATGTCTTCAGTACAAACATGACTTTTATAAATGTCATGTGTATGTACATACAGTTATTTTTTCCCTTGCTTCCACAAGTTCACAATATTGATTATGCTCACTTAAAAAGGAGGTGTTTATATAAATATATATATATATATTTTTCCTGTTCAGTAGAATCTTTGTAAATGCTCCTCTGCCAAACAAATATTTTTCTGTAGGCTCATTTATACAATTTGAGTGCTCATAAATGCACTGTATCAGCTGTATATTAATTATCAATTAATAAACATATGTTTAATATCAACATATTATCATTATTATGATAATGAACATATAATCAATTCTTTATAATTATATTTATTTTATATATAGGATGATGCAGTGTTCTCTGTGTTTCCCCTAACTGTATTTTAATGAAAGGACAAAAATATATGTATCTCTCTGTAATATATGAGGGAATTCTTGTGGAAGAATGGCCTGGAAAAGGGGAAACTTAAGAGAAAACCTAGGACCTAACAGAAGTTTTGGCATTACAGCAGCTTGCTGGGGTGATACACAGTTGCCGCTTCCAGGATGGCTGGTATGCACGGACTCTGCTCCTCCACAGCTCCCTGGGCAACACGATCTGCCCACCACACAGCTGTAAAGGGGAGTAACGGAGGATGGAGCAGAGTGAAGGCACCGCGGCCAAACTCTGTTGCACTCCCTGTGCTGGATCACTGATAAGCCGCACAGTAGCTGTCCAATAGGAGATATATGATAACATGTCCAGTGCTGAGTCAGCAAGAGTGGCAAATCACTCTGTTCGGATGAACTTTGGTTGTACTTTGCTCATTATAATGCCAACACACACCTCCATCCCAAAAGTTACCTGGCTCTGAGGTATGACCACTCCTCACTGAGCATGCGCCCTAGATTTTCGACTGACTGTACCTTTAAATGCAAGCGAGAAACTTTTTCACCAATCAATAACAATATTAAGTATGACTATAGTCACTCAAGCTCCATCTGAATGTAAGAAAAAGTATAAAAGGTGAACTAAGGATGAGAAGCGGCGGGGAGAAGATTCCATCGTAAATCCTGAGTCAGTTGACGGGCTGAACCCCCTTCCCCCCAACCTCGGGTCAGGACACTGCCTGAGGATACTAAGGAGGAGGAAGGAAGAATCCATCGTAACTCCTGGGTCAGTCGACGGGCTGATCCTCCTTTCCTCCCCTCATGTCGGGACGCTGCCTGAGGAGACTGGAGACTGAGAGCCCTCTCCCATCTTCTGGGGTAAGTGATGATTGCACATTTGTACCTCAGAGCTAGCTAAGACCCCACACTGTAGTAGAGAATTGCCTATAGTGACATACGAAACCTGCTTTGTAAATGTTGCATTTGAATAAATCATGCTATTTGTGAACTCGACTACTTGTTTGGGGGGTGAGCGATCAGACCTACAGTTGACAGACTGTTCGTGAATCCGATACTGCGAGAGTCGAGCTTATAGTTGATCATACTATTTGGGAACTCGATTCGCTCCTAGGAAGGCGATCGGACCTACGGTCCTCTGACTGTGAATCCGATACTGATTTGGTATCTCCTTCCCACCGCTTGCCACCACTACGGCTTTCAAACTGCAACATTTTTCCGACAATTCTCTATACTTATTAGTTTACATACTTTTATAATAAATAGATTCCACAACAGTAGTTTGAGTATGTAAGTCATGTGGCTGCTACATACGCATGAAGAAAACTATTGCCTTAAAGCACTGAATAACCTCATTAATTCAACAATTCACTAAATTCAAGTTCTTCTCTCTTGGACACAGATTTTATTTGTGTTTTTTGCATTTCATGTAGTTCTTACTTAATTTTTTGGTTAAGTTGACGAGTAAAGTCCTTGTGATTTGACTTCAGATTAGTTCAGATACAGTATTAACTGAGAATATAATGAATATAGTCCTCAAATCCTAACATTACTAGAGCAACATTTATGGCTTTTGGAGTTTGTAGTAGTTGTTAGAAAAAAACTTGAAGTATCTCTGCATCTTTATTAAGCCAAATAAGACTTTTTAAAACCATTTAATATTTAATTAAGATAGAGGCTGCTTTATTAATTCTTAATTGAATGCTTGCATGAGAGACATACTGTAAGTAAGCTTTTCTAATCTAGAGCTAGACTCCCAAAAGATAAACATTTAATTTTCTTGACAGAAAGGGAAAATGTGTGTGTGGAGAAGAACAAAGATAGAAAACCAAGAGAGTACAAGATGACAAATAAAGGAGGATGTGAGAAATGCATGTATTTTTATTAAATAATACTTAAATTTACAGACAGAATTCTTTACTTGCTCCCTCAAGACAACTGAGAATTGTCTCTCCCCTAAGAGCAGAGATAACCAGAGGTAAAAATGTAATTGTTGTCATTTAAATGGAATTATGTCAGTCACCTGTGAAAGATACTTAATCTTTATTCATATTTCATATAGGATAGGGTTACAAGTCTGCTTCTAAACCAGCAACTTTATTGTTTCAGCAACTGCATTCTTAATTGCTCCTTGGGGCAAGAGAATGAAAATGTAGGTATTATTTACAAAATACTGACTTACAGAACAGAAAAAATATACTTCATGTCTCATACGAGTCTTGATTTTAGACTCGCTATCTCAGGAGGCAATCCAATGTTACCTATAGAAGATGAGAAAGATGTCAGTGAGCCACCTGGTAAGGGGACCATGACCCTGTCATCTGAATCTAGAGAAAGAGACAGTGGATACTGGTCATATTAGGCATATCAGACCTATTATTCCTGCTGGCCTACTGCCTCTGAAAAAAAAAATGTGTCTTCAAGGAACTCTTTCTCTATTTTTCTGATTATTTTTCCTCCTCCTTTTTGTTTTGTTTTCTACCCAACTAGTTAGATATCTGAACTGAACATTTTGATGATTATACTAGCAAAATGAGCAAAATGTATTTTATTAGCTTCTTGTTCTGTTTGTTAGACCTTTCTACATTTTTTGATATAATATCCAAAGGAATATTGCTGGTTTTACTGTGGCACTGCCACAATTACCATAAAGATGATATTATTTCTTGCTACTGAGTCTGGTTTAGGATGCTAAATTTAGTCATAGTCTTCTTAGTCTTAAATATATGCAAATGGTATAATTTCTTGGAGAGGGGAAGTTTCTTCTGAAGAGTGAGGATTGATGTTCAGTGATAGAAATTTGGTGGATGTCATTCTCTCTTTTCACATAATAGTCACCTGAATAGTGAATTGACATCTGAGGAAGTTGAGTGTAACACTGGACACACCCTCTTTGCTGCATCCTTCTTAAAATAATACATTTAATAAAATATATTCTTATAAGTTTGAAGACTTTTGCTATCATCTAGAATATT
This sequence comes from Crypturellus undulatus, assembly GCA_013389825.1. Lineage (NCBI taxonomy): Eukaryota > Metazoa > Chordata > Aves > Tinamiformes > Tinamidae > Crypturellus > Crypturellus undulatus. Next base: position 118,381 of record VWPW01003336.1, on the reverse strand, counting down.
TCACAAAAGGCGTGACAAGTCTGCACTGTGTTCAGCTGTCATTTGCATGAAGAAGGACTAGGATACATATGCTAAAAGCCATCTGAATTGTTGTCTTCACACCTGTTGCACTGAATATATGAATAAGTAAGCTAGGAGTTTTAGAGATTGCTGTTTTGGTTGGTTTGCTGCTAAAAAGTCCAATAATCATTGCAGTTGCAAACTTCAAAATGACATTTTATTAGACTGACAATTCATTAGCAGTAGCGATTACCAGTCTTGATCATGATTCCTCCTGTTTGGGGAACAAACTTTGTTCTGGTTTCACCTTATTCTGCAAGATTAGTCTTGTTTCACTGGACACCTTTCCTACTGATTCTTTATCTTACTAGCATATGTTTTCCTGTATCCTTTTTGTGAATCTATGTCAAATTTGCCCCTTAGTAGTTAGAGATTAATTAAACACTTAGGCTCAAGCATGTTACAAAATCTACATTGTTGCTGCTTATCCTGTATCAAACTGGTTATGCAGCGGTATACAATGATTCTACACTTGCTAATTATGATACTTAAGTGTGCTTATGTCTGCAGTAAAGATAAATAAATATTAATTATATCTCGCTTAGTATGCTTCCCAAAGGGTGAAAAGGACTTCTGTTTTGGCTACAGGGTGTGTTTGAAAGATCTGGTCTCTCTGAGTTGATCACAATTTTATGATTAAATGTGAATTATGGCAAACCCTAAGTCCAGGAAGCATGGGAAAGATGTTTGACTCATGAGCATATATAAGTGCTTACAGAATTTTGTAAAACAAAGTAGAGGCATCACTGAGTTGCAGACATTATCTGGATTACCCACACATAGGTAGCAGGTCCTCTGAGTGGAGCTTCAGGTTTGGCTGTGTTAGACGCTTCAAGAAATACAAAAGTTGTTACTACCCGCAATGTATGGGCAACTGAACCAAGCTTCAGGTTTCTTTCAGCTTGCTCAGAGTTCCCCTGTTGCCAGTGGACAGGTACTTTCAAAGATATTTATCTTGCTTATGTTAGAGAGCTGTTTTGGATGAACAGTTTTCTCAAGGTGCCTTATTCTCTTCACTGACTGAAGAGGTAGCCTAAACAATTACTTTATCCTAGACATATAATTATCATTATTTCTTTCAGAATTTTTCTCTCTTAGATGGTTAATTATAGGCCAGATATTCAAAGAAGTACTGCTACTATTGTTTTTTTATTTTATTTTTTTTATTTTTGTATTGAGTGCATACCACCATGTAAGTAAAGGTTAAAATATTACTCATGTGGGTGTTCTTTATTAACAATAAGAAAAAATAATCAGCATGTAACCATGAAATTTATTACATAGATGTGACAAACAGAGGATGCTTCCCCTTTTTTTATGAGCTTTAACCATGTCTACAAATACTCAAGAGACTCATGATTATGTCACCTTTCATTAATAGCGATATTGTTTAAATTACGTATTACTTTTTCTGCACAATCTGCACTTGCTTCTTTGGCATCAGACAACTAGGCATCAGACAACTAGGTTGTTCGGTATGGTAATACCATTTCAGTCTCTGTGCCAAAGGTTATGGTTTTGAAAGAGTCAAATGGTTGCAATCAGTGCTTATGGTTGGATTATCTGTTATGTTCTGGTCATCTCTAACTGTTCAAGCACGGGATGTAAACCTGAAATCTCTCAGAGATCCTGTGATGGGAATCCCACCAGAGTGAGTGAGCTGTCAAGCAGCTATAGATTAATTATAATAGGCTTTTGTACCCTCGGTCTACACTGAGAGCAGCTGGAATGTTCTGTATACATTACATTCCTAATAGCCCCTGTGGACTCCAGCTGTCTGGCAGAAGCTGGAACAGCCTTTCAGTGTAGAGATCTGAGGTTGAAACTGTGACAAAAAAAAAAAAAAAAAAAAAACACCCACTGAGACTCTTATAGAAAATTAGCTTTTAGCTTCTTTCGGGGCAGAAAGTCCCGAACAGTGAGTACGGTGCGTATGGGGACAGAAGAAGTTAGATTCTCTAACAGAAACAGATGGACAGTGATGGCTGGAATCATTCCTTAGTGTTACCAGGATAACACTGGATTTTATTATGTGATCCCAGAGCTTAACAGGTTTATAAGTGATGAGTATGCTTTCTTGATTTCTTTTCTGCTTTCCGAATAAGGCTACTGTAGAAGAAATAAATTTGTATCACTTGTCCCAGAACAAGACCTGTTCAAAATAGTTCATAGCCCACAAAGAAGATAATGTAAGATAAATGAAAAAGCAGGACCTCTATTTAATTTAGATCTTATGCACAAATCAACCATTAAGGACAAAATCTTCAGGCAAAAATTCAGAAAAAAAACCCCCAAAACATTCAATTTACATTTTTTCTAAAGTATCCTCCCATGGAGATCCAGATCCTGGAATAAATATCAATATTCTCCAAAATTCTATGTAATTGAGGTTTTACTCTATCCATTTAATACCTGTAATTTATATTACTTAGCTACAAAACTGAGAGAGTTTCATAAACTAAAATTCTTTCACATTAGTGAAAAATACAGCATTTACATTTCTTTGTTAAATGTATAGAGCCTTCCCCCTTGACACTCAAGGAGAATAGCACCATATCCTGTCTTCTGTGTTGTACTGTTGTGTCAGTTCACTTGCTTGTAATCTATAAATCTATGGCACAGAGAAAGTCGTAAGTCTAATAACCATCTTTTTCAAAAAAACGAAAAAAAATCAGGACTGTCATTGCCTTTCACGAATTAGCACTTTATGTAGGAGAGATTTTCTATAAAACCAACCTTTTACAAAATATTAATCTTTTAAAGGTGTCCTGATTCTTTAGAAAGTATAAAATGCTGTCTATTAACATAAAAAGATAAAAGACTGAAAGTGAAATTTTGTTATGAAATGTCATAAACTACATGATAAAACAAATATGCTTAGGTCTCTTGCAGAGAAAAAGCAAGCAACAAACATAACCTATCTTTAAATCCATCAAAAGAAGTAGGGGGAAAAAGGCTTACTAAAAGAAATATATTTTTTTAGAGACTCTTTAGGGTCATCCTCAAAATTTTCAAATGAATTAGGATAATCACTTAATCAGAGTTATTTTTCTATTGAAGTTAAACAGATCCATTACACCCAACAGTTAAATTCCTGTTTATATTTCAATTTGTACATCTAGAACATAATTTCTCTACTTCGGTAAAGGAATATATTTCTGGTTTGGGATAAATGGTATACTTTATTTTCTACCGCTCATTCTTCTGAAGAGTTCTGAGGAATTGCTTCAGTATCTTTTTCATTCCTCCCTTTCTTTTTACAAGAAATCTTTGTCCACGTGGAAGTAGATCTCCAAGTACTCTATGACATTTTTTTTCAGAGACTGGTGAAAAATTTGGTCTTAATATTTATCTCAAGGACCCAGAAAGAGTGTGTTACTCACATCTCATATTCCAGCTGATATCATCAGTAATTTTTTTTTTGCTGCCTTGGATGTATAAATTGCTTATTTAGAAAGTGATTTAATGTACTCCTAGTGGATAAAATGAGCTTAGGTCTTCCAAACAAAGAAGTTCTTTTGAAATGCACATAAGTGAGATTCCAGGAAAAAAAAAAAAAAAGATACTAAATTGGCAAGAAGAATGAATGTCTGTAGGGAGGCAATTCAGTGTGTCTACTAGTGTAGGTGTCTGATAACTGGACTGTACATAGACCCCACATTAAAAAATTGAATCTTTTCCACTAAATTGCTTCAAAAAGACCATAAAATCCTTGGGATTGCATCTATTATATACCAGATACTGAATAAGTAAAAAGAGCAAATATACCAGGCATGAAGGAAAGAGTGATAAAAATGCAACTGAGGTGTAAATGAAGTGGTTGAGTCCTTCATCTAAAAGCATTCTACAGTAAAATTCTCACTTATGAAAAAAGGGCAGTTCAGCAGCTAATAAAAATAATAATAAAAAAAAGAGCAGAATAACCTATTGACAACTGGAAGCATAAAAGTTGCGGCTAACTAATGATGGCTTGAATATATTTGAAATAACCTGAATCTGTTTCACTGAAAAAAAGGCCCAGCAGTTATACAAGAACAGTATAATAACAGTAGTTGCATCATTGTCTTGTATATAGAAGTTATCTTGTATGTTGAAAAAACATTCCTTTCAACACTGAGCTACAGTCATATGAAGATTCGCAATTAATAGGAACAAGGCACTTACTTAGATACGAAGTTATTCGCTGCTGTCATTGACAGTGGGGATAACATTATATATTCTGCAGGATTTAAAAAAAATTCTCTGACACAGTCAAAAAGATAGATCACTGAGAAGTGACATTATATTTTAAGGTGACTATTTAAAATCAAAAATTTTCAAATCCAAAACATACTAAAGATTTTTAGGGCATTTGTCCTAAAACATATGAACTTTTGAAAGCGAAATTGAATTTCTATATAGCATAATGTGAACTAAAATTTCAGAAAGAAAAGAGGAATAAAATAATAGAAAAACTGTTTTCAAAAATAGTTCAAAGAATTTCCTGTCATAAAAAACAAAATAAAACAAAACAAAAATGTAATAAATAAGTCTACTAAACTAGAGAGAAAAATCTATTGCTTGTATATAAATAAATTTCATATCTGTAAGCTAAGGATAATAAGCTTATTTCATAAGCTAAGGATGTTATAGAACTCTATCCTGAGAAAATGAAAAGATGACTGCAGCTGATACTGAACACAGTAAAGACCTAGAAGAGGTGAGACTCTCATCCCCAGCTCTTACTAGAGAATAATGCGAAAATGCATTAAGCAAGAAACTACTTTCTGATATCATCTCAATTTCAGGAGGCAACACGTAAAAGAACATCCCATGCAGCACTTATATTAGTCTCCTTCCTGAGTCTGTTCTATTCAGCAAGCAACTAGGCAGCTAAAAGTGCATCCCCAAAATACCTTCAAATGAAGCAACCATCTGTGTCAGCCCCTCTGAAATAAAATTTGCTCAAGCACCAAACAGTAATGTGGAAGAATTTTATAATTTCTTTTTATACAATAGCTTCCTGAAAATTGAAATACTTTTATGATTTATTAAAAGCATTCCCTACATGTTCAGATTTTGTATTCCAGGAGAGGGGCCTAGATAAACAGAGTGAGAAGAGAGTGAGATTTACTTCGGAATTGAAGATTCTTAATAGCCAAAGAAGTGTTCTTATATATCCATTTGAGATGCTTGAGTTAAATATTTTGTTGGTTTCCTAAGATTTAGCAGAGTATTTATTTTGTATCCAAACACTTCCTCTGCTTTTTAAAACTCTTATTTTGATCTCTGTTATAATCCACAAATTTACCTAGGTTTTGCATGAAATTCTCAAACTGTGAGGCATTAAGACATAATTGTTTACTAATTTTTGGAATACTAAATTAAGCTGCAGTTTACCTGGATAAAAAAGTCTATATCAAATAAGTTTCATTCTTACTGTTATAAGCTGTTTGAAGTCCTCCATAGACAGCACTACAGAAACAATCGTAACTGATATCAGAGGTGCAAGATATTTGCTTTATTATTAGGTCTTGTCCTTTATAAGAAAAATGATCAAATATTATTGTTATAGTTATTTTGATGTCTGTCTTTCACTATCTATTGTAGTCTGGAAAAGATTTTGACATGATAAAAACTCACAGGTGGAATTTTAGTCTAGATCCAGATAAAATTTAGAGATGCAGGATTCCTTTTGAAGCAGTTGCGGACAGGGCGGTATCTGGGACATATAACTCAAATGAAACTTAAAATATTGACTTTAAGTAAATTAATTAAAAGTGATTAATTAAAGGGTAAATTAATTAAAGGTAAATTAATTAAAGGTAATTAATTAAAGGGTAAATTTTAACATAAAAAGGTAGTTAAAACAAGAAGTGTTGAATAGAAGCTCTTTGTCTGCATCCTTAACTTTAGGAAGAGGTATCATCTTTTCTGAACTACTGTTAGAGGTCCCAGTGGTGCTCTCTTTATCTAATAGTTCAGCATTTAGATCAGATGTGCTGTGTGAGAGTGTTGAATGTTGAAGGCCTAAGGCGAGCTAAATATACCTGTTCCCACAATTGCTGCAATGATCAGACTATCAGTAGTTCAGAGAGATTTCTAAGTGCATATAGTAATTAAAAAAAAAAAAAACAAAAAACGGTCTGCAGAACTCAGACACAGTTCCTCTCATTTGAATGACTGCTCATAAAAATCTCAGAAATGTGTGCTCTGGTTAATGAGATTTTTATCACATAACAATATGCTTTTTCAAGGAAATCATTGTAAAACTATTAGTCAATAACGTTAATGCTTTAAGTGCTAAGCAAACATTTGGGTCAGAGTGAAACAAAATGAATATGTGTTTTGATAATGGGATAATTCACCACACTATGGTTTTACAGGACAAATGCATTGTTTAAATATTATTAATTCTATATTATATCATAGATACTATGCTATATATGTATGTGTTTATATATAATATAATAATTATATATAACACATAAATAATACATTTTAGTATGGCTTCTGAAAAATTGTTTTCAGATCTATTCTAGGAAGCAACTAAGTTATTTTGGTGTCTAATATATTATCATGAAACACACTCATTAACATTAACTTCTTTCTGAAGTTAATAAAACTGACAATAAGTATCCTGGAGCTTAGCAATTCACATAAATTTTTATTAAGTGTAAATTTCATATGAGGTTACCAAATGGAATGTGATGTTATTAATGTAGAAGCTATATAATTAGTAACTGGAAAACATAAAAAAAAAAATAAAACAGAGGAAAAAAAGTCCTACTGAGAGGTTTCATTTCATTTCCCATTTTGGAAAAACTACACTGAAGATGAAAAGAAATTTTCCAGGGAAATGTTTAATTTTAAATTTCAGCCATAACTTGTTTACTTGCTTTGAAATCCAAGAGGACAGTCAAAATTAGAATCTCTCTACTTTCTACATTCTCTGGCAATTTCCTCTAAGGTGTGCTTGGGAAATCTAATGCTTCTTTTTATTAATAATACTCAGATATTATTAATACTCAGGTCAGTTCCTCTAGTTCTGATCAAAGAATTTCTGATGTCTTATGTTCTATATACAGACACAACCAGCGTCTCTTTGATATGTGTGATGGTTCAATTGTGTATCCATTTCCATGATATATTATTGTCAAGTAGTTACCTCAAGCATTATCTGATAGTTTACCCTTAAGGCTTTCTCCTTATCTTAAGAAGATGCTTGTAAAGATTCTTGAAACTGATTAAAAGGTAGCATATTATTTTATTTTATCATTTGATTCTGGAACTTTAAAATGTAGTTGCCCACCAATTTGTGAACAAGGTGCTGCTGGAACAAGTGATGGGTATCAACTTTTAAAACTACTTGTGTGACTTCTCTTTTCCTTTCTCACTTCCTTGTTTCCTTGCTTCTTCTCTCTCCATCCTTCTCTATTTCTCCTACTACAGTTTCACAATTCTGAAGATAAAAAATATCATTTATTAAAAACATACCAATTTGCATACTTTTTGTCTTATTTTGCTATTAAACAAAGATGTTCACTTTCGTTTTTCTTCTTCCAAAAGTACTTTTCTTGGGACCAGCTAAAATAGACACCCTATGGATATCATGAGCTGCTTGAGAATATAAACTTTTGAAGCCAAGCAAGTGTAACCTGCAGATTATTTTCTGCAAAAACAGTTTCCTCATCCATGAAATATACCCTAAAATGAAAATTCTATTTCACAAAAGATTATATTAAAATGCCCTTATTAATTACCCCTTTCTGATGTTCTTAATTTCTTTGTCTGCCACATCAAATATGTAGCTGCTAAGTAACATTAAAAAGAAATATAAATAGAACAGAAAGAAATGGAAAGAATAGAAAATCGAAAAAAGAGAATAAAAAAGAGGAAAGGTTACAAACAGAGGTGACAATTATATTCTTTCTTGATATTTCTCTGTTTTCTCATCTGACACTATGGTCTTTTTTTGGATGTGTATATACATGAAGAAGGGAATTAACATATGCAAACACAGTTCAAAAATTTTTCAAGCCTTATCTATCGTGAATTTCACTTTGGAGTTTACATTCAAAAGAAACAAGGTTGTGATTACAACCAAAATGCCAAAGCTTCACTTTCTCAAGGGAAGAAGCTATCATAGGTCTGTCTTATACAGAGATGAAAAAAAATGTGAGGACAATACCTGCTTGATTGAGAAAAGCTTTTCTATTTGGAAATAGGTGTTTTCAGAATTGGATTGGTCCTAGCATCATCATTTTCTGCTGCTGTGATTGAGTTGCTGCCAAAGATTCAATTTTGAAAATGTCTCTATGAAGAACAAAACTAGCTTTTTAAAAGGAAATGATTCTACTTACAGCTGAGTTTTGATGAAACCTTTAAGCAGAATAAAACCTTTATATTTTTTCCCCTTGAGTTTCCAGTTTCTCTGTTTTGTACAATTTCAAAATGAAAAGCTGTGACCATATCAAATATTTGTGTGAGCAAAAAATTTGTTTGGTTTAATGCTGTGCCCGAAATTCTCAGTTCCTGCAGGCAATTTTCTTAGAGTTTTTATCATGCCATAAACGTGGATACTTTTTAAATTTTAGTAATGTGAATGTATATTCATATTGTGCATTCATATTGCTTATCATGTATTACATTTTGAGAACATTCAATTTGTTACTTGATAATTGTACCTGAGAGGTTAAAATAAATACAACAAAAATTAAATAATATTTTTAAAAATATTTTTTATTTCTTTTAAAACGTCTTCACCATTATATGAGGGAAGAATAATTTACAGTGAAAGGGAGAGTTGAGTAATGTGCTGCAGAAAACAACTGATTTGAGTTCTTCATCTCTGCAACTAGTTTTTACCCCAAATCTTTGGAGGTCTTAAAGGGCATTGGCAGAACTCTGTGGTTTTTGTAACTGTGGAATTGTGTCTTTGCAAAGCTAAATATGCTTCTAAATTTTGTGAGTGCAACACAGTGCCAAGAAATACTGGTCAGCTGACAGCTCAGAATCTTTTTCAAATACTACCAAACACAATGCTCCACTTCTAAAGAAATACAAATACTGATCATGATCACTGAGCTTCAGTTTTATGTATATAGCAAGGTCATTTAAATGATTTTAACTTAAAGGATAGCTATTATTGAATTTCAGAGAGTCAGCGCTATAATTCTTAAATATAAATTTCAATCTTCATTAAAATATTAACTATAGAATTTGTCAAAAAACTTACTAAGAATCTCCAGAGTTTGGAGGCCTGTAATTTTTAACCTGGTAGATATAAGGTTAAATCAACAGCTATGGCAATCTCACCCTTAGAGACTCAGTGTGTGTCTAGTCTCCTAGTTGTTCCACCAGATGCTACAGTCCCTTTGGCAGTCAGCTGGAACTCCTCTGGTCCTTCAGTAGCCACCTGCCCCTGTGGTCTCACTTTTGAGGACACTCACATATATGTGGCTCCAAGGTCACCTAGGCTGATTAGGTGAAGGGAATGACCAGTAAAGTGTGCTGAGCAGCCTTGTTTACATGCAACTTGTAGTTTTGATCTCTCTAATTTTACATTTGTTTCTCCCCACATCATCTTTCTCTGTCTTTAGTTCTTCCCCTAAGTATCCTATAGTCAGTCTTGCTCCATCCAAAAATACTCTTTCTGTGCATCCCACACCATGTCCATGCCCCTAGATACCAACCTCCTTCAGTCCAAAAGGTGCTCTGAAGAGCCAGCCTTGTTGACTCCTTGTGATGGGCTTCACACCTGGCCAATGAATCTGATGCTCTCCTGACATGCCCTGATAGGAACGCAGAGAAATTGTTTCTTCTCATGGGTAGATAGTCTGGGCTCACCTCCTGCCATTATGCTGCTCTTCTGCACCTGATGACTTAATCCTTCCTGTGACGTACCTGAAAGTAGCAAGCAAGGCCTTATTTGGGTTCCCTCACCTGCTTCTCCTGTTCCTCTCTGCTTTTTTTGTTTGTTTGTTTGTTCATGGACATTAGCTTTTTATCAGATAACCTGACAATGACATATTAGCAAAGTTAACAGTAAACCAAATAGTCTACTATTTCCTATCACTTCCAGGTTTTGCAGACCTTTAGTTTTCTTAGCTATTAACTTTAACTTTGTGAGATATCACAAGTGATTATCTACATTGAAAATTCAGGTATATCTTAAAAAAAATTGTTAGGCTAAAAAAAAGATTATTAGGCTAAGGTTATATTATTTTAAATATTTAACTCACTTCCCATAATTGAAGAAGAAGGAAAAAAAGATATGAAGTCAACAAGTGTATAGTTGTAAAACATTGGAGTCAGTTTATCTGCTAGCAATTAGATGTGGGTAAAAACTAGTTTCAATTTAAAGTGCGACCAGTCTACCTAATATTTGTTCATTTGTTCATTAGAAAAAAAAATACAACCAAAAAATTATTTATTGAAATTGCAAAGAGGCAAAAAGCAAAGAGACAAAAGTCAGTGATTCGATGGACTAGTAGTCAAAATGATTTACCATCTGGTATTGCAGAAGTGAACTCTCTTCCCAACACTTTCTACGTATGTGATGAGGTTAAAAAAAAAAAAAAAGCTAAGATAAACATTAAGTCTGTGATTCAATCATTATAGTCATTATGCTATCTGGGAGATGCTGAAGAAGTCATAGGAATGGTCATAGGAATTGTCTCTTTTCTAATTGAGCTTTTTTAACTTTCTTTTCTAAGAGAGACTGAAAATATGCTCTTTTTTTCAAGCAGAAGCAAATTTTACTGATTTAATTACAAAGGATAAAATACTACTACTATTATTATATCACGTCTAGAAATAATAGCAGTAATAATTCACTGCATTTTAGCAATGCAGATCATTTATGAGAGGGATTAAGATTAATAAGTTTCTGAGAAAAATGGTGGATTTACAGTTAAAGAGTTGCCCAAATTCATCCTTAGCCTCCCAAAATGAGCCCCAAGAATTTAGCATCATACATGATGCTGAATGCATTTCAGTATGTCTGGTGGCATATGTCTATTAATTAATAAATATCCCTATTAGTAGGCAGGATTCTCCACTGCACAGGTAAGTGCATTTCCTGGTCTGGTGCCCAGGATTATTCTGGAAAAATGCTGTCCATAGTTTTCACAGAGGAGAAATAAGACACACAAAGATTTTACTGAGGGTTATAAAACTCCAGTGGAGATAGGCCCAACTATCCACAAAACAAGAACTGCCACTATATACAAGCACCATTCTTTCTTCTTGTTTTTCATGAAACGCTCCAGTAGCAAATCCTGCATAGATATAGCACAAAGAAAAACATTTATATTTTATGGAGAACAAAAGCAAGCAAACAAAGAAATACTCTTTCTATGCTCAAAGCTACCAGCATTATTCACCTCTTTTCGTTCTTTTCTTATTTGTCTATTTTCTCACACATTTCAACCCTTCTCTTCTTCCATGAATAGTTTCACTTTCACATGTCAATTTAAGTCTAATTTACCCTCCTTAATTCAGTCTGCATCTTGGTGTAAAACTGAAATCCTTTTATAGTTTTTACAATGCTTATATTTCAAATAAAAATAAGATTTCTCCTAGCTATATAAATAAAATAGCTAAACTAGAAAGATAATAGAGAACATGGCAGGATGTTACAATCCAATAATAGCAAAATAAAGCAAACAAAAGGAAAATACTTAACAAGAAATCAAAAGAAAATACATGAACCAAGTACAAAGTATCAAGCATGCAAGAACTAAGTAGCACAATTTATTTTCTTTTTTTTTTTTTTGAGTTAGAATGCTTTTATTATTCAATGATATCGGATCTGCAAAATTTTGGCATCCTCCATACTCATTTAACTGCATGGAATCCTTGTAAAACACCTGCCTACAGAGACATTCTTGCTTAAAATACTGATTTTTTTTACAAAGGATTATGAGTGCATCTGCTCCAACAGTACTCTTGTTAAAAGCTTTGACAATTTGGAAATCACTTGTCAAATTATCCCCTATCAATCTAGGGCATGGAAAAACTTTGAAAGTTTTTCTCTGAGGTGTAACTTGGGAAAAGAGTGGAGTTATAGTTAATAATCTTCTGCTCAATAGAAGATTTTTTTCTTATTTATCCCTGTTTCAAAATAAATGGTAAAGTTTGAATTTGAACTTGTATGAAGGTTTTTCTCCCAGAAGCATTTGGACTCTGTATATATCTAGTGGAAAAGAGATGTAAAGTGATTCTTACTGCCGTTGGTACAAAAATTTGTTATGCTGTGAAAAATGAGAGTTATTAGTGGGATATAAGTTAAAGTTTAGTATTCAAGAATTTAATATTCATTAAATACACTACAAACAAGGAAGAACTTAAGGGAAACACATAGGACTTCAGTGTCATTAAGAGTCATCACGTGTCTCCAAGAAACAGTTAAACCCAAAGTTGCATTACTCTTAGCTGAAAGTTAATTTTCTATTTGAGTCAGAGAGGTCAAAAATTCAGGCGCTAGCTTCAAGTTACTCAATGCAAATGGTTGTTAACAAGGTAGCTTCCTGTCTTTAACTGAGCATCTGGAGAAAGGACCATGAACAGATTTATTTTTCAGAAAGGAGTTAACAATTATGCAAGCCATAGATATAATTTTAAATGTCAAGCCTATGCAGATGTACATTTGAAGGTTGAAATGTTTAAGGCAGAATTTTTCATATAACACAGGCAATGCTGTGTTAAAATGATCTTGGTTTTGGAATTTATCCATTATATATCATTTCCAAAGTGAGGAGGAAAAATAAAAAAATAAGAAAAAAAGGTCAATGGTAAAGAAACCATTTGTATTATTATGATTATTACAACTTCTGAACTGTGAGATTCTAATATACAAAACAAGTATCAGGATAAAATATATATGGCTTACTTTTTTGTTTGTGTGTGGAATCAGTTTCGTAGCTTCACTAAAACTGGGATGATTCTGATTTATGTATCTTTAACTCAGACACTATTAAAATTTTAATTAATACATTTAACAGCATTAACACATTTCTTTGGTCAAATAGAGTTTACTCACTGAGATAATTTTATAGTGACTACTTGACAGTGGGAATGCTCAGCTCATTACAAATAAAACCCTTAACACAGAAGTGGTTTAGGACCACTGTAGTTGGCTGTAGTATTTGTTTGCACTATATGCATGTCAGGGGATGGCCACATCTTCCAGTACCACAGTGGCATTCTCTTTTGCAACCTAATGTTGATCAGAAGAAGCTCTACTGAAGTAAGACAAAGGTGCAATATCTTTATATGTGCAGAAAGGATCAAAACCTGAGTGACAAGTACCTTGGTAAGCACAGCGGGAAAATATCTACTCTCAGGTTGTGGTTGTAACCGTTGCCAGGAAGATGCTTGAAAGAGATGATATCTTCTTACTTTTACACATAATATTTATGTCTATTTCATGTTCTTCAATCACATACAAATTTCTGATATTTAATTAGCTATGAAATCAAATATAGAAATGACTCTATAAAGTTAAAATTAACGCTTACAGGAAGCAAATTAATCTGATAATAACTTCTCACCTGGCACAGTTTAAAAAGTTATAGTTCAGGCTATATATTCAGCATTCAGTTTTGACATTCAGTATGTCAAGCTGGGACCAAGGCATACTTAATAATATCCCAATCAATGTTCTTTCTCTTGCTAAGTGTTCCTGGGGAAGTCACTTTGTTTATCCTGCTGAATAATTTTCCCTTTAACTTTTAAATATTTCAAAATGGTTTGAGATTTGTCAATGAAGACAATTTACTAACACGTAGGTATTACTCTTCTTCCAAAATCACTGTCCAGGAAATGAACTAGAGTACATAAGCAGATTAAGTTTGATGCATTAACATAGAGACTCGGTTGTGCCCCAAATTTTGTTATGAAAGATTTAACTTTTTCTGAAAAGTAAAACTGAGGAAAAGTAGATCAATAAATGTCAGAATTCCATCTCACCTTTAATTTGATGTTGATAAAAGACGTATACAGGAACCACTTTCTAGCAGATTGACTTTCATTGTGCTGGAGTTTGTGACTGTGCATTACCTTTCTGACATTGAAGTTGAGTAACTTGCTATTAAAGCCTTTTACCACATTATCTTCTTCTACATTCCAGGGAATGGGCATTCTGGGAAGCTGCTGGTGATTGCACTGTATGGTACTTTGTCTACTGGAATAGCTAATAAATTAAACTTGTTTCATAATGTATACAAGTAAAAGAACCTGTGCATTTCCATTATTGTAAATCTAGAATAGCACAATAGTGAATTATGTCTAAGGTTTCCTTTCCTTAATTCTTTTAACAGTTTGACAGATTGCCTTTGATTCTAATGTATCTTCATGTGATTTATGTTTTGAAGAAAAAAATTAATGAAGTGAAGCCCACAACAACTGCCATCTTTTCAATGACTTTATTATTTTTGGTTTAAATAGCTTATTTATGATTATATAAATTGGATTAAACTATGGAGGAAAAAAAAAGAAAAAAATGTTCATATTAGAATACTACTAGCTCAAGCATTCAACTGTCTCACTCCACAAAAGAAAAGTCTCTACAGATTTAATTCTTGTTCACATATAGAAACCTATATTTAAAAAAGAAGAAAAAGTAAAGTAAAAGAAGAATCAAATAAACTCAAAAGTAGACAAAGAAATGGAGAAATCTTAGCATGAGATAAAGGGATTAAAGTAGCAAAACCCTGACTATATTGCAGTTACTTTCAGAGAAGACTTGCCTCAAGCCTGTCATGCAGGAAAAGCACATTTGTATATCATGTCATTGTGCTACCTTTCTCCTGCATACTTGCCTACTTATTTTAATTCTTTTGTTAAAGATTTATAGACATTCCAACCTTCATTATTTTTTCCCTAAGGTTCTTATATCTCTGATTTTTTTATTTGAATTATTTTTCATATACCAACAAAGCGTTCGGGATATGAAGTGCACCCCTCTACCAGATACTTTATCACAAATAAGACCTTTCCTACAATGTTGGTGTACCTGCAGTACAAATTATCCATACAACTTTATTCCTCAATAACTGTAACTTATGATTGAGCTTATTGCTTTTCAGTGCATACAATAGATCTGAGAATCAATGATGCTGTGTCTAAGTTAAGCAGTTTGCCATTTCAGGAAGATTAATAATGATTTTACAAGGGAAAAAATGAATCTAAAGAGGCTTATTTTGGAAGAATAAAATGTTGTATCTTTTCTTCTCTGCATTTCTGGAGTAACAGAATGGCTCACCCATAAAGATCTAGTTTTGTAACATAGACACTAAGTTATTAAAGTAGGTCCTCACTGAAATACAGATGTCCCATCCCGAAACACACAGTAAGCCTGCACCTTGAGTTCTCCTCTGCAACATTTCCTTCTAATCCTATGATAAATTTGAGATGCTCAGGTGTTGTGATGGGTGTGTTCCTTCCCCAGCTCAACCTGACTTTTCACATATAACCCTGTTAAGGTGTTAACCACCACATTATCTGATCCTGGTGGTTGCCTCCCTGATTTCTTCCCCTACTCATACAGCATCCATCAATAACAGTCCTGATGGCTGCATCCTAATGAGGAGAATTGTGCATACAGCAGCAAAAAGTCATCGGAAATAAAAGAATTACTATATAAAAGTCAATCACCTTTTCCCATATATATGAGGAAGGCCCAAGAGCCTGTTGAGCTCTCCTTGTCAGACAGTGGACTGCATGCAAGGATGTCCTCTTGAGCAGGGATGCCTCTCAAGGATACTCCTCAGGGTTGAGAGATCCTTGTCAGATTCTAACAGATTAAGTGACTATAGTCTGCTCTCTTTCTGCGCTTGTAAACTTTAGTGTTGTGCACAAATCTCCTTAGTCATAAACTGTTGACCAGGTCTGGGACTAGGATTGGATCCAGTCGCCCCCAGATTCGTCTCAGAAGGAGTTTGGAAAGCAAGGGAGTCCAACCTGTGATTCAACAGAAGGATGTCCTTGATAATTCTGTATATATCTTGAACATCCATGCAATAAATAATAATTGACCTTGCCGTAGAATCTCGTAAAACAATTGTCCATATCAATAAAACCTATTAATGTTTCATTCATATGAGTGAAGTGCATTGTGTCACTCCTTCCCCTTCATACCCACACTCGTTCTGATAGGTGTATGATAACAGAAACTATGTTTTATTTACCACTATAAAAGACTATGTTCTATTTTCTTGATGTTATTGACTACTGCCTGCAAGCAAGCCCCAGCTATGTGAAGCACAACAGCAGACCTGCCTGGAATCATGCAGTGCCATATGCACATACATGTATTCTCCAACACAGACCTCTTTATTTTTAAAGCTGTGCAGTCTTTAAATGATAAAATTTAGGCAAATAAGTATATTTGACTTTTTATATCTATTGAAGAGAAACTATGTTGATTAAAACGAAATCACACATTGTCATAATAGTCTAGTTCTTGAAAAGGCAAATGCTGATGTTCTGCTGCTTATGTCACACTGCTCTTCTCTTTCCTCCTGTGCTACAATTGTAGGACCCAAAATGGCAAGCTGAAGAAACTGCTACTGTCAGGAGCTTCTGATTCTTTGTCAAGCTTCCCTGCCAGTTACACTGGCAGCTTTACAGACAGCTCTGGGTCTGTCAAAGACTAGTCTCTTGTGCTAATAGGGAAGATGTCTAGGACTGTAAAATAATTTTATTTTAATTAATTTCCCTTTCACAGTACTTAGATTTTTCTGCAATATATTTAGGGAATTGGAATATATAGAAAATGCATATTCTGCTTTTCAGTTTACTAGCATAATAATCAACAATCTTACACCTACAAATTCTCCAGCTGAATTTAGTTGACTTAAACGGCAGGTGCTTCCAATGTGACTTGTACATAGGTAAAACTTCTTCTTCTTCTTCTTCTTCTTCTTATTTATTATTATTATTATTATTTAATTACATAATTATAATTATTTAACCTGTTAAATTTCTCATTGAAAATTTGTGATTCTAAATTTTGGAATGCTTATTTTTGTGATAAATATCAACTCCCAACAGAGGCATCAAAATATAACTTTGTTGCAAGCTACTTATATGTAGTCATTTTGTCTCTTTTCACATATTAAGTGTTCAGACTTCATCTGTATATTCAAAATTTATCTATGAAAAAGAGTCCAACACTGAAATAAGTTCGTATATCTTTTCAATCAAAAAAATGCTCTTTTTTATTTTTAATGAAGCTGGAATACAGTAAAATAGTTTTATCTAATGACCATTGTAAGGGAATTGCAATAGCATGAAAATGCACACTAATTCTGTGGCAGAAAATATATTTTAAAACAGAGATGGATGAGAATAAAGAAAATTGCCACCAAATAATAATTCTATAATATTCAGAGGGACCGTTAAAGTTATTTTCAGCACTTATAGAAAAAGTAATGCAGGGAAGATGTACCATAACTGGCTACAGTCATTCTTCGATATCTCAACCTATGTCCTGTGCTCTGTCTGCAAAATCTCCTAAACCCAAAACCTTATTTTTACTTGACACTATTTATTTAAATTGGCATACTGATTCACTCTAAAATAACCTCTTCATGCCATAGAAATAAATCTATAAATCTATTTGTTTGTTTGTTTTGCATTTGTGCAAATTTCTTGCATAATCATTGCATAAGCAAACCAAGCACTTCTTGCTTGGTTTGAAACAAGCAATCAGATTTGACAATTTCTCTAAGTTATGCTATATATAAAATTATGCTCATCTTTGAGCTTTTCTTAAAATGCTATGGAGTGTCCATAAAGGTTTTTTTTTAACATTGTGTTCATAGTTTTCTTAGAATCATCTTGTCTTCTTATAATGAAACAATATCTTTTGAAAAGATTTCACACTTCATACTGTGCTTATAGCTTGCCAACTCATCTTCATTTTCTTTTATGCCAAGAGACGACAAGAGACCACCAGTCCAGTTTAACATTATAGAGTCCTCCCACAGGTCCTTCCATTTGTTCAAAAACAAAGAGTACTAAGTGTAGAGTATGTACATTTAATATCTTTTCATTTTGTGATTCTGTAGTATATTCCATCAAAGTTTTAATGTGCCTGCAAAATATGTACCTGTTGGACATGTTAGACATACTTCAAACACCCTGATATTATCTGGAAAGAGCACACACCACAAACAGTCCTAAGGTTCCTGCACAGTGTTGATGATAACATTTTAACACAAGTTGCAGAGGATCCAATGAGGAGAAGTGGGCTACTGGACCTGGTGCTAACAAACAGAGAGGGAGTTGTTGGAGATGTGAAAGTGTGGGTTAGCCTTGGCTGCAGTCGTCATAAGTCGGTGGAGTTCAAGATCCAATGAGGAGGAAGCAGGGCTGTAAGCAGCCTTGCAACCATGGATTTCAGGAGGGCCAACTTTAGTGTCTTCTGAGACCTACTTGGAAGAATCCTATGGGCTAGGGCCCTAGGAGGAAGGGAAGGCCCAAGAGAGCTGTTAGTATTCAAACAGCACTTCCTCCAAGCTCAAGATTGATGCATTCCAATGAGTAAGAAGTCAGACGGGGAGGTGCAGGAGATGTGAGTGGTTGAACAAGTTGCTCCTGGCAAAACTCAACACCAGAAGGTAGTATACAGAATGTGGAAAAAAGGACAGGCCCCCTGGGAGGAATACAGTCCTTGACATGTTGTCAGGGAATGCAGGGATGCAGCAATGAAGGTTAAGGTATATTTGGAATTAAATCTGACGAGGGGTGTTAAAGACAAGAAGAACTTCAAATATATCCGTGGTAAAAGGAAGATTAGGGAAAACGTCCACTGGTGAATGGGTTGGGTGCCCTTNTCTATGATTCTATGATTCTATGAATGGGTTGGGTGCCCTGGTTATAAAAGACAGAGAAAAATCAGGGTTACTGAATGCCTTCTTTGTTTCAGTGTTTACCAAGGGAAGCCTTCTGGAATCCCAGGCCCTAGAGACAAGAGAAGAAGCCTGGAGAGAGGAAGATTTGATTTGGATCAGAGAGCACTTAGAGAAACTTAATACCCTCAAATCCATGGGCCCTGATGGGATGCACCCAAGAGTGCTGCATGACCTGGCAGATGTCATAGCTAAGCTGCTCTCCATCATCTTCAAAAGGTCCTGGACAGTGTGGGAGGTGCCTGAGGGCTGAAAGAATGCCAGTGTCATGCCAGTCTTCAAAAATGACAAGAAGGAGGAGGACTCAGTCAACTACAGGCCAGTCAGCCTCACCTCAATTCCTGGAAAAGTGATGGAACAGCTCATCCAGGCCCTGGTTCTTATGGGGGACTTCAACTTCCCCGACATCAACTGGAAGGGCAACACAGCCAGGCACAAACAGTCCTGGAGGTTCCTGCAGAGTGCTGATGATAACTTTTTCATGCAGGTTGTGCAGGAGCCGACGAGGAGAGGTGGACTACTGGACCTTGTACTAACAAACAGAGAGGGTCTGGTAGGAGATGTGAGGGTGGGGGATAGTCTCGGCTGCAGTGACCATGAGCTGGTGCAGTTCAGGATCCGACAAGGAGAAGGCAGGGCTGTAAGCAGCCTTGCAACAATGGACTTCAGGAGGGCCAACTTTAGCCTCTTCAGAAACCTCCTCGAAAGAATCCCATGGGCTAGAGCCCTAGAAGGAAGGGGGGCCCAAGAGAGCTGGCTAGTGTTCAAACGTCACTTCCTCTGCGCCCAGCAACAGTGCATCCCTGTGCGTAGGAAGTCAGGCAGAGGGGGCAAGAGGCCTGCGTGGATGAGCAAGGAGCTGGTGGCAATGCTCAAGCAGAAGAAGGGGGTATACAGAATGTGGAAGAAAGGGCAGGCCCCCTGAGAAAAATACAGGAGCGTAGTCAGGGAATGCAGAAATGCAACTAGGAAAGCTAAGGCGCAGCTGGAACGCAGCCTGGCAAGGGGTGTTAAAAATAACAAGAAAAACTTCTATAAATATATTAACAGTAAAAGGAACATCAGGGGAAATGTGGGTCCTCTAGTGAATGGGATGGGCACCCTGGTTACGAAGAACACAGAAAAAGTAGAGTTGCTGAATGCCTGCTTTGCTTCGGTGTTTACCAAGGGCAGCCCTGTAGAGTCCCAGGCCCTAGTGACAAGAGAAGAAGATGGGAGAGAGGAAGACTTGCCCAGGGTAGAGGAAGATTGGGTCAGAGAGCACCTAAGACACCTCAATACCAACAAATCCATGGGCCCTGATGGGATGCACCCCAGAGATGGGATGCACAGCCCTGTGGAGTATGCGCTGCTCCTCCCAGCTTCGTATCATCTGCAAACTTGCTGAGGGAGCACTCTGTGAATAAATTGAACAGGACTGGACCGAGGACTGACCCCTGGGGGACTCTGCTCAACACATGCCTCCAACTAGACTCTACACCGCTGATCACCACCCTCTGAGCTCTGCCATCTAGCCAGTTGCCAATCCACCTCACCGACCACTCATCCAGCCCACACTTCCGGAGCTTGTCCAGGAGGATGTTGTGAGGGACAGTGTCAAAAGCCTTGGTGAAGTCAAGGTAGATGACATCCAGTGCTCTCCCCTCATCTATCCAGCCAGTCATCCCATCATAGAAGGCTATCAGATTATCAAGCATGATTTCCCTTTAGCGAATCCATGCTGACTAGTCTTGAGCACCTTCTTGTCCTCCACATGCCTGGAGACAACGGCTAGTATCAGCCGTTCCATCACTTTCCCAGGTACGGAGGTGAGGCTGACCGGCCTGTAGTTGGCTGGGTCCTCCTTCTTGCCTTTTTTGAAGACTGGCTTTGCTTGATTTTTTATTTGCTTTTTTTCCTAACGCAGGGAAGACTAAAACAGTAGTTCAAATACAAATGTCTCTTGTGGGATTATTTTGAAAGCTTATCTATGGAATCTATGAAAGTGAAAAACAGTCTGAGTTGGTTCCAGTAATAAAGTGTTATAAACTAAACTTTCAAAGTTTATTCTTATCTTGTTTTCAGCAAAATAACAGTGTTTATTTTTATTTATTTATATATTTATTTATTAATCTGATTCTGAGATTTTTTTACATTTGGATGTGAGTTCACTTCTTCAAAGGATGAGAGCAAATTATTGTTTGACAATTCATCCACATCTTGAACTTCTTAAAAAAAATGGAAAGACTTTCGCATTTATTTTCATATATTTATTGTGCCTTTGATAAAACATTCGCTCCATAATAAACAGTAATCATTTCCAGCACAATCTTGTGCTTTTTCTTAGCTTCTCTTTGCATAACCCTTAATGTCAGTCTAAATTTTCCTGATCTTTCCTTATTATTAGACAATTTTACTTCAGTTAGCACTAGTCCTGTGCTGACACTGCATTTGAATTTTGTGCCATTAAGAATAATTCTATCGGACCAGAAGGTTGGTGCAATAAAGAACAGCACAAAGTTGGTGTTCTTGCAGTTACTTCATAGCTTCTTTTATGCATCAAGTTTCTGTCTGAATATGAGGCTTGATCTCATAATACATTTTGTGATTAAAAACAATAGCTCTTTACAATTGTGTGAAATGAACTGATAGACTAAGTTGACACTCTGGTATACCTAGGAATTGAAATTTCTCTTGGTATCTTAAAAACTTCTGGATTTTTTTTCTTTCAAACTAGGTTGATTGTTGGGAAATANAGTTGATTATGGTATTGACACATTATGAAGCAGTAAAGAGAGAAATATTAACCAGGACTTAAAGTCTATTTTAGAAATAAACTCAAGTGTTTGTGAAATATAAAGCTGATAAAATCTTCTCAGTTGTCCAGTAGTAGGTATGACAGAGCCATAAAAATAAACAGCAGTAGGCTTGGCTTACATTAAATAATATATAAAAAAAGGAAAGTTAAAAATTTAAATTTTGGGCCTAGTCATATACATTTTTAATAAACTTTACAATAAATGCTTGCCAAAGCACTACATACTTAAGTCTTCTATGAGAATAAAGTGATCAAGGCTACTGAGATTCAAATCACTTTTAGACAAATTAATGACTGATCAATTTAATTAAAAAAAAAAAGGATTGGAATCTTTGTCGGTGTGATGTCAGTTAAAACAAGTCTCAGAAAAAACAAAATTTGATTTGATTATATGTCATCAGTGGAAACTTGACTGCTAAAGCTAGATGTCCATATCTAAATGAACTCATCTGCTTATTTTAATATATCATAAAATTTTCTTGAAAATAAAATGTTGTATGACATGTAAATAAAACACTTATTAAATGGATTAAGAATATAGTATTATGGAACTCTTAGGAAAATAATAGACCAAAGGAATAACTGTTGCATGAATATTTTTCTTAGTAGAATCATTTCACTGGTGGTTACCAATCTCTTTCTGTAGTTACTTATCTGTAGTTTTGAATGCTACCAACAATAACAAAAAAATCTTCTACCTACAGTAGTGACTGTCTTATCTTTGAAATACTCATTCATTGAGGACAAAATTAGTCAAAAATATCTCAGATTTGCTCTTGGCCTTATTATTAAGCATTATACCAAACTGCACAGTCACTTAATATAGGTCAGACAGCAAAAGCAGCATGGTGATGTGGTCATGTGTGTCAGAACTTGCTTTGCAGAGCATTGGCTTTCTCAGAAAGATTAAATGACTCACTCATTGCAAGAGCGTGTTGACTCTAAAAGCAAATAATAGCAAACTGATCAACAACATTTGTTAACTGTGGTGTGTATTAACATTCAATTCAGACTACTAAAATCAAACTGCTATAAGATCTTGAGGAGTTCTTTTTCTGCTGATGCATGTTGCAGTGAAGGATAAAGAATTCAAATTTCCCAGCAGAAGACCTAAGTAAAATTACATCTACTTCAAAAAAAAAAAAAGAAAAAAGAAAAAGGAAGAAAGGAAATCTATTCCCTCCATAGTTCCAAATGCATCAGTATGCATTCAAAACAGAGGACTTGCATCTTCCTAATGACTGCAGGAGCGTAGCATGTTTCACTGAGATACCAGCTGGTATCTTCAAAGCTCAATAAGGGAAACCTCATGCTTTTAAAGAAGTATCTTGAAAAATGAAGCTATAGAGAGGAAAAACACTTAGGAAGCGAGAGTGAGTGCTCTAAAGTTATTTCTGTAGCAGTGGTTGCAGCACAATGTAGTATTAAAGCATTTCATAGCACACGGACTTTCACTATATAGTAACAGATAACTGCATTTTATGGAGATATACGGACTTTTCTAACCTAGATACATCAAAAATCCTTTATGTTACGTCCCAGATTCAGACACATAATCATAAAAAGAAAGTTATTTCATATAAAGTAGCGCACATTTTAATTTATTACATAAACTGATTTCAGATAGTGCTAGTTTACATCCCCAAACCCAACTCATGCAATTGTCATTGCTGTTTCCATAGAAACTATATTGCAAAAGAAAATACAGGAACAAGATTGAGAAACGTGAACAAAACAGCAAATAAAATTAGAAAAATAATTAAATAAACCCAGCAATTTGTACTCTACCAACATCAGAGTACCAATCCAGGGAGCAAACAGTCTGTAGAAATCCTTTCAAAGTTTATAGTAATTATGATTATAGAATAAAAACACACTGCATCAACTCTTTTCTTGTAAAAGAGATTAGATTATTTAAGGGACTATAGTTGTTATAGATGTCATATTACTACAGTATCTTAATGTAGGGATTTGGGGTGTTTTTTGTTTTGCTTTTTGGGAAGGAAGTGGAGATATTACACGCAGAAAATATCTTTTAATTTTACACAGCTGATATCTCTCTCGAATTTCAGTTTTCTTTTAGAAAGAACTGATTTTACTCAAAAATACAATTTTGATTTGCCTTCTCATTTAATCTTCTGTATGCTTTATCCCTATAATACACTTCATTTAAAATACTTCTTTGTTGTTTCACTTCATTTACTTGGCATAATAGAAATAAAAGTTCTGTTTAGTATGTGTTACAACGGTGAAATGGTTCCCAGCTTTGCAATAAAACCAGAAGTATTTATTATGTAATAGTAGCTCTTTGTACCTCTGGAACATGCAATAAAAATGTCATTGGCTTATTTATTAGAATCCGATTTTATCATCTGCCTATATTACTTACAACATGAAAATACTTTCAAAGCTTATTCACAGAGTCTCAAACAGTTATTATGATCTGTAATGTATATTAGAATAATACAGAACTGTTGGGAAGGCAAACTGTATTTTCTTGGTTTCATTGCACATGGTTAGATTCTGTATATCTTACATCTACACTATGGCAGTAAATATTCATATGTTTGTGCTCTGCAATAAAAAATAAGTCTTAATATTAAACTTATGAATAGCAGTACAAAATACTTAAAAAATAAGAGATAGATTTGCCCTTTTTTGGTAAAAAAAAAAAGGGGATGTTATATATAAGAATATTACGACAAATAAATTGCAACAATGTTCTTGTCTATTAATAAATAACTTTGTCTTCATTTCTCAGAAAACCAAAACCAACTAAGTTCAATTTCCTAGTGATTTATCCGAAGCTGTGGGGTGTCTAAACTAACATAAATCCTGAATGAAAGTTATGAGGGCATTACACCTTAGTGTTTTTCATCTTACGTACAACTTCAAATTGTAAACAGGCATCAGGCAATATGGACCTAATTGAATGATCTGTATATCAATGAGATTACTCCAGGAGGAACTGATTTTGGATGGAAATTTAATATTTTTTTCAGATCTTTTAGAAAAGGGGAGAAAGTGATATAACCAGAAAATATAATATGGAATAATAAGAAAGGTTTATATTGTAGCTGTACTATGTAGGGACCATTGACAAACATCACCATTGTCATTCAGCATATGGAAATTATTTCACCAGATATCATGAAGGTATATCCAAATAGATCTTTAGTATTCTTTTTTAAAGTTGTTAGAATAAAATCTTATTTACATGCTTTTTTTTGTGACATTTAAGGTTCTGTTGCACTTGAAAGCTTTATAATATTTTAAGAACTCTCTGATTCTGGCAATCAAATAGGATAATAAAAAAAAAAAAGCGTCTTTAAAGAGCTTCTGCTAGGTACTTTGGTGTTCATATTTAAATAGTAGAGATATTTTTTGTAATTTTGAAAGTAATCAAGGGAAATCTGTTTCTTTCTCCTCCCACCTCCATTCCTTCTTTCCTTCTTTCATCTCTCTTGCTCACTCACTTGCTCTTACTCTCTCCCTCTTGCTTTTTTCACTCATCCACTCTCTTTCCTTCCTTCCTTCCTTCCTTCCTTCCTTCCTTCCTTCCTTCCTTCCTTCCTTCTTTTGAAATTTGCACCCTTTAAGTTGGAAAGAGATTCTCTGCTGTCTCTACAGTAGTCTTCAGGCATAATAGTGCTCAATGATCTATAAACCTGTATTCAACAAATAATATATGAATGAGCAGCCACTTCAGGTCAAAAACACTACATAAATTGCATTCTGTGGATTATTTTAGTTTTGTTTTATCTCTACCACTTAGTCAGAGCTGAAATACTTTGACTATTTGAAATCAGTACATAGTCATAAACCTATATTGGAAACATAGAAAATCACAGGTTTTGTGAAAATGTTATTATGAAAACTTCCAGAAATGCCATGAAATTTCCCCATTTTGGGGAAAATCTTTCTGAAAGGTGCAAGACAAAAGACTGTTTCAAGGTCAAAATTCTCTTAAAAAAAGAGTGAAGAACAGCAAAAATGTAGGCAGAGAATATCTACTGCAAATATTTCATTTAGCACTACTATGACTGAATTGATGGCTGAATATCTAGTACCAAATACAGAGGAATTTTGTCATATGTCCTTAGGATTACAACTCCTTAATTCTAAAATATTTCTACTTCCTTTGTTTAAATTTTCATTCATCCTGAAAGATGATAACTTTGTTATCTTTTGTTGCTAAGCTACAGGAATGTGTCAAAAGTAATTGCTAAAGCTCCCTTGTTTATTGCAAAATTGACAGTGAGTCCAGAATCAAAAAAAAACTACTTGAGATGATAGGTGAATTTAATAATTGAGAAAGTATCTGTTCTGGTCAGGAAGGCAGAAAGAGCACTTGAAGTTGCACATAAGAGAAAACAAACCCAAGTAACACTATGTTACTATGTACTTGCTATCTGCTTATGCCTGAGGATGACAAGCTTTGTGAACTTAGTGGCATATTTGAGACAGAATAGTGGCGGTATAAAACAGAACCTGCCTGAATTTTAATACCAAAATGCCAACCTAGATTTCTAATAAAAATCTCTTAAGGCAAAATCAAAAAGTAGTCAAAATTTAAAATGGTCATTATACAGTGTCTAGTAACTCCAATTTGTTTGGCTTTCTGTAATAATGATTTATAATATTTTTTGAAGAAAACTAATATAGAGTTTTGACAAAAAAATCTTTGAGCTCATTCTAATGACTTTCAATCCCAACAATTTCATTTTCCTGTTTGAAATTAATTTATGTTTAGAATTTCACATGATAGGATGGATCATAGGCTCATAATATTCAGGCTAGAAGAAACTTCAGGAGGTTTCTACTCCAAGCAACTATTCAAAGGAGGGTCATCTCTGAGGTCAGACCAGACTGCTCAGAGATTAACCCAGTTGGGTCTAGAAAACTTCCAAGGTTGGAAATTACAAAAGCTTTGTGGAAAATGCTTTCCAGTGTTTGACACTGATAGCTAATTTATATTTAAAAAGGAAAAACATGAAACCAAATCAACCAAAAGAAACTTAAAATGTAAAAACTGAAATAAGGACATATTTTGAAATTAAAAAAAGAATATTTCCACGTCACTAAAATAAAAATTGTAATATCTTTGTGAATAATTGACTTTCCAAACATTTTTCAATATTATTATTATAAATGGATAAAAATTTGTAGATTTTGCAATATTACTATAGGATAGGAACTTTATCTCCATACCATCATCATGGACTGCAGTTTTGAGAGCTTGATCTTATTCCAAAAGTCAGCTCATTCAGTACGTTGGAGCAACACAGGGACAAAGTTTGCTCAAAGTTTTGGTATTGTCAAGACCTAATTTCCCTACTTTTCTGGTTTGATTTACATTTGCTGTTATCCGACCCGCTTTTTATTTGATAAATATTCATAATGTTTAAAACAAAACCTAATGAAATGAAAAACGCGAGCTAAAATTGGATCTTGAACATTTTCAGTATACTTAAAGCCTCCGTCAATGTAACCCAGGAGACATGACTGCCTTTTTCAAGTCACTGAAAATATGTATTCACTCTGATTGAAAATATTGGTAAAGGAGAGGTTTATATTTATTATTTATAAAAGCATCTGCTTTAGGTACCTTTTTTTTCCCTTTTTTCCCTAATTTCTCATTAAATACGTTCAAAAGTTTATAATCTGCCCTCCAGAACTACTTGATCTAAAGATCAGCAAGATCTAAAACAAGGATTTAAAACATTTGGGCAGCACATTATTTTTTAAGGACTCAGAAATACATTTCAGTTGTATCTGAATGAAAGTAGTGACCATAACTGACTGTAAATTCATTCCCTACTCTTCCTTTACAGTTACACTAGTCAGTGTCACCCCAAGTCATAACAGATAGTTCAAGTTTATTATCCCATGAAAATACTACAGTTTCTATCCACTTTCTCAGATTTTGCTTTTGAGAAAGAGAAATGGACAGAGACTAGAGAATGAGTAACAATTTTCTTTCCTAAACATAATGTCTTTTACATTATTTTAATCTGAGATCCAATTAGGGAGGCATTACAGTTGAAAGGTAGTTAGCACCTTTTTCAATAAACTTGTATGCACTCTTTCTTTCTTTCCCAGCAGGGGTTTAACATGGGAGCCATTGGCCAATAATGAGCTATGTTGTAGACTTCTAAAAGTCATAATATTTGTGTAAGGTCTCAACCTCAGAACTGGAGATACATTATGGATTCATGTTCTGCCTTTCATTTTCACATCAAGAGTTGGTTTAACCTTGTATTTTCTAACTTCTTCAAGTTAATTAATGAATGTAATAAAATACAGATCTATGAGGTATGTGTGGTGTTTCAAGAAGAAAAAAAGATTGGATGCCCTGCAGAAATCTATGCCTTATAATGCAGGTAATTATTTTAATAATTATAGAAAATTGTTTGAACCAACTAGGAAAGTTATTCTATGCAGCATCATGAAATATTGGCACCAATTCCACATGTAAAATTCTTAGTAGTTGTAGAATGATTTATTAATCAATGTAAATTATTACTATTATCAACTAATAATAAACAAATGAATGACTGATGCTAACAGACAAATGACAAGTAAGTTGATTACTACTAAATTCTGAAATCATGAATTAGTTTCAGGATGAACTTTTGAAAAAACACTAAAATGAGATATTAGGATGGGTTTCCTTATCAGACAATGTAAGGTATTTTTTAATTTAATATTACTAATAGAGTTTCCAAGTGCAACTATGTATCTGGCTGCAGAAAGGAACATTTAGTCATGTTTAATGGAGATAACTGTGTAACGTACTGGAGAGATATGGCTTTGATGACACTTTCATTAATTGAAGGTTGCTATAACAACTGAAGGTCTGCACTGAAAACCTCTCAGTTACAAAAGAAACCAGTTGTCCTCTATCACCTTTATGCTCATTTTTATCACTTGCACATACACAGAATGCTTAAGTAGGGGCAATTTATATTGAGAATCTATGAAGGTGAAAGGGACATGACATAAATGAAAATAATGGCAAATACCAAGATGTATCTGCATGCCTGTAAATCAACCAGTCAGTGTTAGGTATGAGAGACTATAATTTCAGCATAAAATTGTCTTGCACAAAAATGTATCAAGATGTCTTTTGCTGTAAATATTCTAGCAAATACACACATATATATGAAGGGCAATAGCAATTTTTGATGCTGTGTCAGATATCTGCTCGTGGATAAGATTTCAGATCCAGTTATATTTGTCCTTACAGATCCAGTTATAATTGTCCTTGTTATAAAAATTAGAATTAATATAATTTGTTTTGAAGCAATGAATGATATACTGTGTATGTGTGGTCAAACAGTGAAAAGTCAATAGAAATGAAAGAATGACTGCACACAAGTTCATTAACTGAGGTGTTAACCTTTCAGGCATACACCTCCCACACTGGATCTCAGCTTGAAAGACATAGAAAATTATTAATTTTCCAGAAGGAATACACATGTATATTTATTTATAAAAAGTTTTCTTGACATAATACTTTACTCAATATAAAATAACAGAATTTGAATAGTAGCTTCACTGAATTCTGTGAGACTCATTGGCACAAGCAGAACAGAATTATGTTTCTTATGATCAGTAGCTGAAATATTAAGGAAGCTGTCAGGCAAGAATCAAAATAAAGATCAAAACAAGAGATTGGTGGCAATGGGTAGGCTGGCTACTGAGTAGTTAAAGGGGAACAGGAAAAGTGTTCATAATTTGCAGGGCCGTATTTGATGATTATACTTGTCCAGGACGATTTTGGAAAATGGGATATATAGTTTACAATCACTTCCAAGTTCCGTTGTTTAAGAACCCAATTATTATGAAGAACTTAAAAGTGAATATCATAACACATATACATAAATAAATATATCCACATACACACTTATACACACACACACACACACATATCTTCTCAGATGTGCCTGTACAAACATGCAGATATATGAACCTCTGTTATTAAAATGTTTAAGAGTCAGACATTTTAAGTAGAAAAATACCATTGAACTTTTTTAGTGTTTTTTTCCTCAATGTAACTACCAGAATCTATTTCTCCATATTTAAGAAAATATAAAAATATATAAGAAAATAAAAATAATGATTCCCAGTACTTACATATAAGTGGAATGTAAAGGTTTTTACCTTTCAAAACATGTTTCAAGAAGAAATTTCATAACATAACATTTCATAACATAATAATAAACATAAATAATTTCAAAAACACAGTTTTACAAACTGACAAATTTATGGTCTTTGCTTGTTAGGTTTCTGATATTAAGGCCTCATGCCAAAACAGGGCAAAATGGTTAAAATGGTTAAAAAGTTTAATTCATTTCTCCAAAAACGAAGCAAAGGGTCTAAATGTTACCCAGCTGTTGTTTTCGGTGTTGATGTTGTTGTTTTTTTTTTTTTCTTTTTCAATTTCTGTACCAGATATTTCTGTCTTTTAACACATCTTAACACTTATTCAGAGGGTTGTTTGAGACAGTAGTTATCCAAGGCTATGAAAACTTTTCCCCTTCACAATACTTGTCACTGTTCTTTCAAAATGTAGATGCCAATCTGCCCATATCTGATAAAATATACTGTTCTTTCTTGCAAAATCAATATTTTGCTCTTACATATAATCTTGGAAATCTCTGGAGCTGAGAGCTGAACTTACTTACAAAACGTCTGTGGGGCTTTATTTATTCCCTTCTTTTTTTTTTTGACTGCCTCCATTCTCTCAATTCTAAATCTGTTCTTTCCACTGTTTATTTTTTTAAGAAACTATATAAATTACCTTTTCTTTCCATTTTTTTGCTTAAAACTTTATTACCTACATCTTCCTTTCATTCTATTCTCTGCTTTTCTTTCTCTGAAAGATTTTCTGACGCTTCCAAGAATATATTCTCACGCTTACTCTGTCTCATTCTGGGGAATGTGTGACCCTCATTAGTAATGTTACATTTCTTCCACGGCTAACATTCATACTTGAATGTCTGCCAATTAAATTATGTTTTATCATCTCACAGGTTCTTGGCTCTCAGGTACTTGACAATATCTTCAAATCTGTAGAAACTACTTCCAATCAGAGATCTGCAAGAAAACCTGCTACTTCATGTTTTAAACAAAACAAGTTATAGTTTTAGAATTAACAGCCTGCTCATTTTCATAGGAAAATCTGAAAATGAAGTGATATGTGTAAATAATTTGCAGCATTTTCCAGTCATATTTTATAAATGACATACTTTTAATGGTTTCAGTTATTCAACATTTATGGGATTTTCAGGCAGCTTACTTAGAGAACTATTTAGTGCTTCTAATCAAGAAAGAAGTGCACAGAGACATTTGCTCATTAAATTACATTTCTATCCTACAGATATTGTTGAATAAATCAGAATAAATCACCACAACCCCCTCTCTTTTTTTTTTAATAAAAGTTAAAGCATACTTATCAGTGGAGGGAAACAAACAAACAACAAAACGACACTTTAGAGTCGTCTCTGTATTTACCTTAAATTTCTTTGGAGAAGTGAATAGATATTTGAAGTATCATTGGCTAATTCTGACCAGCAAAGAGCAGAAACCTTGCTTTCTCTTTTGCAGGCATTCTATAGTATACTGCAGTGTTCTCCAGGTAAGGTGACAAACATATACAGACATATATGTCACAGTAATGTAGCTCCTGTTTGTTTATACTTTGGACATACATGTATGGGCTTTTGCATTGCTCAGATCAAATCAAGTAGCCAAAAATCCTCCTGTTGCTATTTGCTTTTCCAGAATACTTTTATAAGCAAAAATGAAGAATTGAGAGCATACTAAAGAAGACCCAAGGGCTCTACTGTATCTGTCCATCCCAATCAACACTTATACGGCTCTTCAGTCAATGCAATGTAGAGCAGGTTAAAGGCAGTACCCTGAAACACTTTCACCTGTTTCCCATCTGAAAATGGCTTGGATTTGTCAATATCAGTGAATGTAAATGCCTGTCAGCATCACATGTATCAGATATTCTGGAATTTGCAAGTTTTCCTTTGGCATTTCCTCTGTGGGCCTCCTAAAAGAGCCATTCCCTTAAACTTCAAGTTCTTCAGTTTCCTCTCATCCTCTGATGACATGCTTTCTTACATATTTATATATGTATATGTATATATATATATGCATGTGTGTATTCATTATATATTCATTCATGTATATATTCATTGTATATAAAGTTATAAGAGGTAAAGTTTTGATTTATATTGACATAAATCATAGGAATCCTTGGTCAGACTTTGTACAGGCCATTCATGAGATCAGGGTAGGAAATGAAAGATAAATGAATAAGCAATCTGCATATTTAGCATGTGGTTGTGTAAGTAAAGACACAGTAAATCACTTCATTATTTAAAAGATCAGCTTCAGAAGTTTTATTTTTTATTTTGAAACGCTAAATTGTGGGTACCCTTAGGATATGGTTGAGAATAAGAATAAATAAATAAGTAAATAAACACTGAAATTCCTGTTTTCTTTTCTGTAAATTTCTTCTCTGATATCTTCAGTTTATTACTAGACTAACTGGAGAATTAATAAGTGAATTTTTTTTTCATTTCATTTAAAATTTCCTCAAATTTTGTAACCAAAGAACATTTTTGCTACATATTGTATGTCAGCTTTTGACATGGATCCTACAAGTACCCAAGAGTTGTGTATCACTTTCATAAAGAAAAGGCTGATCTTAATAATAATGGTTACTTCTTAAAATTATCTATTTTAAATGTAAAATGTAAAATTAGTTTGAATACTTTTTATGCCTAGAGATTTGAAGCAGAATATTTTAACTTTTTTTTTAATTTGATAGGTTTTCATTAAATGCTGAGGTTCTTTGCAATCTTCATTTTCCTATCACTGAAAATAAATGTGAAGAATTGCTTAGACTGAACAATAGCCACACAGATGAAGAGTTTTTAGTTTTGTCTGTTATTAGCATAGACTGTTTCTATGTCCACATTTTTTTTTTTTAATTCTCCTCTCTAAATCCAGCTAGCCTGTTTTCTTCATTGTCCCATTATTCATTAACATCTGTAATAGAACTGTGGCAAAAGGAGCTGCATCACCCAACCCATGAGTGAATAAAACTGCTGAGTGACTAGCAGAGACTTTTGAAAACACATAGTTAAAATAAAGATTTATCACACTAGCCCCATGGATAGTCTAGTAGATGCTCATATGGCAGAGGCTTTTGGTCTTCGGATTCTTCTTGAACTATAGGAAAGTAAAGTTATCAAAAGAATTTATCGTCTTTGTCAGGGATTCAACTTTGTATCCCTCATCCTGGGCATCCCCTAGCTTAGCCTGTCCCCATCTCAGTCCAGCCTGGGTGTGCCAGTCATTGCCCTGTGATGCTGCAGCAGTGCTGGCTCCAGCCTTACCATGGCCATGAGCTGTCCCCAAATCCTAGTAGTCAGGTTCCCAGTGGCAGGACAGCGAACTAGATCTCAGGACTTGAACATGACTTTCCCCAAAACAAAGGACAGAAATGATGGCTTAGTTAAGGGTGTAGTTGGAGTATGGATGGTTAGGAAAGCAACTGTGGCCTTCACCCATTAAAACATAGTGTTCCTTAAAGTAAAACTTCTCTAGACTTAATGTCAGCCTTTACATATGCAAATTTATCTTCCTTCAAAATCCTATTTTTTGCTCTTAAAGTCCATTAACAGGTGGGCAAGTAACAGCAAATTTAACAGTCTGTGTATACAAAGCTAGACTCCTCTCTTGACTCCAAATCCATTCATCTTTGAACTGACTGCATGTTAGTCTACTGATTTCCCTCTGAAAAACAGTGCAATCAGCCATCTCTACCACTTGAGCATGAATCCTATCCTGATAATGCAAGATAAAAATACTTGTATTTGTACACTTATTTGAACTGTATCTTTCAGTTTACTTCAAAGACAAAGTGTAAGCAAAAGGGTGTAAAAGAGATTACATTTATCAAAACATCCTTTGTTACCTGAGAAGAGAAATACACATGGCTGGCATCTCAACACTTTAGCTGCCTTAGTGTGTGATCATTTCATAAGAAACTAGTACAAGTGAGAAAGTCATTATGACATGCTTTAGACTAGATATATTTTCTCTGTTTTTATTTTCCTAGAATTCAGAAAGGAATTTAAGTATGCTGCATAATGTTTTATCGTTTCTTAGAAACTTCGGCCGCTAAATGATATCTTTACTCTGTGAGCACTGAATCCCATTGTCTCAGTGGTTTCAGTAAGGTCATTTAGGATTAAATTTATAACAGGAATGAGACAATGTTCCACAACAGGTCACTAAATCCAAGGGAAGGACAAGGTGCTTCAGTCTGGGATTCACCACTGTTAGGCTGATTGGAGAGTTGCCTAAGATAGAAGATAAGACATTCTGAGGGTATCAGAGGAATCTTCTTTGTTAAGTCTGAGCATTTTGACCTACTGTATTGACTAGATCTTTACTAATTAAAGACTTAGCATACATCTTGGCCTCTGACTCTGTTCACATAAATATAAATATTATAACACTGTACCGAATCCTACCCAGAATCTTAAGTCCCAACTTTGCCTAAAGTTTAGACATAGTTTAGACAAAGTAGACAAGTCATGAATAGATAACTACTTTTATTTTTGATCAATGCACAGCTGCTACATCTGTGTCAGGACTTTAAGGTACAGCACATTTTTCAATAGTCAGTATGTTACAGCGCATACCATGGCATAATGATCTCAATTGAGTTTTGTCGTCTGTGTTTTGAGACTAAAGCAACCGTTTCTTACATTATGTGAAGTCTTACCAGGTTTTTAATTTTTATGCAAAGGGCATAATAAATCATAATAAACCTGCTGAAACTCTTCTACTCTATTGCTTCTGGCACACATTGGCACTATGTAGAGCATGATGCTTTACTTGTGATTAGGATTTTCATCTAGCAGAAAAAATCCTAGGTCTTTTTCTCAAGGACAGTTTAGGTCATAACTATAGGTTCTTTGGACAAAGAGAAAGAAAGATAAAGATTTATTCATTGTGACTTCTATCCTCAACCATTATTTTGGAAGTAAAAAGATCTGCATTTTGTGGAGAGCTTAGTTTCATAGTTTATGGCAAATATCTCAGACTGACTGAGGGATATTGTACTTACGGGAAAACAGGGGAGCACCTTATTTTGGAAGCTCAGTGAAATTTAGTTCTGAGATGCTCATGAAATTTGAGATCTGAGGTGCTTGTGTTTTAGGGAGTTTTTTAGACAGATATTTACACGTCAAGGATTTTTGAAGATTCTGTTTTTGTATGTAGGCATCTACATGCACACTATCTTACCCCGATCATTTTGTTGAAAGGTTATATCCTGTGTTTCTTTTAATTCTCCAACATCAGATTGGGAATAATAGCACAGTCTTTTTTTGTGGATATATTACAAGAACAATACAGGACAAAAATATCACCAACAGAACATTTAGAAAGGCAACTTTAATGAAATCTCCCAACTTCTAATAACATTTTCTAGGAGAGAAATTAAAATAAATCATTCATATTTTCTCATTTAGTTCCAACAATGGAAACAATTTCACTTAAAATCTAACTTTACCATTTCCATTCCTTTCATTATGACTCTCAAAGTATAAATGTTCACAGCAGTTCTAGTATTTTATCTGACGTATGTTTAAATGTTACTCAAAAGTTTTGACCTTGTTAATTAAAACAAACAAAATTATTTCAACAACATATTTTTTTTTAAATTAACATTTTTAGATTTACTGGCTTTTGAATCCAAATTGCTTTTAACAGGCCCTTTATTTTTATATTTGAAGATAAGATATGATTTTCTAGTGAGAGAGAACTTTATCACTCTGTGAGATGATACAGAGTGTTCATTTCAACTGAGCACAAAAACAAAGTAAACATGAAATATGTTTCATTATTAAATTACAGTTTCCTGAGGTTTGTGTGCTGTAAATATTGCCAATAGTAAACTTACCCTGAAGTTCTGCCCTCATTTGAAATTTCCATAATAAATTGATCATTTTGTCCTCTGCCCTTAAAAGTATACTCTCCTGAAGCCACATCAGAATCTATAAATCAAGAAGAAGGTTTTATGCTATGTGGTCGCAGAGTCCTCTTGACACTTTTGCAAATATAGTTTTGTCAACAGAAAGGCAGAAGTGCCATGACCAAATGCTTGAATCATTCAGTATTCAGTTCTTGCCAACTGCTGGAATCATTCAATATTGCTTAAAATAACTCTTTAGACCCTGAGCAGTTTGTCCTGTGCATCCTGCTGCGCTCTCTTGAATATTCACTTTAAATTGCCTTATTCCTCACAATATGTAATGCACATAGCCCTTTCTGCTCAGGTTGCTGGCGTGCTGCTATGACTTTTCACAGGAAAAGCTTCAGGAGCTGCAGGAAACATTTAAGCTCTTGAATGAATTTTTCAGTAATGACATACTAGTGTCAGCATTTTCTTCTGCCTTATTAATGAATGGACTGTTGTTTGGCGTCACTGTTGATTTTGCTTTTAGCTGAGGACCCCCTGATGAGCAGAGGGTCAACATTCTGCTCTTGGTATTGTCACTCTCCACAGACATGTATTCTATAGATTCACAGCAGTAATGATTTTTCCTTTTTCCTCATTTTTAGTCTTAAGTTCAGTGTAAATGCATTATGACATTCAAATACAAAGCTTTCTCAGGATTGACAAGCATAATAGTAGAACATTCATCAGTTCCAGCAGAACTTTTGGAAACTCACCTAGAGCTCCTATGGAGGAAGATGCAGTTCCTATGAAACGTGTTAATTTCACAATTAAAATTCCAAGACCCTGCAGGAAGAAAGACAGAAGAAAACACAAACAGGTAACTCTTAAGGGGTTCAATAAATTGAATAGAACAATTTTGTGGTTGTTTTAATATGGTAACCTCCAAAAATCTGAATTAAAGGAGGGACAGATTGGGAGTTTTGTTCTCCTGATTTTCATGCACTTGACAAAGAAATTCTGACTTACGTTTGCTGTGGGATACATAATACTGATATACTAAGCTATAACCAGATACCATGGCACCTTAGGGGAAGAGGTCCGTTAGAAGAAGTACTCCTAAATTTACGCAAGTAACATTAGTAATGTAGCTTCATAAGCTTCTGCTATAAAGACCACAAGAGATGAGTTAGGTCACACAAATTCTTCTTAATCATTAGATTGTAAATAAATCTGTAAATTGAATGATGAGGTTGTTTCTTTAAGCTAAATATAAGGCACCTTTAATTTAATAGGAGAAGCAACAACAAAAAAGACCTAAAATGCATAAGATGATGCAGTTCAATGTCAGGTTGTAAATCTTTTTCTTGTTTTGGTCTCTTAACTAAATTGACGAGTGTTTTTAGACAGCTATGTAAAAAGGGGGGAGAAAGTGTTCTATGTCACTGAGACATGATACTGACTATTCACATCTGCACTGCACAGGGCTATCCTCGTTTAAAGAGATAATGCTTGATGACAATGAGGTGGAGAATCAGAAACAACTAGAGTAAGCTAACAAGTAAGCTCTTGGCTGACTTCAAGTCCACTGCTTTTGCTGACTCTCTTTTATTTAACATTTCAGATATTTTCTTGTCTGGCAAGTGTGAGGGACTACTGAAGTCTTCATCAACATAATTTAGAGTGGATAAAATGACTGCCTTTTCTCCTACCCAGAAGGGTTCTTTGAGAACTATGTGTATCAATTAACAGTAACATCTTCTAGTTTTGTTGAAAACTTTTGAATTAAGATTTCCCTGTCTACTCATAGTAACTGGGTACTAGAAGATCAGATAGGAAAGAATATAGTCCCTTCCTCC
This sequence comes from Crypturellus undulatus, assembly GCA_013389825.1. Taxonomy (NCBI): domain Eukaryota; kingdom Metazoa; phylum Chordata; class Aves; order Tinamiformes; family Tinamidae; genus Crypturellus; species Crypturellus undulatus. The sequence continues at coordinate 80,770 of VWPW01003336.1, read as the reverse complement.
TCCCTTCCTTTATCAGATTTCTACTACTATATAATGTAAATTGCTTATTTTAAAGGTTAATCTTTACAAAAATCCTTCTTTGAATTAGAGGATTTAGCAAGTTACAAAATTTCTTGTGAAGCTCAAACATTATATACTAGATGATGAAATAAAGTATCTAAACCTAGAGTGACCGGAATGAGTAACAGAGCTCCTGTAAGCACTGTGAGTTTTAGGAAGCATTTTTTTGTTGTTTATTTGTTTTTTTTTTTTTCCCAGATGTTAAATGTAGTTACCACATTATACAGACAATATCACTCTTGAAAACAGAACGGAGAGTCTAATAGTACAATTTGGCTTTTCAGCAGTGCAATGACTTTCAATCAACAGTGCTTCCCACAGGAGTACTGTATAACTCCAGATCATAAACGTAGTTACTAGTTCAAAATCTTCTACTGATCTAAAGTACTAAGAATAATTTAATTTGTTGATACTTTGTTGACCACAGATATCTTCAGCTTCCTGATGACAGAACTACCTGTCTTTTCTAGTTAATCTCTGAATTCATCAGAATCATGCTAGTAGTCCAAAATGTTTTTAAATGGTTGTACAGGAAATGAAATGGGTAAAACATTCTGAGACTGAAAATTCATATAATGATTCTGTGACTTCTCAAGAAATGTGTGCATTTAATATTCTAGATTCAACATGATAAAATTACAGTAGCTTTGGGAATAATTTCATGGTAGTTGAGTTGCTGCAACTAGCTATATGCACAGCTCTAGCCTCCTTCAATGTGAGGTAAAATGTTTAAATCTTTCATGGCAATTTCATTATAATCTGAAGATGTTTTTACATAAACCTTTCAACAACACCAGTGTCCACTTGGAGCCTGGACACGGATCTCAGTCTAAATGAATGCCAGCAAATTGAATGAATGTAGAAAGGCAGTTGCTGTGAAATTCTCTCTCTTTTATTTCCTTTGTAATAGGAAGATAAGATCCTCAAAAAAAAAAAAAAAAAGAGAGAGAGAGAGAATTCACATGTAGAATAGGTACTGATGCTGGAAAAGTCATGGAAAAGATGGAAAGAAAACTCTTAGGGGCTGGCACTTAGACCTCCATCCATACACAAGGGAGAGCCTATCACCCAGGAAAATAGTTAGAAATGGAGTTTTTCAAGAAGATGGACAAACTGCATTGATCAGGTGTGGGGCATGGGCAGACATGAACACTGACCAGCCACTGTTCATGCTCCCTTTCTCTCTTTATCCCCTTATCCATTTGCTTTCCCATGCTTGTTCCTTCTCAAAACACTGTGATCCCTTCCTTTCTCTACCTTTGGTCCCTCTCTTAAAACCCCCAATAAATCCTGCACAGCACAGGATGCTCTTCCCCTCCATCCCAAAATCACAGTGATCCCACCAGAACTCCCTTGGAGTTGTGGAATTGAGTCTGCAATAATGCCACATAAAACACAGCACATGACTGGGACTTAATGAACCACCAACTTTTAGTCATTATTGTAAATAACAAGGCTTCTTCTATTAATAAGAGATTTAGACATGGATAAAATGTTACATTAGCCCTCTATATAATTTTGCTCAATCAGAAGAAATGCAGTCTGTTCACCAAGCTACTTTTGAAATAGGCATGGCCACAGCCATGCCTATTTCAAGACACATTATTCCTTTTTCTTTTATGGTAATTCATTATTTATGTAGACAAATTCATGCTAGCTTGAGATTAATCTCAAGTTATGTTAGAGGAATTTATTTAAAAAATGGCCAGCACAATGGGAACTGCAGTTTCTTGCATTTCCTCAAACTGCTTTCAACTGCATTTCTCCAGTGAAGATCCACGAACAGGTTTCAGTAAAGAAATAATGGCTGATAAGCTCACTTCTCTGATGTGTAGACAAAAAAGAATACTGACAAGGTACTCTCATCAGTCTAAGTATATTATTGTAAGGCTTCTAAACATCTGAGGGAAATTTTGTTTCAGTGCAAGTCCAGTTCAGGATCAACACTGATTTTTTCTACCTTTTTAACAATGAAAGTGTGTATCTGTTTGCAGAGTAGATTGATAAGTTTTTTTTTTATCAATAATCAATAATAATCTATATCAATAATCTAAAACAATCGAAAGAAGAAAATCACTTTATAATACCAAGTCCCAATCTACAGGATTAGCCAGTAAAATAAATTTGATTCGCTATACATGGTAAAATTCTTGATTAAACATTTCAGGAGGGGGAGGAATATATTCATAGAATCATAGAATCATAGAATGCCTAAGGTTGGAAGGGACCTCTAGAGGTCATCTAGTCCAACCCCCCTGCACACGCAGGGCCACCTAGAGCACCTGGCACAGGACTGCATCCAAGCGGGTCTTGAAGATCTCCAGAGAAGGAGACTCCACAACCTCTCTGGGCAGCCTGTGCCAGTGCTCTGTCACCCTCACTGTCAAGAAGTTCTTCCTTAAGTTCCCGTGGAACTTTTTATGCTTCAGTTTGTGGTCATTTCCTCTGGTTCTGTCAGTGACCACCAGTGAAAAAAGGCCAGCCCCATCCTCCTCACTGCCTCCCTTGAGGCACTTATAGACACTGATCAGGCCCCCCTCAGCCTTCTCTTCTCCAGGCTGAACAAGCCCAGCTCCCTCAGCCTCTCCTCATAGGGCAGATGTTCGAGGCCCCTGGTCATCCTAGTCGCCCTGCGCTGGACTCTCTCCAGCAGCTCCACATCCCTCTTGTACTGGGGGGCCCAGAACTGGACACAGTACTCCAGATGTGGCCTCACCAGGGCTGAGTAGAGGGGTAAGATCACCTCCCTCGACCTGCTGGAGATGCTCCTCTTAATGCATCCCAGGATGCCATTGGCCTTCTTGGCCACGAGGGCACACTGCTGCCTCATGG
>VWPW01003336.1:0-77061 GCA_013389825.1 Crypturellus undulatus | reverse complement strand
CCTCTCTCCCATCTTCTTCTCTTGTCTCTAGGGCCTGGGACTCTACAGGGCTGCCCTTGGTAAACACCGAAGCAAAGCAGGCATTCAGCAACTCTACTTTTTCTGTGTTCTTCGTAACCAGGGTGCCCATGCCATTCACTAGAGGACCCACATTTCCCCTGATGTTCCTTTTACTGTTAATATATTTATAGAAGTTTTTCTTGTTATTTTTAACACCTCTTGCCAGGCTGCGTTCCAGCTGCGCCTTAGCTTTCCTAGTTGCATTTCTGCATTCCCTGACTACGCTCCTGTATTTTTCTCAGGGGGCCTGCCCTTTTTTCCACATTCTGTATACCACCTTCTTCTGCTTGAGCATTGCCACCAGCTCCTTGCTCATCCACGCAGGTCTCTTGCCCCCTCTGCCTGACTTCCTACGCACAGGGATGCACTGTTGCTGGGTGCAGAGGAAGTGACGCTTGAATACTAGCCAGCTCTCTTGGGCCCCCTTTCCTTCTAGGGCTCTAGCCCGTGGGATTCTCTGCGCACCAACGCTGACCTCCCCACGTGGTCGCAGCTTCTACCTCGCAGTGCCCCCATGCTGCCTCATTTGGCGGATCTGCACGAGGCCTGCGGACCAACCCCCACAATGCCTCGATCGGCGGTTCTTTGTGGGAGTCTCCTGGGCCCACCCCCGCTATGCCTCAGTCGGCGATTCTTACCGGGGGGCTCCCAGGGCCGCGCGATCTTTCCACCCCAGGGACAATCTTTATTCTTCCCCACCCAGAGAGCAGGGCCTCTCTTACCACTCCTGAGGAGAAGGCCGCAAGGGGGTGACGGCAAAGATGGCGTCCCTCAGGAGTCACCTCAGGTGTCAGGATTCGAGGATGAAAGGTGGTCGGGCGTAGGTCGACCTCTCACCCCTGCCGGGATGCACCTTCACAGAGGTCCCGACAGTGATGTGCTGCTCCCAGGCTATTGGAACCAGGCAAAATACCGAAAATAAAACACACCCAGCGCTAGGTGAAATCAAAAGCAGCAAGAACAACAACCTTTATTTCCGTAAAACATTAACTTATATAGGGTAACGGAGGGGAGGAGAAAGGGTGGGACTAAGGAGGAGCAAGGGCATGATAGGAGGGATGCTAATTAGGGGGCTCAGGTGAATGGTCTAGCCCTGTCGGTGGGCGGGCAGTCTGCCAGGGCAGACTGCTCCTAGCCCCCACCTCTGGGGCTCCGGCCCCCTCCTCTGGGCTTCCAGAACCCTCCAGAAGGTTCTGGCCCCTGCTCAGTCAGGCCGAGAGGCTGAGAGGCCTGACTGAGCATGTGCAGGTCTGAAAGGTTACCCAGAGGGCATCCAGACACCCCTGTACAGATGGCAACGATGCATGCCCTGTCGCAGGGTCATGAAAAGGGCACCATTACTTCTAATGGTAGCTGTTATCTCCCTTTTTTATGATTCCCTACAGGATTCTTTCGAGGAGGTTTCTGAAGAGGCTAAAGTTGGCCCTCCTGAAGTCCACTGTTGCAAGACTGCTTACAGCCCTGCCTCCTCCTCATCGGATCCTGAACTGCACCAGCTCATGGTCACTGCAGCATACTGTTTTTATTGCTGAATGAGAAAAATAATCCTTGGATAGTTGCCTAATCAAAGCAGTGATGACTTTGGAAGAACTCCCTTTTACATACATTAAACTATACAGCTGAGGAATGTATTTTACCCTGCTACTGCTTAACAGAGAAGCATTCACTCAGGGATTCATCTGAGAAAGGAAAGATTTTATAATGTTTGCTTGCCTCACTTATGCCGATATTTAATTTTTTCCACTTAAATTTTGTTTTGTCATTCTGGCATTTTTAACTTTCAGTATTCTGTAGTGCCTTGTTGAAGGGGAAATATTTCTGAATAATTTCAGACTTACTGTAAGTGTACAACTGAAGTATTTTAGCTTATACTTTGATTTTTAAAAACAGTCATATGTGGTGAAATATGTTGAGTTTGAGCAAACGGAGAGATGTTTCTGCCTTTTTTTAACTGGAAGGTAAGTGAAATTCCAATTAGACATAAAAAAACACTTTTTAATAATTGCTTAGTCTGATTTATATGTCATTTAATGGGTATTTTTAAAGTTGAGGCTTTCAAGGCACTGTGATGGAAAAAAGTCATGTAGTTTCCACTAAAATACCAGAGAACAAGAGACTGAAAGAATAATTAGCTCTTGTCACTCCAGATAGTTTCTTGACACTCCATATCAGATGTCAAAAAAAGAGTTAACAAGTTACAAATAATTAAATGGTTTATGTGTTTGAAGCAGGTATGAATCACAATGTTTATATGGAACATAAAGGCATATTTAGAGGCATTCCTCATTGGAGTAGACCAAGCGGTCACAAAGCAGAAGAATTTTATAACTTACTGCAGCAAAGAGTAGGTAGGTAAGCACAGGAAATGACTTCTAATTGAACAGATACCTCCATATCTAGAGAAATAGATAAAAAAATATTTTTTAATTAAAATGACGTGAGAGCATCTTAAGTAGAAAATACAGCAAATTTCAGAGTGAAAGATTAAACTAGCCTCTAGATACCTTACAAAGAGAGATCTGGTCACATTCTGTCCATCAGTTACATCCTCAGAAGATCTGAAATGTATTCTCTTATCTCAGGAAAAAAACAGGTAGTCTGTTGGATGAGAAAGACAGTGTATTAGGCATAGGTTTTCTTCAGCTGGCACATATATGGTTATTTCTTGTGTCATAAATAATATTAGATTTTGCATTTAATTTACATGAAGTATGATTTCTTTTTCTCCACCTAGTAGTGGGTAACAGTTTCAAAAGCCATACTAAAGTCGAGGCAGACAACATCCCTTCACCAAAGTAGACATCACAGAAAGCCATCATCAGGTTGGTTTGGTATTTCTCTTTAAAAATTCATGCTGGCTGCTCCCAGTAACACCCTTAACTTTGACATGCCTGCAAACAGTATCCAGGATTAATTGCTCCATTCCCTCCCCAGCAATCAACATAAAGTTATATTAAGTATAAATTTAAATGGCAAATATAATTTTTAAATATTAGATATAACAATTATCCTAAATGATATCTTAATCCTGCCATATCCAGAGTACATAATAAAAGAAAGGGAGAAAGAAAACTAGCTAATTTACTACCAAGCTGGCATTTGTGGTTAATTGCAAAATGAATTTATTTGTTATCTTGTAAACATAGAGTATCAACACCATGAAATATTCTGAAAGGTTAATATCCTAATTAATCCTCTATAGTTTCATAGTTTAGATTTTAACTTATCCATACACTGATAAAGTATGTATAGAGCAGTTGTTTTGAGGAAAAAAAAAAAAAAGAACGAAAAAAAGTGAGAAAGAAATACAAGGAAGAGAACAAGGAAGTGTAAAAAAGACAGGTAAGAAGAGTGTCGAGGTGAGGAGCCTTTCCTCAGATAGGTCTGAGAAGTGGATTTGTGCAGTGAGTTAACATCAGGGATTTTGTCCTGTAAAAGGTTAAGTTCATTGATCAGGAACTGAGAAAAGTGAACTGATGTTTAGTCTGTGTCCCCCAGCACATTTTTTCTATGTCCTCAAATCACAACATGGTAGGTGATCCGAGGTCACAGTAATCCTTACCCTCCTACATATATCTTATATCAGGCACAGTGTGAACTGATAGCTACAGAGTGCATCTGAAAATGTGTATGTCTGCATAAGGTTTTTAAGCAGAAGGCCTTTTTTCTTCTGTTTTACAATATAAGATTAATTCTGTTTTATTCCATTCTCTTTTTCTTTTTGATGACTAATAGATCCTTTCATCTTCTCCATGTAGTGCGCATTTTGAATATAAATTCTTAAGCTGTGTTGTGGCATATGATACGTTGGATTTCATGAAAAAGAAAAAAATTAAATTTGAAATCTCACTTTATTCGCTGAAAAGCCAGGCATCTTTAACTTTTGGGGGGAACATGCTTTTCATGGATTGTTAATTATTCAATGCAGTTTGGAGAACTGATGCAGTGAGAATGAGTGAAACTTCTGCTAGTCTAAACACCCTTAGGTTGTTCCATGGAATTAATTTCAAATTGAATCTTGTAAGTAAATGAGATAAGTTCCCTACTTTTCTAAGCTATCAGAAAACTATTAATAGGCTATTCAAACTTTAGATGCACTTTAAAAAAAAAAAGAGGTGTATTTGTGCAACATTATTATTTCAAGACTCATGTTAAAGGCTATATCGTCAAATTATAAGAATTTATCTCTATTGCAGAATTCCTCTCCTTGTATTCTTTTAGAACATATATTTGGGAATGAGCTTTCACGAAGCTTTGATTGAATGGAAAATTAGCAAACCATTTTTCCAAGCTTCATTGTTTTAAATTCAGAGAAGTTGATCTGTAGCAAAGAAATTGTAGCTGCGCCTGACCTTGTGGAGGCATGCTACAGCAATAGGTCCAATTCTGCACAGGGAAAATAAAACAGATTGACCAGAAGACAGTCTGGGAAAACAGGGAACTGACTGTGTCAAACTGTGTCAACTGGCTGTGTCAAACTGGCTTGTTTACTGAAACAGGCAGTTTCCTGTTTTCCCAATCTGTCTTCGAAATTAATCAACATCCTACTTCATTTCCTTATCAATTACTATAAATTCAAAATGAGTATTTCAGATAAACTCCCTGTGTCTCCAAGCTATAGAAGAGGAATCACAATTCTGTGAAGTGATCTGAGCTGCACTGGCACAAAATAACTCTGCTATCAGTAATATTCTTGGGAACAGCTATTGTGCTGCCTACTCCTTTTTTTTTTTTGGTTTGTGTATTTGCTTAGCTCTTGAAAGATTTTCTAATTTTGTTTGACATTATGATCTCTTCTCAGTTGTTTCACTTTTTAGAAGGCAAAAAGAGAAGTAGCAGAAAAGAGCAGAGTAGACACTCAGAGCAGGCATCCAGCTGTCTCCAGAGTGTTTCACGATTGAACAATTTTGATCAAGATCAACTACATGATTTCATAGAATCATAGAATGCTTAAGGTTGGAAGGGACCTCTGGAGATCATCTAGTCCAACCCTCTGCACGTGCACGGTCTCCTAGAGCTTGTGGCACAGGACTGTGTCCAAGTGGGTTTTAAAGATCTCCAGAGAAGGAGACTCCACAACCTCTCTGGGCAGGCTCTTCCAATGCTCTGTCACCCTCACTCTTAGGAATTTTTTCCTTAAGTTCCTGTGGAACTTTTGGTGTTTCAGTTTGTGGCTGTTTCCTCTAGTTCTGTCGGTGGCCACCAGTGAAAAGAGACCGGCCCCATCCACTTCACTGCCTCCTTTGAGGTACTTATATGCACTGATCAGGTCTCCTCTCAGCCTTCTCTTCTCCAGGCTGAACAGGCCCAGCTCCCTCAGCCTCTCCTCATAGGGCAGATGTTCCAGACCCCTGATCATCCTTGTGGTCCTGCGCCGGACTCTCTCCAGCAGCTCCACATCCCTCTTGTACTGTGGGGCCCAGAACTGGAAACAGTACTCCAGATGTGGCCTCACCAGGGCTGAGTAGAGGGGCAGGATCACCTCCCTCGACCTGCCGGAGACGCTCCTTTTAATGCACCCCAGGATCCTATTGGCCTTCTTGGCCACGAGGGCACACTGCTGCCTCATGGTCAACCTGTCGTCCACCACGACACCCAGGTCCCTTTAAAAAGACTCTTTATATGCATGAAATCATGCTGTAGTAAGTTTTTCCTGTGATTTTTTCCAGTTGGGTGTTCACATCTTGGTCATGAAGAATAATATTAAAATGGGTATTACTGGTCTCAAGAAATTCCAGGGGTGATAAAACGATCCAGTTCAACAAGTAAACACTAAAGGGTGTGATAAAGGACACAATGAATGTTTTTAAGTTAATGGAGTCAGTTCTCAGTTAGATCTGGATATACTATACCTTGTAAATAATATAGGCCATTTTTTTTTAATATATGGCAATATTTTCCAATTCCATGATTAGCTCTTCTATCTAAAGAATAATTAGTTCACCTGTTTTCTTACAGAATCTTTTATCAGCATTATAAATTATTTTCAAGATACTTCGTTACCATTTGATGATTGATAGAGATAAATGTATAAATTATTTCTATTATTTTTCAGATATTGCAAACAAAAGGGAAAATAGATACAAAAATTACAATGCTGACAGATGCATAACGGATAACAGGCATTTTTTTCTCGTTTGCAAGTAGTGGAGTGAGAACAAACCTACAACTTCCTTACTAAATATCTAGTAAAAGAGGCCCCTGAATTATAAGTTACATAAGACTGCATATGTTAACATAAAAATAACAGCTTGATTATACCTAAGATACTTAGAGGACCTTCCTTTTCTCAGCAGCTCACAGTCGTTTGCATATACATATTTACTAACTTTACAGAGTAGAAAAAAATGCTAAGAATTTTAAATGCAAAGAGTTTTGCTTTCCTAAGCTTGTATACAAACACTGAGATGATCGGGAAGCAGAAGCAAAACTTTTTAATTAGAAGTTACTGGGTCATTAGTTTACTCCTTAGAGTAGCCTACTCCTACTGCATGGTAGTATCAGTCAGCCTATGGCAGTTTTTGCATGAGGCTGATTACTATAATAGAGATTTAACTTAGGCTGGGGTTTATTCTTGTAGTTTAAAATACTTATTTCAGAGAATCTTAATTAGTTGGTTTTAATATTAAACAGGTGAAGTTTTGGGGTGTCTAAAGCATCTAAGATGTGAAATGAAAGATCTGATATCCAAAGTGCTGAGTGCATTTCCTGCCAATGGTGCATGTAAGCAAGCCTTCCACTAAAATGAAACCTGCCTACACAGCAGGAGGAGATAATTCCTGCTTGGAGAAAAGAATATATATCGAGGAAGGTGTTCATGTCTGTGACTTTTATTAATTTTTTATGTAATGTTTTCATTTAAATATTAAAAAAGATAGAGTCTGGCATACTTCCCTGGTGAAATTTTGTATATGATCTTGGTTTAGATTATTTCATCCTCCTCTCCAAGATTTTAATATTATGCAATATCAGCAATAGTAATCAGAGTTGCTTATCATTTCCAGATAAATCAATTTGATTTATATGTTATACAAATGTAGATAATACAGGTAAATTAAACTAAGAAAAAAATTAAGAAAACTGAGTTCTCCCTACATCTTAGATGCCTACAACAGAACAGATAATACAGGTAAATTAAACTAAGAAAAAAATTAAGAAAACTGAGTTCTCCCTACATCTTAGATGCCTACAACAGAATAGGTGCCCATATTTCCACTCAGAAACTTCCTTATGGAGCAAAGATTTTTTTTCTTTGCTGTTGGAAAACTGTCTTATATTTAAAAAATTTAAATTATTGTCAGGCAAAAAAGTATGAAGACTTTAATGGAGGTTAGATTCTCATATTTTACTTTAACTGCCTTCTTAGCTATTTAGAAGTACTAATATTTGTTCAGATCCATTCATTCGGCCACACCATCTCTACCAAGTGCAGCAGACAGCCCATACAAATTTTTAGTTCCAACATTTATCTCAGCTTTAACTGAGCTTTATCATTCTCAGCAAAACTGCTGCAGACATTTCCCAGAGGAGAGTGAAACAAGGTCCTGGAATATGTGGACTTGTCTCATTATTATGCTCCATTTGCAAGCTCTCCTTCTAAAAGTCTGCATAAAATTATCCATTCACAAATTCTGCTGGTACAGACGTCTGTAGATCTGCAAANTACTAATATTTGTTCAGATCCATTCATTCGGCCACACCATCTCTACCAAGTGCAGCAGACAGCCCATACAAATTTTTAGTTCCAACATTTATCTCAGCTTTAACTGAGCTTTATCATTCTCAGCAAAACTGCTGCAGACATTTCCCAGAGGAGAGTGAAACAAGGTCCTGGAATATGTGGACTTGTCTCATTATTATGCTCCATTTGCAAGCTCTCCTTCTAAAAGTCTGCATAAAATTATCCATCTGATAATCTGCAAATTTTTGTTTTGCACCTTGCGACGGAACGGACTCAGTCTGGGATGCAGAGTGAGACACCTTTATTCTCAAACCAACTTCTTTTATACTCTCTTAACACAAATGTTACTCAAATGTCAACCCGTCAGTATCTTGCCAGCCATGCAGTTGTGGTTATCTTCTTTTCCTTGCATTGTTCCTCATCTGTTGACAAGACATTCCACATCCGGTTGTAGTCCTCCTCCTTTTCCTGCTTTTCCTGCTTTCGTCCTTGCAGTCAATTGTTCACTACCAAAGTATCCAGCCCTACTGTCTCTAAAGCAGGCCTCCACATTTTTGGTATTATGTTAACTAATGGCACATTGAAACTATACATTATTATATCATAAAATTGTGATATTTTTTCATGGTATACACTAATCAGAAGCTACAAATTTTGAGAATTATTAAGAAAATAAGCTTCTTTTCTTAGCAATAATTACAAATAGATGTTATAAATTTGTGCTATTGAAGAAGTTAAATATGAAAGTATCTATAAAGTACACTGTTTACCTAGTATTTCCATAATGTAAATATAGATAAGACTTCACAACTTTTGACCTAATTTCTTTCACAGTCTTAGTGAAATGATTCTGAATGTAGATTAAATGCAATTAGGAATGTTGAGATATTTATCTTTGTTTTCAATAATTATTTATTTCTAATAAAACTGAAATATGTGGTTGCAAATGTATCTAGACAGTCTTCTGTCTCATCTGCTGTGAGAAATGTAAATTAAGATCTGGCAAAAATTAAAATGTATATAATTTGATTTTTAATGATCTGTTAGGTAGCACTCTGTAAACCAAATGTTTGTATGATCAAATATGCAGACAGTACAGTATCAGGAAATCAGTGTTTGCTAGATTACAATATTGCCCATGGATTATGGTAATCTGTATTTTACTACTTCTTTGTCAAATTTATAGATTATCTTGTAGTATCATGTAATTCTATGGCATGTGCTATCATGCCAATCACTCATTCCTAAAAGGGCTAATTGCTTTCTTTTAACGAAGTTAAATATGTTTGTCTCCTCCATTCTAGTTCTACTTATGTGGAGACACTCTATCATAGAATCATAGAATGGTTACTGTTGGAAGGAACCTCTAGAGGTCATCTAGTCCAAGACCTCTACACACGCAGGGTCACCTAGAGCACGTGGCACAGGACTGTGTCCAAGCGAGTTTTGAAGATCTCCAGAGAAGGAGACTCCAGAACCTCTCTGGGCAGCCTGTTCCAGTGCTCTGTCACCCTCACTGTTGGGAAATCTTTCCTTAAGTTCCTGTGGAACTTTTCATGCTTTAGTTTCTGGCTGTTTCCTTTGGTTCTATAGTTTTTGAAACAAGTTATAAGTGTAGGTACAACACATTTTGTAAATATGAAAGATCTTTAGCAGCTGTGCCAGAAGAGTGAAATTCGATAGACTCAAATTTGGCAAAATAACTGTAAGTTTCTAGTAGCTTGAACAAGGGTAAGAATAGCTAAGTGTGGTAGGCAAATATGAAGCCTAGACATTCATTCATCAAACTGCTACAGGCTGCTTGTACAAATGTGGCTCTACTCTGCAAAAATGGCATATCTCACATTACTACTTCAAAAATGGCATACGACATCTTTAGTAGAGAAGGGTAGAGGGGAAGGAAAAAAAACGACTACATATTATACAAGCCAGAACTAATGATGTGTGAACTTTCACAGCCACTGAAGCTCAAATGCACCATGAAAAACAGATAGAATACTATAGAAAATTATTTGTAGATGTAGATCTCACGTTCAAAGGCTAAACTGGTGGCCGACTTTGGTTTGACATGTTTGTCTGCTAGTGCTGTTAACATGACACTGAGCACAGTTTTATTTCCTGTGTTAGAAGTATATGTTTCTGAATTCTCTGAAAGCTAAGGAGAGTAAAGGAAGTCACGAAACTAGCAGTTCCAAAACATACTGGAACTTGTAGTTTTATATTCTTCCTTATCCTGTTAAAGAAATCTATCCTGTTAAAGAAACATTAAGTTAGTTAAAAAACAGGTTGGGTGATTGTTACTTAAAACTCTAGTTGCAGCTGAGAATGACAGTCAGCCCAGAAGACCATTGGGAGTATTGGGAGTTACAGGTACAGTTCAGTGAAGAGTTGGTGAATCTCACCATGGATGGGAAATCAGTGCAACATCCTGTGCTCTGGCCAAAGTTCCATCCAATATTGAATCATCTTAGGGTTCCTAGCATCAGAAATGTATGTAAGATTTTCTTTTTTTTTTTTTTTTTTTTTGCTATGATGTTTTCAGGGATATTAATAAGTAATTATTTGCCTTGAAAGAGCTAGTGCCTTTCTTACTGGCATGCAAAAAGATCCATTGTCTTGTGGTACAAAACACTTAGATATCAGAAATTCCTGCATATAATCATTTCACCATTTGTTCATCATTTCAAAACTACTGTAATTAAAATTCTTGCTACATTACCTCATTAAAAGGTAGGTGATATTGAACTGATTTATTATAGCAGTTTCTATTTCCTAATGGCTCAGTTCTGCAGGATCCTGATCATTCCTTCTCTCAGGAAAATCTTAAAAGCATTGCAGGATTTATCTGGATGATATCTTGATGTAGAATCTTAAAAATATGATTACTTTTAAGCGTGAAAACCTCAGTTACTTTAAATACAATGGAACATTTTGCATTCTTAATGTTAAGCAAATACTTCTGCAAAAGTGCTCAGAATCCAAATTTATTTTTTGAGCTGGAATCTAATTCCCCTCTCAAGAGGTGTAGAACTACTCATCTTCTGCTGAGTCATTGGGTCCTAAAAATGCACTGCATCTTCCTGAAGACAATTCAGATGATAGATAAGCTAACTTTAGACGTCTACAATGCAGATATCTATATATTATAGTCTCCTTCTATACTGTTGATGAGAAAAACAGTTTTTTAAAGAACAATTAATCCAATTTACTATGGATCTTCACTTTAGGATGATATTACTATGCTCCAGGGTGATTATTTCTCTCTGTTGACTACAAAAGGAGTGTAGAGTGACTATCTCAGGATATCTTCATCAGATAAATTCCGTATCTAGTACCTAAATTAAGAAAAGGAAAGTAATAAAGGAGCAAAAGAGCAAGGGAATTTATAGCAAAATTCTGGCACTTAAAACTAGAACACTAGATGTTTGATTCCTTAGTTTCAGTAATAGTCTTCGTATAGATTCTGCATGTTGTGAAATACTGGTATGTTATGGGCATATCTATGCACATTTATAATGCTATGCATATCTAGATAAATAAAGAAGTTTGTGACATATGATTACACACACCTTAGTCTAGATTATTCAGTATAGCATAACATAAAATCGGTGTATATAATTTCCATAAGGTTCAGTGTAATATACTTGTGGCTGGCATAGATGGATCTGTCCCTGGCAGTCGGTCTTTGATCAGTTCAGCAGCATGAGGAACTTCTGCCTGAATAGAATTTGCTTGAGTCGGTTACGTTTGTTCAACCAATCCTTGACTCAGATTTCTATTACAACTCAGATTTCTATTACAACTCACCAGGGAAATGGAAAATAAACAAGCTTGATGGACAAGTACCATTTTACAGTATCGATGATTTCCATGTAAATTAAAATTATATAGCTAAAAGGGAAATAACTACTCTGGAGAAATATTTGGCAGTCTGCCTGTTTATTTCAGCTATTCAGACACCAAACCAGGGTGTCAAGGCTGTTTAGAATTACATATGTAACTTTTCTTTTTCTGAGTGTTTGGGAATCAGTAAATACTACTTAAGGGTTGGTCTTGAGATTCTGGGATGGCACAAAAAGGGATAAAGCTTGGTAACACTGCAGCTATGAAAAGCTTAAACTTTCCAATTTAGTTCTATGAAGAATGTGACAGCATTTATTTCATAGCAATTCTTTTAGCTGATTTGCTGCACATTTGCATGATGCTCAGAAATGGTTCCCTTGCACATTCCACTAGTCAGAGCAAGAGCAACATACTCTCAAGTATTTTGATGATGGTAGAAGCAAAGGACTAAAATGGAAAATCCTCAATATGGTGACTTAGAAAATCAACAAGCAAAAAGTACCTTTTGTGACTGTAAGTGTACCATCTCATGCATGAGGAAAGTAGTTCAGATAAATAATTCTTAAAGTAAAAATGTATAAATGAAAGTTATTAAGAATGCTCAAACATTAATGATGTATTTACTTTAAAAAAAAAAAAAGGTTTTTTTTGGGGGGAGTGGAGGGGATAGCTGTGATAGAAAATGAATGAAACTCAAACCAGTAAAAATGAAAATGTAGAAAGGGGCTCCAAAAAAATCAGAGATTGAATTTACTCTGTTGGTAACTTTTCAAAGTAAGCAGGTAAGAAACAACAAAATAAAGCTGGTCTTTCTCTTCAGGACTGATCTATCCTTTTAGTAATTTGCTCAGTTGCAATAGGCTTTTGTTCAGTCCTTTCTGGTTTCTGTGAAACCGTGTTTCCATAATTTCTGAGACAATATACTTGTCACAAGTCTTTAAGACTTTTAAGGCATCTCTACATATAAGGATCTGTTTTTTGCAACTTAGTGAATTCATAGTACCAGAATCTCCTGTAGGAAATTAATTCTGAAATACATTATGGTTCATATGGAAGCATTCTTGTTTCTGTTTTGAACTCATCATCTTTTAATTCCATACAAATTTCATGAATTCCTTTATGTATATGCTATAAAATAGGGTAACTAGGATCCCATGCTACATTTTCCACGGTATTCATTATTTTATATAACTGTATCATACACTTTTCTTACATTTTCTTAGTAAGAAAAATCCCAATCTTTTTTATATTCCTGTATGTGAGAATATTCTTATACCTTCATCTTTTTGTTTTCTTTCACTGATTCTACAATACCTAGTTCTTAATTATTTTGCACTTTTTTAAATTACATTTTACAAGTGACTTGTACTGCATAATGGGAGAGAAAAGCGCTAATAAATAAATTCTTTATTTCTTTGTCATTATTTTGTTCATCTCCAGGAAGAAAGAAATCTTGATTGTGAATGCCAGCTGAAGGTAAGCACAAGGTGGAGAAACAAGTGTTAACTCTGACCTAAAAGTATCTCTGAGCTAAGAAGATTTTTCTACATCCCATAGAATAAACACAGTCTACTCTTACTGACCATAATATATCCCACTTTGTTACCGCAGATTCATTTCTTCTCTTTTTAATTCTCTAACTCAAAATTTGGTCCTAGAAGTATTGAATTTTTTAAAATAAAAAAGAAAGGTGTGTTTTAGCACTATATCTCAAGCATGTAATTGGAATTAGAAAGTTTTTGAGAAAAGCTTGGCCAGCAGTTTGTAAGTCTCACACACTGATTTTCAGGATAAAAAAAAATCCAGTGGACTTGTTGGATTCATGGCTTCACTGGTTATGTCTCTAATAGTAAATTAAATGGGCCAGGGACCAACCCTGAGGCCATCTCATAGCTCACTTCTGTACAGCTAAATTTGCTTCCTTCCCTGAACAGGGCAGCTGCAGCCCGACTGCCTGCTGGAAATGGCCCTTGACATTGCTAACACTCTGACTGTGCTGTGACTATTTTTAGGGAGACTTTAAGTCTTTCCTACCTAAATCCGTGCCTGAACTAAGCCGTTAATTTAACAATACCATTGACTGTGGGCTAGTGTCAAGATCTGTGACTGTCGATCAACAGGAAACATTCAGCTGATATCAGTGAGGACAGCGTTCAATCTCATAGGAATACGAACAGTCCGGAAATATTGTAACTTAGCAAAGAGGAGGAGTGTTGCAGAAAGGTAGTTTGTGAATGAGAAGGAATGCATGCAATAGAGAAGATAGAGATTTTCTAATCGTCTGATTCTAATTCATCTCTTTTACATCTTTCCTATGTTAATAAGGCACGGATGCAAATAAATAAGGACTTTTTAGACTATAGTCTAGAAGAGGATGACCTGTGATAAACTCATCCAGTAAGGGTCATCCTTTATTAATAAGAGTCATAGCATAAAAATAAACCCAAACATGTCAGATAGATAGCTACATGTGACCTGTTATAATTCTTCCTGTGAGATATTTCACAATGTACTGGAAAAAGTACATTAGCAAGAGGCTTATCTGTGGTCTCAGGTCTTCTTCCATTAAAGTAAACAAATGGGTAGTTACTGAGACTTAGGTAGTTTAGAAGAACATGTAGCATTAATGTTTGGGTATATTTTCCTCTGTTTTTGTGTAGAAGGAAAAGAACTATTTCTTTTTTCTTCCATTCTTTTCCCTTTACTATATATATATCCAGTAAGAAAAAAAAAAAGAAAAAAGTAAGATATATCAATAGAATAAAAATATAAATGAAAGACATATGAAAAGTATTTTAAAAAATCCACCATCAAACAAACATTATCCTATGTATTTTAATATTATATGAGATACACCCAGGAAAGAATCACTAAAGCAGTCATCTCATGCTGGAACTGTGGTGATATAAAAAAAAAATATCTTGATCTCAGTATTCCATCTCTTAGATGAAACAACAAAAAGGTCAAAACTGAAAACAAGAAATAGTTTTTTAAATAAAATGTATGTATAAAATGTGAAATCTGGAATTGCTTCCCATTTCCTGAGTTCCCTTTTAGCTCTTTCTCACTTCTACTGGTGCACCAAAGACAGTACCTATCCTTATGCTTCAGACTTCTGTATTTACTAAGAAAGAAAACTGATTATTTGACCAGGAAGTAGTGCTCAGATCATGTCCACATTCTAGATGACAAAGTATTGAGACTCTAGAAAATGACAGGGAGATTTTCTTTTCTTTTAGGTATAAGTAATATCACAGCTACATGGTGAAGTGCTTCAAGTATGCTTATGTGTGCTCTTTAGGGATTGCAAAAGAAAGGAAGTAAAAATTACGCAGTCAAAATCTGTAGGAATGTATCTTGAAATGGAATCATAATCTAGACAGTGATATCCGCATACTAGCATTATGTACATACAAAAGTTCTTTTACATTTCTCTGGATAGAGAGAAAGAATCTTTAATAAAGATCTACAAGTATCTGCAAGTTTTAAAAATATAAATAAATTAAACCCTCCTATGGACAGTATTGTTCAATAATAATCTTCTAGAAGCAAGTTTTATACTATCTTATCCTCTGTCAAAATTGAGATATTTGGCCAGATAAACCACTGGTCTGATCCCTTTTGTCAATTCCTATGCTCCTATCTTTTTATTTCCTTGTTAACAATTATTTTGAACTGGATAATGCAATTTAATGCATACTTTCCTTATTATTTGGAGTGAATAATACTCATTATAATAGGAAAATGTTACACAGAGCTTCTGAGTAGTGAAATGATGCACTGACGTTTTCAATAGTGAATAGGTTTCATGACTGACACATTAATAGTCTTTAAATCGAGAAAGATATGGTCATATTCCTTCAAAAAGCTACTGTACATTAGCTAAATATTTCCATTATATAGATGTACTTCTTTTTAGGACTATATATTAGAATTATATTTTTATGAATTGGTCCCATATTTTCTTTTTTTGTTTTTTCCTAAATGTCCAAAACATTATTTATGCATACCAAAAGAGGTTGACACTTAGAAGTTTTGGTCACTTGAAGCTACAGGCTCAAATCTTAGGTATCTTAAAAGATATAAGTATCTATGGGTTTTATAAGCACATTAACTCATTATATATTGGGCCTTATATATCATATTTTGGTCATGATCCTTCGTTTTTTCCAGAAAATACTTATTCGTGCTATTTCAGCAAATGGTAGCATTAAGTATTTTTGAATAGTGGAATGCAATATACTATGTAGGATATTAACCCAATAAATTCAAAAGCCCTCGTTTAAAACCTTTTTCTTCTACAGACTTAGAGAAATCATTTAGAGACCTTAACATAAATAATACAGATGATAAAGGAGGTGATTGATTGTTTTTTTCCCAATTTGCCCTTGTAGGAGCAATGGAGAGAATGGTTAGTGTTGCTCTAAATATAGGTCTTCAACCTCATCTGTGTTAGATGACAAAGTCAACAGAGAAAGGTAGACAGCACCACAGAAAAAAATCAAAACATGAAGGCTTTCTGAAGGGTCTTGCTGTTAAGAGTCCAAACAAAACTATCTCCTAATTTCTGCATCTGTTTCATGTCTATGTATTAAAAATCAATTGAAAACAAATACCTCTTTTAAACAACTTATGCCTCAGCTCTCCCTTTTCATTCTGAGACTTACTCTCTCAGTTCTCGGTTAATAGATATAGCATTTCTTTAATCTTAGGTAATGTGTGTTGTAATGTGTGAATGGATTAATCACAAATTCTGAAGCATTTAATTACTACAGGGAGCTGTATTAATTTACTAGACAATACAACTTGTATTTTAGATAAGTCAACAAATTAAATTCAACCATTAACTTTCATCTGTTTATGACATGGAATATATTTGAATATTTGGAATATACTTGAATTATATATATTTGTATATATATATTATATATATAAAATATGATATACATACTTACACACAACTTCATCTTTGATGAATTGGGTATTATTATCATGCTGTGTTTGGCAGTATCACTAGTTACATTTATAAATGCAAGTGGAGTCTAGTTGCAACATAATCAATAAATCACATTACACACATCACAACATGCATTGAGTGAAACTCAGCAAACAGGAATGTGCCTTCCTTTAGTTACTAAACTTTACTTACAGCTTTCTTTGTTAAAAAAAAAAATCAATACAATTAAAAATATATGATAATTAACCATTGAAAATAGATAGGTTAAATATACTTGCATTGTTTTCACATTATTCTTTTAGGCAGCAATCTTGTTAAAAAAAAAAAAAAAAAACATAATTTGTGGTTGTCACCCCAAGTATTCATCCTATAATTATTCAAATGAGACACATTTTAGCTCAAAGGATTAGGGACCCTCTTTGATGATAGACAGATCTGGCTGAAGTGTTAACATTATTTCAGTCATTACTGCAGTCAGAAAGGACTATAATTTGAGGTATGGCAGATCAAAACAAAATTATTTTTGTTTTATATTGTTTCAAAGAAGAAGCAGGTTTTATTCATTTAAAAATCATAGAATCATTGAATGCCTAAGGTTGGAAGGAACCTCTAGAGGTCATCTAGTCCAACCCCCCTGCACACGCAGGGCCACCTAGAGCATGTGGCACAGGACTGCATCCAAGCGGGTCTTGAAGATCTCCAGAGAAGGAGGCTCCACAACCTTTCTGGGCAGCCTGTTCCAGGGCTCTGTCACCCTCACTGTCAAAAAAAATTTCCTTAAAAAAAATTCAAATGCATGAAAATGAAAAGATTGAAATGACACTACTAGCAGTACCTTTAATAACATTGTCAGTGTCAAAATAATTTAGTTTATAGCATCCCTTGTGTTCCAAACTGGCCTTTTGCACATGAGCAATTCTACTCAATAGAGTTACTATAGAGAGCATTGTACCCAGGTACCCACAGGACTTTCTGTTACTTATTACTTTTGATCCAAAAAAAAAAAAGAAAGGATATTCAAATCCCTAAAGCGATCATCCTGTTTATTTCCTTATCTTTCCCTTGCAAAAACATAAACTAGAAGAATCCACTGAAAATAATACAAATGTTGCTGAGACACCTTCTTATTTATATGACGATCAAATGGCAGCTATGATGCTATTTACCATCTGAAACTTTATTGTCTTTTTGCATAATTGAATAAAGAGGTAAGACTGTATAGAAAAATGTACTTAAACTATCTCAAATTTTCCTATGGAATCATGTTACACTCAGTAATAAATTGTACATAAGATGTGCTTGTACTTACGCTTGTACTGAATCACTACAACCTATCTGTCTTTTCCTGTATCTTTGACCTGTGTTGCATAGACATAACATAATGTGATAGTCTAAAGACAAAGAGGATTTATTTAATAGATATTAAGAACTGTAGATATGGCAAGGAAATGTACTTTTCAGAAAAGAAAAAAAAAACATATTTCATGGACAAGGTAATCAGGACATGTGATGGGAGTGATTTCTTCCAGTGTTATTTTATAGGGAAAATAAAAGGTCAAAGTAAATGTGCAGCAGACTAAAGATAATATAGTTTTGCATATGCTATGCAGATTTTTGCCTTCTTTTCTGTCAAATCAAAGAGTGTATCACTCAAGGGCTATCAAATAAACATTTCACACACCCAATATTTTGCTTTATACTTCACTGTGGGGGAAAGCATGGAGATAAAAAACAGTGCATGCATTTTGTTGCCTCTCAGACATCCCAGCATAGGTGATCCAGCTCTCACCTGTCTGACATTTGGCTGGAGGGACGCTCTGAGTTTCTGGAGAGGCACTGGAAGATGTTTTCCCTGTTGACAGCTGTGGACAAAAAAGCACTGAAGACAGTCACTCCAGGGCAGTGGTGGGAGACCTGGAGGAACCGCATGGAGGTAGTTTCAACTCTTCAACACGTTGTTTCTTAGCCAGAAGCAGGAATGCCTTTCTACATCAGCATTCAGACAGAGGCTTGCAGAAAGCATTGAGATCTCCAGCTGGACTGTAACATTGAGACAATCATGATCAAGAATCTCTCTGAATATCCTGAAAACGCAAAGAAATACCAAAATGGGATTTAGAATAAAGTTTTAATTTGGCTTTTCTTCATAAATCATATTGTTTGGGCATTTTAAAAAAAACTCATATGTATATGCCAGTAACTCATATGTTACTGGCATAACATTTTTGAATTACTGTGACTCTAAATAACATTATTCTTTTCACTAAATTAATGTGTTTTTTGTCATTACTGAAATATTTTATAGACAGATTTTCTTAGAAGTGTTTTTTTTTTAATGAATGCGTAGAAATACAAAAAGCAGGTAAATTATAGGAAATCTGAAAAAACTATTTAAAGAAGAGGTGGGGAGGAAACCTTGCAAAGATGTTTCTGTAGTTTACCAGGGAGCAGACCAAAAGTCTGTAATAAGAGACATTTGGTTCATTATTGGATTCATTTCAACTATCATCCTCGCATGCATATTGTAACTAAGATCCACTTCTTCTTAAGTGTTTTTGCAATTATTCTCACAGGGACAGTTTCTTGGTTCCCTGAGAAAAAAAAAAAGAATGAGTTTTTAACTATTTTAAAGTTCAGCTTTACTTTAACTAAACTTTAAAAGTTCTTAACATTGCCATATATTACTTTTCGTACCGTCTTAGTCACAGTCTTGACCAATGGTAATGCCCAAATATCAACAAGTCAAGAGATATCTTTTAGTGGCATTGTAACTCTGAAATATAGTAAAAATATTTAACTGTCTTTTCATTGCCTTAGAGAGGTTTGTGAGAAGCTGCACACCTAAATTACTGTTGGCGAATGTCTTTGCCACTTCTGAACAAGTGGAAAGGCTGAAAAGGAGAGTGTAACTATTCCCTACAACCTGCAGGAAATGAGATAGGATTAGGGTTTCTATAGTATTTCCTTCTGTTTTACCCGATGTATTACTGAAATATGAAGAAGATAATACAGATCAAGTGTCTCCACGTGTAGTCCAAGTCATAATTTAGTCCATAGTGTTTATAAAGATGATAAAATGATAGCTTTATATTATAATCTATATATATAGACAGAATAAGTGAAATAAAATAGACTAGGTATAGTTAAAGATTCCATCTCCTTCTGTATCTCATGTCTCTGCAAATAATCCTGTGAAGTAGTAGTAATTTATGGCTGAAAAAGGATTAGGTGTTAAAACCTATTCTTGGTGTCTCCAAATGTCCTTCAGTAAAACTGTATTCACATCTTATAACTAGTATAGATGGCCGTTAGTCATTATCCATATTTGAGAAGAAACTGCCTTATTTTATAATGTGGAGAATGATCCACATGTGGTAAAAGAGTATTTTTAGAGATCGATGACATTCTTGGCAGCGGAGATAGAAAAAAATCTTTTTTCAAGGGTGGAGTTGAAAATACAGAAAATTCAAGCTCCACAGTGAGATGAATTATTTCCACCAGCAAATATTTATATATATTTCCAATATTAGTATACTGATATCCTTAAGGGTTATGCTGAGAAGTATGAGGTAGCTAGGCTCAGGCACAGAGCTTTGCATATCATATACCTTGCTTATCTATTAATACACCAATAAAAATGAATATGTCTCCCAGAGCTAAATATAATTTTCTTTCTGAATAGAAGGAATAGTACCAATAAATTACTCTATCCTGGAGCTTGAGAAATATTTTTCTAGCAGTATTGAAGTATGTCAAAAGCAAAAGAACAGAACAATTGTTCTCTAAATATTAAACAATATATCTGTGACATATTTTTCAAATAAAATACATCTGCTCTTGACCTTTTCTAGATGATATTCCCTGAATCAAATTATGAGAAGTATTTTTAATATAAATTTCACCAATACATAAATAAATAAAGAGAGAACTAAAGAATGGATAAGACAAAAAATTTGATAGTGATGAGATTAAGGGATGGGTAAGGCAAATTACTGAGTGTAACTTTGTCTGGGGTTGATGTGACTTACAACATGACCCTCATTAGTGTTAAAATAACAACTAGCTCATTAACCTTTCCTTAGTCCCGGAGCAACACCATTGAACAGCTGGTAGTTTTCTAGTCCTAGTGCAAGGTGCATGCTAATAACAGGAAAAAAATAAAAGTGGATTTTTTTTCATGGTGATATTCTGAAAAGCATTCCTACCTGTTGTTATACAATTGTTATGAATTCCGTGCACCTTGTTACTTTCAGGCACCATTAAATTATCTGTAGAGGCAAAGAAAGATAAGAATATTCCTACCCATTAGCATCTTATGCTTCATGTTATGGGCTATAATAATAGTATTTAATAAAAATAATGATAATAGTAACCATAATGACAATAATAATACTACTAACATCTCAACCATCTTGTTTTGTTAAAAGTAAAAATCTTGTGCTATTAACACTAACAATATTTTTGATTTTTTTTTTATCTACTAAGACAAAAAGAATATTATGATGATCTGTAGAATACAGACCATTAAATTTCTCAGTCAATAAATTCCACACCAAGACCAATGACTTGAAATGTCAAGACCTGTTACATAGAGAAGGTCAGATGAGATGATGGAAGAATTCCCTCTAGCTTAAAATCTGTCAGTTTGGACGTGTGACCTCATGCACATATGAGTGCATTGAGATATGGAAAACAAAACTACAGAAAAGACAAATGAAGAGGTAGCGACAAGGAAGTTTTCCATCAGCTTCTCTATGAAGTGATTTTAGGGTTGGAAGGGACCTCTAGAATTAATTGACCCCAACCTCAAGCTCTTAGCTTCTTAAAATAATATCAAAATGAACAAATTAACAGGTGCAATCATCCTTAATTAAAAAAAAAATTCAAATACTTAGGTATGTTTACATAAGCTCCAAAAAATTGAAAAATTTTTAACATATTTTTATTGGCTTTGGGATCTGTAGCTATGCTCTCAGAAATCAATTAAGGCATTGATGTTTCTTCTTAAGATTTTAAGAATGCAATATCATTGATCAAATCTATGAAAACAACACAGCAGTGATGCTCTCTCTCCTTTTCATGCACTTGTCAATTTTATTAAGCCTATTTGATCTTTTTTTTACAGCAGTTTTTTAATCAAGAGTTTTACCAGTGCTTCCCCACTTCTCTCCTTTAACAAAGCTATTATGTTAGAAAGATGATTTTAAGAAATGATTAAAAACCTATGACAAAAGAAAAAAAAATAAGTGGGTGAATATTCAGAATGAGCTCCCACTGAAGGGCAAAACATAATCTACCTGAAAATTCTCCTTTTGTAAAGAGAATCTCTCACAGATCTCTTCCTGTGAACCAAATCCATCCCCTCTGAGGTTTATATCCTGTAAAAGATATTGAAACTGTGTAAAATCTATTTTTAAGTAGCTTTTATTCTTTCAATAAGAATCTCCATTTTCTGACAGACTTGTGTAATCTAATTAATATTGCCTGTCTGAGGTTACAGCCAGCCTGACCTGAAGTCACAAAGTTTTTAACCTCTAACCTCACCCAATCAATAGGCCACAGTGAGGTGAACAACAAAAAAGAGAAGCAAAATACAAAAGTATTACTTTTTTATGATTAGAATTCTGTCCTTCAAAATACAAAATATTAATGCTATACTTTTAAAAATGTACTTAGCCCATCTCATACAGGCAACATAAATCACGCCCTCTAACTCTGCCTTTGTATGAGCATGGCAACTCTAAGGTAATTCTATACTTGGGTAATGTCACTGCCTGTGTGTCTTGGAAAGTCAAATGATTTAATAAAACAAAGATATTCTTGTAAGAAAGTAGATTGTTTACTTTAAGAGAGATTTACAATTGCCCTTGTAGATGCAGGGCTCTGACTTCTCAAAAGTCTGAAAAGAGATTTGTTTGTATCTTTTTCTCAGTCAGGAAAATTAACCAAAAAATAGAGGATTTCATATTGAAAAAGAAAAATGAAAAGTGCAAATTGTAGCACTGGATTTGGAGGCGCTCAAGGGATGAAACAGAAATTCAAAAAGATTAAATATCTGGAACTTAAGTAGTAAGGATCCCTGGTGTAATTCAGACACACATATTTACAAAACCACATGCACCAGATTTCCTTGGCGACACAAGCAAATAAGATAGGTTTAGGGGATTCACAGCTTTCCAATGTCCTTATAAAAACTCCTTAATCAAAAGCCCTTAAGTAATTTATCTCCGTCTTCTATCCTGGGCACCCTAGATACACACTTGAAAACCAGATTAATGAAAAAACACTAGTTAGTTTTGATTTCTTACATTCTTTTATTTAATTTTTTTCTTATAAGAAAATACTTTTCAGTGTCCAGCTGTTGCTACTTATTACCTACTGTGCATTCTATGTTAAGGAACAAAACAAATAATAAAAGAAACCTTTCCTAAGGTGCTTCAGGTCCAAAACCTCAGTGCTGTAAATAAATGTTTTTGCCATAGATTCATAAGTTCTGTAAGAAAAATGAACAAAAAGAATCCCCTATACCTCCCAAATCTACTAAGCCAACCTTCATGAAAAAAATTAAGATAACTAAAAATGTTTCCTTATATCTGTTTGTTTTCTCTCTAGCCTAATGTACAGCAATAAGAAGCCTCTGATTGAGTAAAAACAAGCTACAAAACGCATTCTCAAAGACTGAAGTCAATCAATCTGACTGATGAGAGAAAGATTTCGGCATAGAAAAGCAACTGAGTGTATTGAATTTAATAATGGTGATACCACTTTTTTTTGACTTTAATGTGAGTAAACATATTATACTTTGAGTCAATTTAACTGGTGCACATATTTACTAGAAACATTGTTTAATTATACAGTTACAGAATATTTCTTTCCAGAGGAACACAGCTCAGTTATTCTTTAGGGATGGCACTTGCGCACTTTGGTCTGAGATCTCTAAGCCTGGAAAAAATCACTGCGGTAAAACACGAGAGATAATAGTTTCTAACATCTAAGAAGTCTCTACAGAAATGATAAATTCATCGTAATTTTCCAAAGGATTACTTCTTTGCCTAATCTATGTACATTTTAAGAAAGTTAACAAAAGTGATATTGAAAGGAATTTGCACAGAAGCTAAGCTTTTCATAAAAAAAAAAAAAATTTCTTTACATATACAAGTTTATGTAATTTCTTTTTGCTCCATTCTAGAAAATAGTAAAACATTTTTACTGATATTTTCCAAATATTTTATAGTAGATATCAGGTTATATTTTTCAGATGCTTTAAATATTTTCAAAATTATAATCAGTAGAAATCTGAGTCTTGCTGTAATAGATATTGATTGCATGTTTTAGTTTGAAGTTACGTTGTGCTAGCTGCCATGTGTGACTTATGCTGGAACTGGTTCTAAATAATGCCATAAGAACTATTAAGACAATAATAGTATTTGTCCAGGAGAAATTAAGAGGCAAAGCTAACATTCTGTTTCTGTTAGAATCCATCAGCAGATCACTGATTGACTCATCCTTTGTAGGAACATATCTACATATCTAGGAGATGGAGGCCTTCCCATGGGAAGTGGCTGCAGGGAGCTGAGCTTAAAGAAGACAGCGGATACTCCCTGAATTAAAGGAATGTGAACAGTAGTCCTTGAACAGCAGGCATGAGAAAGTTGGCGAGACAGAACCTTGATTAAGCTTGTCAGTAAGAAAGAAGGACTGGTGCACAGACCTATGGTGTGAATACATGCCGTTATCCATGACCAACTGAATGTGGTAGAAATGCATGGATAGTAGCCTGTGACCAATCGTAGCTGTACGCGTGTAGAGAGCTTGCTTCTGCTTATGTATATAAGTATGCTATTCGGGCTAAATAAATGGATCAAGATCTAATTCACATGGAGTCTGCGTCTTTGATCCCCTGCCGATCCCTTGGGCTGGCAAGAAGTTTCCAACAATCCTTCTTTTAATATAACTAGAAGAAAAAGGCATCTGAGTTATAACAAATAATGCTCAGGGAAAGCAGAATAAAAATTAGTCTTGAGGAGCCATTTTTGTTTGTGCATATTATTTTCCAAGGTATTTTTTAATTCGCATTTATTTTGCACCTTTGGAAATAATTCTCATGGCCCATACTTATTCACATTTATGTAAAACAATCAGTATAATTATGTTATTATATCATTATATTTTCTTAATTTATACATGATTAGTCATTAAACAAACTTGCAGGAAGCAATACAAATGGCCTAACTTGGGAAAAAAAAAAATTGGGTTTATGTTTCTATTTGACAAAGTAATGGTATTAAGGTCTGCATGACTTGGAAAAAAAAAGAAAAGAAAGAAAATACCTTCTGTATATCATTATACCCACAACTCAATTCACATTCTCAAAGAAAATTTTAAGGTCTCACTCTTTCATCTTTTTCAAAGCCCATGAGCATTGCTTAACCTTATTCTATTCTTGAGTTGCAGACAGTCATCTAAAAAGTGAGAGACAGCTCCCAGTGTTGTTTTTTAGATTTCTTGTCTAACATGAAATGAATACATTTACTATAGAGCAGGGTGGCTTTCTGCTTCAGCCTCCTCATAGCAGAACTCTCAACATCTAACAGACACCTTGCGGCTGCAGGTCAGCCCACAGAGACTACAGGCCAAACACTTTTTTGTCTTATGCTCTGAATGCAGAGCCCTCATTGTAGGTAGCACACACTGAGTCATGAACTCTGCTAACGTCTTTTTTATCCAAGAGTTATGAAGAATATCGGCTTTTCATGACAGTACCAGCAATAAGCAACTTCCGTATTTAGAATTAAGGAGAGGCACATCATTGAATTAGATTGTTGCTTTCAAGGGCAAAGAGATTTTTTTGTTTGTTTATTCCCTTTTACTCTCACATCAAAATTTTGTCAGTGAATATAGGCAATTTTAGCAGAAGGAAAACTCATTTTACTTTGAAAATACTCTGTGATCATGTCACTTCTGTACTTGGGAGAATCTGATGAATATTCATCATTTTGCCTGTCTTACCTTGAAAAGCTGAGTCCAGTAGGTAACAAGGAAGAGGATATGACTCAGAAAATGGTTATCAGGACTCAGAGGCCATATAATGTCTCCCTAAGTTTGAAGTTATTCAGATGCAAGGAAAAGTACATTCTTTTTTTTTTTTTTTGACTTTGACTTTTGCATCAGACTAATAGGCTATGCTACACATGATTTTGCCATTTCATGACAGTTCGCTGGTGAAAACATCCAGGTACATGGGAAGAAACTTTGTATGAAAGGTTATATACTCTCTTTACCAGGTCCAAATCACAGAAAAAAAAAAAAGTGATGCTCAGTACCCTTTGAGGTATTTTTTAGTAACAGCATTTGGATAATTTCACTTTTTTGTTTCTCACTGTCAATTTTTTTGGAAGGCCAAATTAAAGCCTTCACTCTTTGTCTTTCTTACCCTGCCTAATTTATGCTGATTAGTGATTTTCATTCATCTGAGTGAAGTTTCTGAATATAAATCCACAAATTGTCTCTGAGGGACTAGATCGTTAGATTTCATGGCATGTACTGATTTTTTTTGCCAATTAAGTTCCAGTTCATTTCAGCTTTGAAGAATTCTGAAAAAAACTCTTACCTGGTTAGAAAAATAGCAAGGCTTTCCGACAATTATTTTTGTCCATATACTCTGTATGGCTAAAGAAGTAACAAGAAGTGTCAATAGCTCTTCAGGACTTAAGAATATTTGGTTCAGTATATTGTGATTTGTGCAGTGACGGTTTCTCTTAACATCTATTTATGTCTTCACCAAAACACGGAAAAGATGACTTGCAAATCTACATTTTCATATTATTTCTACTAGCATGTACATCCCTTTTACTAATTTTAAATATACAAAGTACTGATCTAAAAAAGGAAAATTAAAATTATGTCTTTTAAATAAGTATTGCTTTAGGTCCAACATTTTCTAACACCTCAAAATGAATGAGTAATGACAATATTCTCAGACAGCAATAGAGTTTAGACTGTCTTCCTCAAACGTCTGCTCCCATATGTTGCAGTTAAATACTGCAAATAATACAGAAAAACCCTTCATCAAGACACTGTTTAACAAGTGAAGACTTCCTGATAAGGAACTGAAAGCAAATAGCGCTCTCAACCTGTAGAACTAAAGGACTTAGAACATGATCACTTTATGTGAGTCATGGGTTTATTTTAAGGATACATTGAAATGTCAGACAATCAAGCTATAAGGAGATTGGCTTGAAAATCCACTTTTCTAAGTGTTAAGAAAAAAAAGTGCATTTATTTTCCAGATACTGATGATTAGTTTCCTAGCTGAGGTTATCCTATTACATGCTCGTTTCATGTGACAGAATTCATGATCAGTGAAAAAAATGACTTGTCATTGAAAATGCTGATGACATGAGAAAAAAATGAAATGAAGAGTTAGATATACAGGTAACTTGTTAAAATAAAAGTTTATTCAGCGCTTTTCTTGTTGTCATCTTTATGTTGAGAAAATAAAAAAAAATGTGATGAATGACAGAATTTGCCAGAATTTTAGTGATACGTGCTTACTCTTCAATTTGCAATAAATACTGATTGGCACCAAATAAATAGATGTTCTTCTCAAATTAAATGTCACTGATAATATGATAATCTGAATGCAATTATAATCTCAAGTTTTGCTGCTTAGTGGTAGTACCTTCTCCAACACAAAAATTTTCCTTGGATCATGATAGCATATCTTTTTCAATCATACCATTTGAAAGGGCACTATTTGTTAAAGAGCTGCAAAACTGATTTAAAACTGAATTGATTTAAAACTGATTTGAAACTGAATGCTTACCTGAAGGTTCTGTATGGAGAACAACGTATTGCAAAGATTCACAAGACAGTTTTCTCAGTGGATTGATAAAGCTATCTATCTGCTGCACTACTTTGCTCTAAGTTATTTTATGTAACTCTTCACGACTTTGCATTGTATCATGGAGATTTTCATTGCACATATATAAGGTACCATACATCATGTCTTCTGCAGAGGGACATCACTACACTGTTAGTCCTACAAGAATTATCCCCCCCAAGCACACATAACAAGAAAGAAAGTAAACAAGCAAGCAAAAAAAGAGAGCAGTAGTATTCCAGAAGGAGCACATTATCAGGCTATTTGCAAGTTTTAACACCTGTATATCTAGGTACACTATGTTCTGAGCAATTTTTTTCTTTCTGATTCTTGATTTTAATAGCTCCGGCCTTACCTTTCAAGGATATTGAACTTGCACTGTTTCTCTGCCTTCTGAATTTTATGCAAGAAAATCAGACAGCATCTTCCTCAGATGCTAACAGTTATTTCTTCTTCCATTCCAGCAATTAATTTAACCTGAAACATGTAGGTTTTAGCAGCATTTGTGTAAAGACAGAAAGGTCATTTCTCCATACCCTTCCTACATGGAGGGGCTGGAGCACAGACCTTATGAGGAGCAGCTGAGGGAACTGGGGTTATTTGGTCTGGAGGACTCTCAGGGAAGACCTTATCCCTGTCCACAACTACCTGAAAGGAGGTTGCAGTTAGGCAGGTGTTACAGTATCACAGAATGGTTGAGGTTGGAAGAGATCTCTAGAGATCATCTAGTCCAGCCTCTCTGCTCAAGCAGGGTCACCTAGAGGCCACATCCAGGCTGGTTTTGAAGATCTCCAAACAAGAAAAATTCACAACCTCTCTGGGTAGGCTGTTCCAGGGCTCTGTCACCCTCACAGTAAAGAAGTTCTTCCTCACACGGGCATGAAACTTCCTGTGTTTTAATTCATACTCATTACCCTTTGTCCTGTCACTGGCCACCACCAAGAAGAATTTAGCCCCATCCTCCCTACATTCACAACTCAGGTATTTGTATATGTTGATAAGATCACCTCTCAATCTTCTCTAGGCTAAACTGGCCTAGCTCACTTAGTCTTTCTTCATATGCATTGATCTCTTCTCCAAAATAACTATTGATAGGACAAGAGGAAATGGCCTCAAGTTTTGCGCCAGAGGAGGTTCAGTTTAGATATTAGGAAAAAATTCTACATGGAAAGAGTAGTCAAGCATTGGAACAGACTGCCCAGGGAAGTGGTGGAGTCACCGTCTCTGGCAGGGTTCAAGAACATGTAGTTGAGGCGCTTAGGGACATGGTTTAACAGGCATTGTGTCAAAGGATTTACAGTTGGACTCAATGATCTTGAAGGTCTTTCCAACCATTATGATTCTATGATTCTACAGACGGTACAAGGCAGACCTCTGTGCCTTCCAAAGGTATATTACTCAGATGCCAATAAACCAATCTGTTACATTTACCACATAAGGGCATTTTGTAGAAAATTGATTTTATTTTTGGAACAACTGTTTACCCAGACTTTCTGTTAAAATTCCGTTAAATTGTTCAGAGTTTCAGTCTCCAAGATTTCATGGAAAGACTCCATTTCCTTTCCTGTGAATGGATATAGTTATTGTATAAGTAAGAATGACATTTCTTTCAGTTTAGGAATGGAAAAAAAAATCTGCTAGATTGCCTGGATTTTTTTTTTTTTAATATGGAAAATTAATTCTAAGGTAGTGAATATGAACATCTATTGGAAGGGGAAAAAAAAACAAGCCCTGTAATGTTTCTGGCTTTCTTGTGATTTAGTAGTTCAGAAATCTCGCTAAAAGATAACAGTTGTCATAACCCTGATGACCCCTATTTTAAGACTTTTTCTCCACTGAATCACACCCGACAAGCACATCACCTTCTTAGCTTTGGTCCACTGACAGAGTGAATGTGACCCGTATGATCAATATGGACACTCACGATTTACTACTTTGTATTGCTAAGAATTACTATCTTGTCGTTGTTCAGGAGCAGAGGTTATCCTCATGAATCAGACTTTTCGTAAGTGAAGATGTCTGCAATGTAGGATTTGCTCCTCTCTTCCCTAACATACACCCAGTCCATCCTTGCAAACAATTCTGTGTCAGACTTGATACACACCACCTTACTCTTCATTTTCTTTCTTTATGCTTTAACAAATTGTGTGTAAAGACCAAATGCATTTCTACTTTGTCATCACTGATTGATTTTTTGTAGCATATTTTGCTACAGCAGATCTAAACAATATGTCATCAATTCTTTATTATTATAGGATTATATATCATACTATAATTATATTCCTGTAACGGAATTAAACATGTCATAAATTAAAAGAAGCTTTTGAAAGATGTTTTAAAAATATCATCCTGTGTGCTTTGTCACCTAACATTTTCACATGAGCAGATCCTTTGGTTTTGTTTTGTTACGCTGCAAATAAGAGAAGTTCGGAGTCTCTGTCCTTGGCCATACTAAAATTTTGACTGAGGATGGCCCAGAGCAACATGTTCTTTCTGATCCTGCTTGAATAGGGGGGCTGGATTAGATGATCTTCAGAGGTCCTCCCCCAACTCAGCTATCTGATAATTCTGTGAAAGGCTGGCGGACTCTTATATAGTTCTATAGCCTTTATGCTACAGGGACTTAACCCTTTAAGAGAACTAACTTGATCCTTTGGGATAAAAGTAGGTATGATGTCCTTTACCAATTTACCATTTCCTTTAATGTTCTTACGCTCCTGCCAATGTGACATTACAATTATCATGTATTTAGATGTCCTGTGGTTTCCTATAATATTTCTACAAGTTTATATTTTTATTTTTTGAATTAAAATAATTTACATTAGTAAAAAAAAGTTATTGGGAATGCAAGATTTAATGCAAAAGTTAATTTTGAAGATGTTTGATGTTGCATGTGATTTTTAATTTAGCAAAGTGATTCAGAAAAATCCTGAAATCACAAGATCAAGTGCACACTAAAAATCACACAAATGTGATTCCTATTACCTGTCTCTATAATATGCTCAGTGTCACAATGCAGAGAGTCAATTATATGGAAGGATTACATGGTTCAAAATCATGTTCAAGCCATGAACAAACTATCTGAAATTCCTTTGTTAGTTGTTCAGGTTTCTACCTTACATTGGTAGTGAGCCACATATACATTTTCCTCATGTTGATCTGGATAATCTCAGGGAGACATTCACATTCTTCTGTCAACTCAGAAAGAAACGTTTACGCCAGTTGAGCCACTCACAGATACATCTGCTTATCTAACATAAAGGTCATCCTCTGGTGCACTGTGTGCTGAGATAAAGTCAGTCCTCTATGCAACGGATGTGACAGAAAAAACCCCTTCAAGCATCCATCCTACATGATTCCTGAGCTTCATTAGTGCCTCACTTTTTGCCCATTTCCCTTGAACTTTCTTTCATTGAAAGGGCTATTGTTCAGTCACATTATCTGAAGTAAAATACTGTATTTTCCCTGAAAAGAATTAAATGTAGATACTAGTGTAAAATCTTGTATAGGAGTATATTCATATAGTATAGAGGGAATCTATCCACAGTTCTATTTCCAAGAATTATAGATTCCAGATGAAACTGGTTTTCAGTATATGTGCAAAGAGATGTTGGCATGTGTGGTTCCTGATATTTAGGTCATTGTAGGATGACAGGCAGGATAGATTCATCTTAGTTATTGTTATAAGATAGTGATAGCTGTTAATATAAAAATGAAAGCACATGAGTCATATGCAGCAGAAGCTAATTCTATGTGCTGGTTTAGGGTCGCTGTTATTGATATATCTGTATAAATACGTTTTCACATTGAGAAGGCATTAGGATCCTGAATAAGAATCCACTGAAGAAGTTAAGCACAACTCATGGCTTCACTGAAGGTAAGTGTTTAGTATAAAACAAAATAAAGCTAAATATCTGGAAATATATTGATCATGAAAATAAAGCAGAAACAATACACAATTCTGGAATCACAGGTAAAACATGCAAGATGCTAATTTATCCTAGATTAAGATTACAAATAAACTCCAAGAAGAGCCTAGGAAATACTTTTTTTTCGAGTATGTGCCCACTTCAATACCAATTCAGTAGTAGTTACCATTCATAATTACAACAATAAAATTTCTGCTGTAATGGAAAGGCTATTCTTTTTGATTTCTTCTTTTTTCATAATGAATTCTGAATCCTTTTATTAAAATACAAACAATTTTATTAAAATACAAACAATCTTTAAAACAAAGATTGCTCCAAGATGAAATAGCTCCATCCTTCCCATACTTACTTCTGAAAATCACTTCCAGTATCTTATTTTTGGATCCTGATAAATATACTAAAAATATATATATTTTTAAATTATTATTCCTTCTAGGAAATACATTGATGTGTCCTACAAAAATTGTAGAAATTGCCAAATCATTTCAAAAATACTGTGTAACAAGTATTGCATGCTTCTCTAATGCTAGAATTGAAACAATTGACTTATTTTTAAATTATTTTTTAATATTATTTGACTTATGTTTGAACCTACCTGGTGACAAACACTATGACTTACAAAATGGTATAAAGTGCTACTGGAGTTATATTACATAATTTTGTGTTCTGTTTTAGCTTTTTTTCCCAGATTATACTAACTTTAATGAATTGTCAAATGTCACCTGTCTCTGAATCATTCAAGGGGATATAGCATGCTGAAAGCATGCATTCATCTGACCTGATTCATCTGTGCATGCAAGCATCCGCTTAAGTTTGAATTTACAAGATTTCTCACAAATATATATATATACACACTTGCACATATATATATATACATATAGTGTGAAATAAACAAGGTCATACACTGAGATATATTTTCATTAAAAGTGGTCAAATAGAGTTTTTGTCATATTTCATTATGATTTTCAGTATATGTATCATTATCCTCAATGATTCAGCATATTCTGAAAGAAGGAAAAAATCCTTTAACCATTATTGATTGGAATGATGGCATGTTTCTAATGAATTCATCATCAGATGAATTTATGAACTTGGAGAGGTGAAGGATTACAACATCTGAAGATTCAATATAGACAAATAAAAAAAAAAGAGGCACAATTTTTGCCTTTCTTGAGCAAACTAACTGTTAAAACAATTGAATTTCAAATAAAAAATGCTGAATATAAAATGTGATTTTAAAATCTCTGGACGACTAAAGATATTTTAAATGTAGCAAAACAATGTGTATTTAGAACTTCCATTGAAGTCAGTAGAGCTACCTTCATTTACACTAAGGGTCTGCTGAAAATATTTAGATGAATTTTCCATCAAGAGATTTTAATAAGACCTGTAACACTGTAAGACAGTAACAAATGTTTAGTGAGCAGCAGTATAATGAGGAGCATCATATATACCTCATTACATCATTTTTCATTTCTATAATCCTATATTGTTCGAATTACATTAGTTTTCCTACAACTTCTATATTTTTTTCAAAAAAAAAAATAACACACAGATTGGTAGATAACTGAGAACCAGCTGGATAAACAAATATGGGCTCTGAGGATATTGCTGTTTCTCTGCTATTTCTCAGGTACAACATTTTGTATGGAAATGAGACGTACCAGTGTTAACTCTGAACTGTTTGCAAAAGGGTATGTGTGCATTGAATATAAAATGTGGCCTCAGAACAAGAAGGAGATGTGAAAAAAAATCAAGAATTTATACAGAGTAGAACATAAGGGTATTTCACTTCAGTGAGGTCTTCAGTTCAGGACTATTCTTACACTGGAAACTAAGTGGAAAGAAGGGAGCAAGAAAGTCAAAGTCATTCTTACATGTCCCATCAGGACAAGACAACTGCTACTGAGAAAGCCAGAGATAAGATCACTAATAAGAATGTGCATCTCTCCTCTGCAAACTGGGCTTTATTGCAGAAGTTTAAAAGGAGTGGTGGGGAACCAGAAACATTTCTTCCATTTCAGTACTATTTGCATTACTGATGTTCAGTTCTTCTTTGTTGATTTGATATAAAAAGGAGAAAGAATAAACCTCACATTCCTGCTCTAAAATTCAGATCTATAGATCTGAATAAGCAGCTGTTACAGACACTGTTTAGGCTTTTCTATTTTTAGAATAACTCTGTAACTTGGAATTTGTAATAGTCATATGGCAGATGCCACTATCGACTGTTCATTTATCCTTTTTTGTTTCTTGATTTGCTGCTAAATATAAAAAACAAACCACATCAAGATTTACTGTCAAGTTCATTCAAATTATCATAAGATATTCCAAACTGCTGAAAAATGATGGCATGTAGCAAGTTAGCCAAGAGGTTTGATGTTTCCGACCAATTTCTCCAAGAATGAAAGAAAACTCATGTTGCCATGCATATCAGTCAAGTGGCACAAGAAACAAAATATCCATCCAATCTGTCTCCCACGGTCTTTCACTTGCTTAATCAATATGCATTTTAAATAAAAAATTTCCAAATTATAATAAGGTCAGATGGAGTTAATTGCTGTAGTACTAATTGAAAGCTCTGGTAAAGCTGCATAACAGAGATCCTGCATACACACAGGCAGACTTTAAAGTACTTTTGACATGACAAATGACTTGCTTATGCATTAAATATCTAAACTACTTTGTTTTAAATGTAAACCTGTTCTCCCTTTTTATGATCAGTGTTTGATCTCAAAAAAAGAAAAAACAGTTTAGCTCTCCAGTTAATTTTGATACTGTAAATTGCCNGTTTGATCTCAAAAAAAAAAAAAAAAACAGTTCAGCTCTCCAATTAATTTTGATACTGTAAATTGCTTGGTTGGTGTAGAAAAATTAAGCAATTAATAACAAGATACATTGGTGCATGCGCACAAAAATTATATGAGTATCGAATTATATGAACTTAATGAAGTTGACAATAAATGTTTTCCTTAAAACAGATTTGTTATACAGTATAAAACAGGGTTTTGAATGTGAATGGACAAATCTGATTAATGAAGGTACTGTCTTTAACTATATAGGTGACTATTATTAATTTATTCCTCTTGCTCTCATTACTGTTTCCCAAAGTTATGAAACCAATAAAATTGTTCTATATTTGCTATATTTTTTTTAAATATCTTAAAGCAGCAAATATAGAACCTTAAAGCAGCAAATATAGAACAATTTTATTGGTTCTGAGTGAACTAGAAAGATCTGAGTGTGTTTTTTATTCGCATCAAGGAGTGGGATCAGGATCTGTATTGGTGCCAATATTGCTGATTTCAATGCTGGAAAACATAG
The DNA here is from genome assembly GCA_013389825.1 of Crypturellus undulatus. Classification (NCBI taxonomy): domain Eukaryota; kingdom Metazoa; phylum Chordata; class Aves; order Tinamiformes; family Tinamidae; genus Crypturellus; species Crypturellus undulatus. Next base: position 42,385 of record VWPW01003336.1, on the reverse strand, counting down.
AAAAATAAACCTTAACAAAAACAGATTTACCATGGCAAATCTGTAATAAATACACAAGCAAGCAAACAACCCTAACAGTAAAATGATAAGAAATGTTGAAAGGAATCTTTCTTCAAAAGCAGGTATAGAAACACCCTCTATCATGTGTTTCCAGCTCAGGCAAGCCAGTCTCCAGATAAATCTTTCAGAGCATAGGCAGGAACCACGCTTGCGCTTGGAGAATGCTATCTTAAAAACATGTCAACTTTCCTGAGCAACTTTACCCTTATTAAAGTTTTGCCTGAACCTGACCCACAAGCTCTCACCCTGCACATCACCCATTCCATACAAGAGGTCCCTGTGTTGCCATTTGAGATGTTCCTTCACACAGAGAGCACATCTCCATCCTCTTCCCTGCCCATCTATTCTAAAGGACTTACACCTGCTCACACGAGGTGTCCCACCGCATCTCAATTACTCCAACTCAGTGTCTCAGTTCTGCAGCCACACATGGAGTTCTACTTCCCAATTTGCTTCCTAGACTGCATGTATTTATGTACACACACTTGTAGTGGGCCCCCATTATACCTCTTTTGTGGTTTTATAGTTTCAGCAGTACATTAATAATATGGGTAGAATAGGAAATGAAGTACCTTGCACAATATGCAAGCTCCATTGATAGTACTATAGTAAATTGTTCTTCTAACCCTAGGGCTATAAATACATTAACTGCTTCAGATGGAATAAAGATTTGTCTTCCACAATATTGCAACAAATCTTTGATTTGATGCAATTTAGCATTCATATACATTCTTCCATACCAAAATGCAAATGCATAAAGAGGCCAGAAAGCATTACAAGTCCTAATTAACTCTGCTGAACTTGGATACCAGAGGCAGTGGCTTGCCAGAAATACTCATATAGTCTACTACAATAGACCAAAAAAAAAAGGGGGGGAGGAATTCAGGTCTTATTGCCCTCTCAGTTCTGTAACAGTCACATTTCTAAGTACATAAAATATTAGTATTTTCTTCTTCTAATGTTAAGAGAATGGAAGAGAGTGGAAGTAGACTACTGTGGGTAGTCTTACCCACAGTAATTCTTACAACGATTCATTACAAAGAAGTATATTTTTATCTTTTACCAATGGATAGAAAAAGGAGAAAGGTGGGAAAAGACTGTAAATTGAATTATCTGAATATAGCTTTCTCTATCTTCTCTCAAGGGAATGTCCCTCAAGAACATTTATTTACTCTTTTCCACCTTTAGTTAAAAGGTGTTACACAATTTGATCTGAAAACAGATGAAAAGATCAAGTATAGGACTATGAATCCTACATGGTCAAATGATCTATTGCTTGATCACCCAGTAGGAGTTAATGATAGCTGTAATAGGCAAGACTTTGAAATAAGCCAGATGTTAAAGTGTTTCACTGTGTTTATAATCGTAATTATTTTTCTGAGGGTCACTGTATGCGTACCTTAAAAAAAAAGAGACAAGTAGCATAGCCTTTTTTCTTAATTCATGTTTTGTAAGAAGCAAGCAATTGGTGTAAAATGTTGAAATTTGTCTTATAGTTGTACAAATCATTATAATGCTTAAGTTTCCTTAGTGATAAAATACTTTTAAAGAAACAACCAAATCAGATGGCAAAAGAAGAAAATAAACTGGGGAGGGGAAGGAAGATAGAGAAGAGACAAATCAATAAGCAAGTGAAGGCAAAGGAATAAAGAAGATATGTATCCTAAGGAGATTAAGACTATAAAAAATATATTTATACAAAATTGTTTGAAAAAGTCTCTCTCTTACCTTTTTTTTTCTGCAGTTATCTGATATTCTCTTTACAAATTTGAAGTAACAAGTGATGTCATTTCCAGATGTATTATCTTTTAAATTCACTGCTTTTATATTTACATAAGGAATGTTAGATAAGACCAAAGAAGTTAGTGCACAAAGTAAATGAAAAGAATCCCGAACATAAAGAACAAGTTCATGAAATAAAATAAATAAAACTTAAAGAAAACAAAAAATACATAAAATAGAATGTTCTCAATATAAAACAGCAGAGTAGTTCTCCTGAATTGATTTTACATTTAAACAAGTTTTAGTTCTTATATATAACTTGGAATAAACATAGTACCGAAAATACTGCTTTACTGAAGGCTGTATTTTAGTCATAGTCATGCTTCTGCTCTTTGTGTACACTCAAATTCACAGCAATGGCAGACTGCATTTTTGATGTTTCCTGCAGTGTGACAAGGCTTTGTTCAAAAGGTGCACTTTTTGTCCAATTTAGACATTCAAAAGTCAAAATGGTAATTATTCTTCTGTACTGTCCAACTGTATTGGTACAGAACTATAGATTGCTATGATATGTAGATCCCTGATACAGCTCTTTCTTATGTTTTCTTGACTGCCACAGAATCAATAAGCAAGGTACCATCAGTTGTTCACACTTCTCGTGATCTCTGAGTACGGTGAAAAATGCGTTAGAGTTGCTGAACTGAATTCTGGAAATGGCTAGGAATCATGAACTGCATAAAAAAATACTGAACAGTAAAACACACGTGCTCTTTGTCAGAAAGCTGTGGTCCAGATTATTATCACTCATTATCTGAGACACGGAATATGAGTGGATCAAATATCTTCTAGAGGTAATCATAAAAGAAGTAAAATAAAATGAAGATCCAATGCTTTATGTTTCTTTCTATCTGACCATTTAATTATTTGCCTCATCTCTGTGTTATATGTAGAACAGAAATTATTATGTCTCACTGATTATATTAAGTTTTATTCCTGAAAACAGTTCCACATGTGCGTATTTCTAAACCTGTAGGAAACAGCAGAACATGTGGCAGAAGACCATGCCTTGTTCAGACATGAAAAATTGTATCACTCTCTTATCAAAAAAACAACTTGACACCCGAGCAGAGAGCAAAAACATGTTGTGGCTTCTCCAGCTTCTTGTGATTCTTCGTATGAACTCTGTTATTTTTTTTAGAAAAAAAAATCATATTTGATAACTTTCTGTCTCTATGTAAGAAGGCCACAATAACTGTGTTTGAAGAAAGATAAGATGGAGGATTTGAGTGCTAGAGATGAAGAAAAATGAAAAGAAAAAAAAATCAAAAATAAATGTTCTTACACTCCAGTGCTGCATGGCAGTTTTAGTGCAGATATTATGTGGGTTTTTTCCTGAGAATAAGGAGGAACCTATGAGATCGTTACATGACCAGTCTTGAATTGACAATTTCTGCTAGGAAAAAAAAAAAAAAATTAGAGTCTAAATATTAGAGAAAGGTGCAACATGCTGAATCTTGCTAGTAATATATGAGAATTTATTACCTTGTGAATGTTTTGTTTAGTTCCTTTGAACAAAGGGGAACAGAAGGGAAGAAGCACCATACTTTATTTTACATAGCTATGATAAATCAATAGATTGTTTTACGCAGCAAAGTAATCACAATGCCTGTCAACTACAGAAATATCATTGTATTGCAAAACACTAAACTGCATGAAATTACTAGCTGTTATTTTCTGGGAGTTTAGTGAAACTATGTGAAAAGGAATAGAAGAATCGAAGTTGCTTCAGGTACAAGGAAGCACTACATAGAGCAACCAAAGCACAACATGGTGGTCTTTTAGGGCTGACTTAAGCATCTCGTAACAAGTGAATCCTTTTGTGCTCAATGTTTTTTATCCTTTCTGGGAAACAAAGAGATTGAGCAGAAAAAACTAGACTTGCTAAGGCAGGCTGACTTCCAAACTATGGTTAACCATTTAAATGTAAAAATTCTAATATTAGTGGAGTTCACATTCTCTTATTTTTTTCTCTATCAATTTAGTCCTTCCTCTTTAGTCTTTAAAAAGAGTAATTTAAAATAGCTTAACGAGAATCTGTCTTCACGATAGAGATCTCCATTATCAGTCTATTCAAATGCGCTGTTTGCTATTGAAACTACTGTAGAAGAAATTATTATTGTACACTATTATTGTAGCCAATGCAGACAAATGCACACATATTTAGGAGATATTTACACAAATGTATCCATATAGAAAAGTATCTTCCAGATGACGTCTCCAAATATCTAAAGACATATCTCTAGTCTTTTGAGGCACAACAAATTAGACCGGTTTGATAGCAGTTTGATCCCTGATAACATCTGAAATGTCAAATAGGACTGAGTATATCTAAATAAACATAAATTTCACCTATCCAAAGGATATCACAGGAGGGATCAACTATACTAATAGGGAATAAAATCCATAAACTTTCTTTTCCTGCTAATGGAAACATCAATGCCTCGTAATAAATCATACTCTTCATAATTACTGGTAAATATTCGTAACTTGTAATGTGACTGTTTCAAACATTTGTTATTTGAGGAAAGTCTACCTGCAAATCTTTTAGGATGAAATATAAGATTTCTGAAGTATTTCTTCTTTTCTTTCTTTCTCTTAGATGATAAAATAGGCAATATTAATTATATATTTTATTTATATAGAAGCTTTAATTCTAGGCATACTGATATAGACAGAAATGACATATGAAGGGCATGGAATTAACGAGGCTGAATATTTGTTGTCTGTCATGCAAAGCAACAACATACACTTGTCCACTTTAAGAAAAAAAAATTAAGAAACCAGCAACTATTTTTTCCCTTTAGGTGGTGTGTGCCTCTAAACATCCCTGAAAAACAAGGGACAAATGTTCTCTTTTTTGTTTTACATTCTTATCTCAAAATCCTTATAGTTCTCAGTTCAAGTCCACATTAACTGTACTCCAGCACCATTGACCCAGCCCTGACTTATTTAAAAAAAACATTACTTGAAACTCATTCTTGTCAGTAATATCTGAGATTATGTATTTCAATGCACCCTTAGTTGTATGATATTGAGGCTATAAATGTCAGCCTATGGGGGGGCTGTAAAGGAACTGTGATAGTAAAACACATCTATGTATCTGCTACGTGAGATAAATGCTGGATGCTCCAAATTAGAGCATGTGATTGGAGTATATTTTACCTATATTAAAGTAAATTTTGCCTGCTATTTGCCATTGGGATTTCCATCCTAAAGAGAACATAAAATAAGGTACTAAAATCAAAAGAACAACTTAAAGTAAGATATCAATGAACACTTCTACCACAATATTGTCTCTTTCTTAGCTACTATGCAGAAAAATCAGCATTGACAATTATAGAGAATAGCTAGCCACGGTGAATTTGATAGAAAGTGGTTTCTCATCTCTCTCTGACCCTCATTAAAATGGTAATTGGTGGTACATAACAGGCACAGACCAGCTTTATAGTTGTATTACTTGGTAGGAAACTGGAGTGGCTATACTGACTTCAGTAACATTCTGCATTTTAGTGTTTCATATGAAACTAAAATATGTCCTTGTCTGTTTGAAAAATACTTCACATTTTCTCTAAACATTTCCTCTAATTTATGCTTATAATTTCTGAATGCTCTGTTTAATTTTTTTACTATCATGAAAGCTTTTAGAACTCCTTTAAATTTTCTGTGATTTCTCTCTTATGCAGTCCTAAGTCACACAGGGACTTAAACTTCCTTAGACCACTTTGTTTTTGCTGCTTTTTTAACTTTATGTCCTTATTTATGCTTACAAGGCTTTTTTTTCTTTCTTTTTTATTATTTTCCTTTTTTTACATGACCTACCAAAAATAGATTCTCTCTTTCCCACTCTTGATTTTCTCATGAATTATTGAATTTCAGCCATTTTCATTCAACTTCTTTCACATTTCCTCCAAGTCAGCTTTTCTTACAGTGCAATATCTTTGTGTTTGCTGACCTCTGTACAGAACACCATCAGCATTTCAAAGTTAATGATATTATAATAATGGTATCTTATGCGCTTTCATACTTTAACCTTGTTTATTTTACAGCAGTATCCTCATTTTCAATTATTTGGCCTTTTGACCTCGTTTGTTGCTTACTCTGTAAGAAAAAAAGAATGTTTTCATAATTCTTTTTGTAGCTCTTATTACTGAAATATCAACTATTGAAACAGTAAGTACCACGTTGCTTTTTTAAACTTTTTGTGCTTAAACATTTATGCATATTCTCCTTATCCTGTTTAGACCTTTACTGCAATGCAAAATATGTTTGCAACATAGAGCAAATGCCTACCTTTTCCATTCTTTAACTCAATCCTTACTTTTTTGTACTGTCAGTCAAGAAATAAGTTATTAAAAGTCTTTCCTATGTGTAATTCTAGCCCCATTTGTGCATTCACATGTCAGTCAGATAACAAAAGTTAATTTAACAGGCTATTTGAGAATTGTTTTACTATCAACACCAGCATGGCGTGATAGCTTCAGAAACCTTGATAAAGAACTGTTGGAGTCTAAGACAGACACTTAGTCAGCTGCCTTACCCAAACAGACCATGTCATTTTTGTCAGCCTCTTTTCAGCCTCTTTTAAAAAATTGCCTGTTCTTGAAGATTTCACCATTTTACCTATCTGTTTACTCCAACATTTTATTATTCTCACAACCACAATTGTGTCCTGTGCTTCCAGTTAAATATGGTACATTTTATCCTATCCACCAATCCGTATTTATTGGAAAAATTATTCTTCTTCTCTTGTGTTCGCAAATGCTATATATTATTATAATTTTCTCCCTCAGCCCTCTCTTCTATAAAATAGTTCCAATTGTTCTAATCTTTACTTGTAGGTCATGTTTTCTAGTTCCCTCATAGTGCTCATTTCTGTCCTCTGGACTTTCTATTTTTGAACTCAATACCAAGCAAAGGTCGAAACACTGGGCATAATAGAGGGATTTTTTCACACCTGAAGACAGGCAGTAAAAGACAAATACAGTATCTGAAATTTAACCTAATAGTCTGATACCTCTTTTGCAGACAATAAAGAGAAATAAACATCTTACTATTTTCACACTCAAATGCAATCAAAAAATTAGTGATAGTCCTTCTCCAGATTCTCTTTTATGCTCCTGTATTACAATTCACACCAAGCAATTCTTATTACTCCCAGCATATAATTCTATGTAGTACCCATTTATTTCTCTTAATTTCAAAAACATCATGTGGTATAAGGGCAAACTACAGTAAAAGTTTCTTATCTCTTTGTTTGGTCCAGTAAATTTCCAGGAATAGAAAGTAAGCTTATTATTTTGTTGTTACATCTTTCCTTTTTCATTTCTGCTTTGCAGATATACCCTTCGTCCACTTTTTCTATTGACCTGAAACCTGTCATCTTTAATTTTCCAAAGCATGGTTCTGAAATTGTCTGATTGAGATGTCTAAGTTTCTTAGAGTGTCATCCAACTCACTGATCTGAAAATGTCTGGCTAATTACTGTCTTTAACTGAAATAATTTAATTTCAGGTATGATATCTCCATGTAGTATAAAACGGATAAGTTCAGGATCATGGACATATCAAACAAATGTTTACAGTCCTCAGCCTCTTACAATTCTGGAACAAAATTCTGGAACAGAAAGACCAGCCAAAGATTAAGGCCTTTGTCACTAAGTAGGTGTCTTATTTTAAAATTTAAAATTCCTAACATTGACAGGCTTAAGTACAGACTACTTAAGGAAAGCTTGAGAGGCATCCCTATGCAAAGACTGGAAAAGACTTCACTAATCTTAACTAGTTCAGCAGCCACAACGGCATAAGACCACAAGGGCTAGCATTTATGGTGGTAAAACATTGATTTTACTTATTAAAAAAAAAATCCAACTGAGAAAAAATACATGCTACTGACTGTTTATGTCGAAGGAAGGGTTCTTGATTTTATCTATATCTTTGCTTTAGTGTGGTTATATATTTTAGTATGTATTTTCACTCTTTGCACTTCATAAAAGCAGAATCTTGACTTGGGAGGAATTATCAACAGAATCTGACTAATACCCTTTCTTGTTAGAATTAAAAATCACAGACTTACAAGATACTGAGCACATCCTGTAAAGTGTTTTGTATGCTCTGAAGCATTAAATACTCATCTTCATGTCTAATAGAAAGAACTATGATATTAGTACTAGACTATGTCCTATTTTTTAAATACAGAAAAAAGCTTTATAACCAAATGTGTGGTATTTTATAGTACACTGTAGCACCCATTTTTACAAAGTATTTGAATGTTGAATTTTGTCATTGTTATCACAAGCTGATTCATTTAAAAATGTCTTTAACTGAATTCCATTTTGATTTTTTTATAAAGAAAAAAATATTGGAACAAATAGAGGACTTCCCCCCACCCCCCAGACAGAATCAAGGTGATACACTTTTCTGTTGAATGAGTTCATAAAACACAAAGGTATATACGAAATTCAGGGAAATAATGCTTTTCATACTCAGTCCAAAATGTAGGCAGAAAGTCCAAAATGTAGGCAGAAGACAGAAAATGTATTTTTCTTATTAATTTAAGAGTGAGTTAAATAATTTCTGATAGAGGTGACACAGATAGACAGTGACCCCAAAAGCACACTATCAATGTACAATATTCCTCAATTATTGAAAAGGTTTTAAAAAAAAAAAAAAAAAAAGTGAAAGAGTTTGCTGCTTGGTCAGATTGCCAGCAAGCATACTGTGAAAGCATACTTATTAAAAGCATTGGTCAATTGTCTTCAATAAGCAAACTATAAGAATGACAGCTGTAACAGGCATACCATCTAGGATTTCAAAAAATAGCTTTCAAAACACATTTTAGGTTCTTGAGGATGATGTGTTTCCCTATGACATATTATGTCAAGCTGCATCAAATGAAGAGTTTCATCAGAGGGGTTTCTTAAAATCATACTTAAGGAAATTATTATTTGGGCAGAAAGTAGAACTACATGCACAGAAGAAGCTATGCAGGCAGAAGTTTGTGAGGGAAATTAGTACACTCCATTTTCACTTACAGATATGGTACATTGGCAGTAATAAATCTATAAGGCTTATGGAGTAAAGTTATCAGAAGAATAAACACTTTTTTCGCTTGTTTGTTCAAAGCAAATAATGATTTGCACCGTTCAGTGCAAAAGTTTCTGCTGAGAAATCCAAGCACTGTTTTTGAACAACTAAGTATTTGTTTTCCATTTCAAATCTTTGCTTCAGGTATATTCATGCTGCATCATATCGATTATAGTGCTTTAGATTAATAAGTTGTCAATAGAACAGAATACAGCAGCAAGGTAGGCTTAAGGGCATGGCAGTCAGCATCCAATAGATTTTGGTCTATAAAGCACAACAGCACAACAGGAGCAGCTACAACTTATGAGTCCAATTTTATGACAAGAGAACATGATTTTTTTTGCAAAGTATAAGTAATGTAAAATGCATGACACTAGCATAGTTAAAGGTTAAAAATTAGAAAATCTAGACATAAACATAACAAGAAACTTTTATGTCTGTATTTTTTCTATGATTAAAGCTATAAACACAACTAATCTCACTGCAAAATATATACATATATATACATATATATATACATATACATATATATATTCACATTATATATATATATATAAAAATATATATGTTTACACACACATACACTATAAATGGGCCAGGTTTTGTCTAACGCTTAAATTTTAGTTAGTACCCCAAAAGAGAGAAAGAATGCAGCTTCTTGAGTCCGCCTCAGTTAAAAAAAAAAAAAAAAAAAAGATGGGAAAGGATGGGAGGAGGGGAGAGGGAGGTTCCACTACTGAAGGCTTTATACAAAAAAAAGGCATTTTCAGATGAATATTAGCCATGAATTTTCTTCTAAATTTTCTCATAATTGCTAATATTTTATCTCTAGAATATGTGAGACTGAAGGAAAATGTATTTTAACACAGTAATGACTTTAAGTAATTTGGAAGCCATTGTTACAAGGGACTTGTTTTGTTTGATATTGATTAGCATGAACTCAGACAGTGAATGAAGCAGACCTCTGTCAGAGTTGTCAGCATTAGGAGATGGTTGAACAAGGTGAAGATTGCTGATAGATTCATCTTTATGCAAGCAAGACATTCCCCTGTCCAGAGTAATTCTGTGTTGGTCACTACTCATGATCTTTCCACTTCCTAAATGTTTCATGAAAATGGTTTAGATTCCCATAGGCAACAAAAGATAAGTTTTCTGAACAGCACTCACTTTATAGTCAGGGACAAGCATGAAGGCATCTTCAGTGGATTTTAGCAACATTTTTATTACTATCTCTAAAGAACATGATTCTAAAATTATGCTGAAATTCTACCAGAGCAAAATAAATCCATTTGAAGTAAAATCTGGCATTTCTATAAATCAAATTTACCCAGGATTTACTAACTAAATCATAGAATCATAGAATGCCTAAGGTTGGAAGGGACCTCTAGAGGTCATCTAGTCCAACCCCCCTGCACATGCAGGGCCACCTACAGCACCTGGCACAGGGCTGCATCCAAGCGGGTCTTGAAGATCTCCAGAGAAGGAGACTCCACAACCTCTCTGGGCAGCCTGTTCCAGTGCTCTGCCACACTGTTAAAAAATCTTTCCTTAAGTTTCTGTGGAACTTTTGGTGCTTAAGTTTGTGGACATTTCCTCTTGTTCTGTCAGTGGCCACTATTGAAAAGAGGCCGGCCCCATCCTCCTCACTGCCTCCCTTGAGGTACTTACAGACACTAATTAGATCCCCTCTCAGCCTTCTCTTCTCCAGGGTGAACAGGCCCAGCTCCCTCAGCCTCTCCTCACAGGGCACATGTTCCAGGCCCCTGATCATCCTTGTGGCCTTGCGCTGGACTCTCTCCAGCAGCTCCACATCCTTCTTGTACTGGGGGGCCCAGAACTGGACACAGTACTCCAGATGTGGCCTCACCAGGGCTGAGTAGAGGGGTAGAATCACCTCCCTCGACCTGCTGGAGACATTCCTCTTTTAATGCACCCCAGGATCCCACTGGCCTTCTTGGCCACAAGGGCACACTGCTGCCTCATGGTCAACCTGTCGTCCACCATGACGCCCAGGTCCTTCTCAGCAGAGCTGCTCTCCAGTAGATCGGTCCCCAGCCTGTACTGATGTCTAGGGTTCTTTCTCCCCAGGTGCAGGACCGTGCACTTGGCCTTGTTGAATTTCATGAGGTTTCTCTCCGCCCAGTTGTCCAGCCTGTCCAGGCCCCTTTGGATGGCAGCACAGCCCTCTGGGGTACCAGCTACTCCTCCCAGCTTCGTATCATCTGCAAACTTGCTGAGGGAGCACTCTGTGCCTTCATCCAGGTCATTGATGAGCAAATTGAACAGGACTGGACCAAGGACTGACCCCTGGGGCACACCGCTCAACACAGGCCTCAGTGTCTGGGAATGGGCTGCAGTAAAACAGAAACTGAATCAATCTTTCTTTACATAGATAATAGCATATGTAACAGTTCTCAAGAAGACAGATTGAGATCCATGAAAAAGACAACTGATCTACCATATCAACTCAGATGACTGTGGGAAAAATGTAATGTTGCAGTTTGAAAGCTATAGTAATGGGGGGTGGGGGGAGAAGGAGATACCAAATCAGTATCGGATTCACAGTCTGTGGACTGTAGGTCCAATCGCCTTCCTAGGAGCGAATCGAGTTCCCAAATAGTATGATCAACTATAAGCTCCACTCTGGCAGTATCGGATTCATGAACAGTCTGAGGACCGTAGGTCCGATCACCTTCCTAGGAGCGAATCAAGTTCCCAAATAGTGTGATAAACTATAAGCTCGACTCTGGCAGTATCGGATTCACAAACAGTCTGTCAACTGTAGATCCGATCACTCGCCCCCCCCAAACAAGTAGCCGAGTTCACAAACAGCGTGGTTTATTCAAATGCAACATTTACAAAGCAGGTTTCGGATGTCAGTATAGGAAATTCTCTACTATAGCATGGGGTTTAAGCTAGCTCTGAGGTACAAATGTGCAATCCCAGAAGAATCTCCCAGAAGATGGGAGAGGGCTCTCAGTCTCGAGTCTCCTCGGGCAGCGTTTCGACCCGAGGGGAGGAAAGGGGGATCAGCCCGTCGACTGATCCAGGAGTTACGATGGATTCTTCCTTCCTCCTCCTAAGTCTCCTCAGGCAGCATCCTGACCCGAGGGGAGGAGAGGGGGTTCAGCCCGTCGACTGACCCAGGATTTACGATGGAATCTTCTCCTTCCTCCTTCTCATCCTTAGTTCACCTTTTATACTTTTCTTTGCATTCAGGTGGAGCTTGAGTGACTACAGTCATACTTAATATTGTTATTGATTGGTGAAAAAGTTTCTCGCTTGCATTTAAAGGTGCAGTCAATTGAAAATATAGAGCGCATGCTCAGTGAGGAGTGGTCATACCTCAGAGGCGGGTGACTTTTGGGATGGAGGTGTGCGTTGACATTATAATGAGCAAAGTTCAAGCAAAGTTCATCCGAATAGAGTGATTTGCCACCCTTGCTGGCTCAGCACTGGACATGTTACCATATATCTCCTGTTGGGCAGCTACTGTGTGGCTTATCAGTGGCCCAGCACAGGGAGTGCAACAGAATTTGGCTGCGGTGCCTTCACTCCACTCTCCAGCCTCTGTTACTCCCCTTTGCAGCTGCCAGGAGGGCAGATTGTGTTGCCCAGGGAACAGTGGAGGAGCAGAGTCCGTGCATATCAGCCATCCTGGAAGTGGCAACTGTGTATCATCCCAAGCAAGCTGCTGTAAAGCCAAAATTTCTGTTAGACCCTAGGTTTTCTCACAAGTTTCCCCTTTTCCAGGCCATTCTTCCACAATGACACATTTTTTCATCATTTATGAAACTATATATCACCACCTTTATTTAAAAAAAAATAAAAACAAAGAACAAGATTGATTTAAGAAAAACAATGAAAGGGAGGAAGGGAGGCAGGGACAGAGAAGTCTGCTCAGTGAATTTCTCAGGGATGTGCATTTTATTGCAGGCAAATGAAAGAACCTTAACATCACAGAATATACGAATGCCTTCATTCATGCCACAGCTGAGCTCAAATCTCATGCTTTTAATCACAAGATCATAATAAGATTGCATAATCACAAGTGTACAGTTCTTACACACCTAATCATATTAGATCTGATATAACAGACAATTATTAATTGTATAGACAAACCATTACTGAATGTAATTAGTCATCAGAAGCAATACTGAACCAATTAATCACATAACATCTCAATTTAATTTCATGGTCCTATGGAATTTAGAAAAAATAATTTCTAACCTATATGCTTATAAAGAACCCTTTTTTTTCACCCCCTCATAGAAGATATAGTTTTAGTCTCAGCAAAGAGAAAGGAGACAGAATGTTAGTTCCAGAAAAGATGAAAGAGATAGTGTCACATTCTGTTTCCCTGCATATATGCAGAGAAACTCTATGTGAAGAGTCAGAAAAAAAAAAGACCTAATGTAGGGAAATAAACGCAAAACAACGGAAACCCCTACAAATCCCCAACCCACCTGGGACCCCCCCGCGGACTCCCAGGGCAAACTGAAAATAAAATAAACTAAACTAAAAGGTGACCGCCGCCGGGGGTACGCCGCGACCTAGGCCCTGATGCTGTTAGGGTCCCCTGGGTACCGGGGGTGCGTGGTCTTTTTATCCCCCTCCCGGGCCCACGGCTTTATTCCTCCCGTCCGCCCATCTCTGGGGGGAGGCACCCCTTACCGCTCTCATAGGCCTGGGAGCTGTCCGACCAATGCCTGCCTCTCAGTTGCTGGCCTGCTGTTATCCACTGGGCCTGGCCCCGGAGGAGCAGATCCCAGCACTCGCGGTCCCTGATCAAGTCGATCACCCGCTTGGCTGGTACGAGCTTGGAAGCTAAGTAGCTACCCAAGGGCGCCTGCAGGGTAGCATGCGATCGCTCGGGAATCAGACGCAGNCCATTACTGAATGTAATTAGTCATCAGAAGCAATACTGAACCAATTAATCACATAACATCTCAATTTAATTTCATGGTCCTATGGAATTTAGAAAAAATAATTTCTAACCTATATGCTTATAAAGAACCCTTTTTTTTCACCCCCTCATAGAAGATATAGTTTTAGTCTCAGCAAAGAGGAAGGATACAGAATGTTAGTTCCAGAAAAGATGAAAGAGATAGTGTCACATTCTGTTTCCCTGCATATATGCAGAGAAACTCTATGTGAAGAGTCAGAAAAAAAAAAGACCTAATGTAGGGAAATAAACGCAAAACAACGGAAACCCCTACAAATCCCCAACCCACCTGGGACCCCCCCGCGGACTCCCAGGGCAAACTGAAAATAAAATAAACTAAACTAAAAGGTGACCGCCGCCGGGGGTACGCCGCGACCTAGGCCCTGATGCTGTTAGGGTCCCCTGGGTACCGGGGGTGCGTGGTCTTTTTATCCCCCTCCCGGGCCCACGGCTTTATTCCTCCCGTCCGCCCATCTCTGGGGGGAGGCACCCCTTACCGCTCTCATAGGCCTGGGAGCTGTCCGACCAATGCCTGCCTCTCAGTTGCTGGCCTGCTGTTATCCACTGGGCCTGGCCCCGGAGGAGCAGATCCCAGCACTCGCGGTCCCTGATCAAGTCGATCACCCGCTTGGCTGGTACGAGCTTGGAAGCTAAGTAGCTACCCAAGGGCGCCTGCAGGGTAGCATGCGATCGCTCGGGAATCAGACGCAGAGTTCAAATCCACGGGGGAAACCCAAACTTTATTCACATGACATAACTTTTATAACCTTTCAGAGGGGAGGGAAAAGGGGTGGAGAATGGGAGGAGAAAGGGCGGAGGAAGTGCGGGAGCNTTAATTTCATGGTTCTATGGAATTTAGAAAAAATAATTTCTAACCTATATGCTTATAAAGAACCCCTTTTTTTTCACCCCCTCATAGAAGATATAGTTTTAGTCTCAGCAAAGAGGAAGGATACAGAATGTTAGTTCCAGAAAAGATGAAAGAGATAGTGTCACATTCTGTTTCTCTGCATATATGCAGAGAAACTGTATGTGAAGAGTCAGAAAAAAAAAAAAAAAGACCTAGAGCAGGTTGTGTGGTATTGAATGATTAGACAAATCTTTCAATATACAAATTATACAAATTATTTTGTATATAAAAATATTTTAATTAAACTGCAGTACTTATTAGTGATAATAGAGTCATTTGGAGCATGGAGAATTACTTGCATAAGTATGAACTTTTATGAAACTGGGTTGCAAGTGAATCATTCAATAACCAGAAAGTAATCTTGAGGCACATACCAGAACCTCAGCAGTTCAGAAGAGCATTAAACTGCTTCACCCATCACACTCATTTTTCTGTTTTCCTAATGTTCACTCTCAGTATCTAATGCAGCTCTATCCCGTAGACTGAATAATGCATAGACAATATGGCAAAAAAAGGGGACTGCCATTATTAAGTACTACTGATAGTGTTTATATAGAAGATGTTGAATTCATGCCTCATAACCCTTTGAGTGCTCAACTTGACAGTGCTCTGTCATCTTCACTGTTGATTATTTTTTTCCTCAAATTCAGACAGAATTTCCTATGCTTCAGCCTCTGGCTGTTATCTCTTATCCTATTGCTGGTCACCACTGAAAACAGCCCAGCCCCATCCTTCCTTAAAGTATTTACCAACATTGATAAGATTTCCTCTCAGCCTTCTATTTTTTCAGGCTAAACAGAACCAACTCTCTCAGCGCCTTCTCATAGGACAGATGCTCCAGCCCCCTAATCATCTTTGTAGCTCTACTCTGGGCTCTGTCCATTAGTGCCACATCCCTCTTGTACTGACAGGCCTGGAACTCTACACAGTATTCCAGATGTGGCCTTACTAGGGCTGAATAGAGGGCAAGGATCACCTCTCAGTCTGCCCCCTGGCCTTCTTGACCACAGGGACACATTGCTGCCTCATGGTCACTTTGTTGCCCAGGAGCACTTCCAGATCCCTCTTTGCGGAGTTGCTTTCCAGCAGGTCAAGCCTCAATCTGAGCTGTTGCATGGTATTATTCCCTCTTCCTGCAGGATCCTACACTTAGAACCTCCTGAGGTTCCTCTCCACCCAACTCTCCATCCTTCCAAGTCCTCTGAAGGGCTGCACAGCCCTCTAGATAAAGCTATATTATTTCCTTCTATGGCCCTAACATAGAATTCCTTTTCTTCTATTCTTTGTTTTTCCACACACATTCTTTTAGATCCATCTTAATCCTTTTTCTCAGCCAGTATAATCTGGTGTTGTTTCTCCCCTTAAATCTAAGCATTTACTGTTTCTGAATTTAGAAAGGTGGTTTTCTCAATACTGAAGACATGAGGATGTGGTGTACTGAGAGTACAGGGTATTTTCCTGTGCTTTTCTCTCTCCCTGTTCTTCCACACTTACATTACATGCATAGATTTCCAGAAGTTTACCACTACTCCAACCATATTTTCAACACTCATTCAGGCTTCAGACATGCTGTATAATCCAGAAGAATAATACTTGTATGCACACAACCACATACACATGTGCTTGAGATTAGGTGAACTGTTGTGGAAGACAATGAAAATAGAGGTCAGAATGAAAAAAAGAAAAAAATATTTTGTGCTAAAACTTAACCCTGTTTGCATTATACTCAAAATCTTGCTATAGGCGGGAAGAAGAACACACCTCATATGTGTAGCCAAGAATTAATTGTTATTCTAATTAGAAGTTTTGAAAGTTTAACCAAAATACAATGAGCAGTTATTACAGATTTAGTTAAATACACTCTTTTAGTACTGTATTTACCAGAAAATTCTCTTGCCAAAGCCAAGGGTAGTTACCCACATACAGAGAGCACATTCTAGGCAATATATAATTATCTGCTTGACTTGAACTCAGAGAAAAGCACACTAAGATTGTCTAAGCAGTGACCTGAGTACAAGCATTCTGTAAAATCACCTCTAGTAAATTTTGTAACACAACTATGCATAAATATCTAAGCATATATTAAAATATCAATTATAAATCAACATACCAAGGTATAAATATAATAGAAGGTCCATGACTGTACTCTGCTAAACAAACTCTTATGTGACCTTCAGCCTGTGGCGGTACTGAAGCATAGTTGTGGATCCCCTCTCCCTACATGAGCAATGTTACAGGTGTGTCTGTTCTTGGGTCATCCTGATTTCCTTTTCTGACCTGTCTTACCACTTTGCTTTATTTGATTGTTACTAGATGGTCAACAGAACCTGTTATTGTTACCACTTGTGCCCTGGCTGGTTTGCCTGTGCGGTCCACTTTGCTACTGGATCCTCTTCCTTATTAGAGCATCCCTGCTCTTGCTGCTTTTAATTTGACATGTTAAGTGTGAGGGGACAAAGAGAGACTTAGGGCATAGATGTCCAAAAGGGTTATAAGAAAACATGTACAAGTAATAAATTGTAAAACACTAAAGAAACTGAAATAAGTTAGGTAACAACTGCCTAATTATTAGGCAATTGCTGTTCCAGCTCAACAAGCTAAAGTAAAGATCCATGAAGTTTTGAGACCCTGAAAACTTAGCATAAAGCCAATTGGGAGAAATAGCAATACTGTGTTTTCTCTGATACACTTAGTTAAAAGCAGCCCGCCCGCTCGGGGCCAGCCCGACGGGGACTCACCGACGCGGGGGGGGGACGTCTCCGGCCGCGCCGCGCCCTGCCCCGCCGCAAGGCCTCACCGGCGCGCCGTTCCCCCTCCCCGCACCGACGTGATCTTCACCCCCGCGGACCGGCTCTCTTACCCTCCCTGGGGCGGTGCCTCTTCCTATCGGGCAGCTGACCGAGGAGTGGTGTCGCTCCCGGGAGTCGCCTCTTCCCCGGCTACCTTCACTGGCTCGCAACCTCCCAGTGGGGGGTAGGCTCCACTCCGGGGTCTCGTAGCAGCTTTAACTCTGGCACCCTGACGCGGTGTGCCGCGAGGCCCCGGCAGAGGGTAGCGAGCCCAACTGCCGGGTCGGACCCCGGGGACGGTTGACAAAACAATCTCACAGAGATTAGGGTCAACCGCCAAATTTATTAAGGGAGACATAAACGTTTATATGAACTACGGGAGGGGGGACAATGGGAAGAGTGGGACACATAATTGGTGGGGGCGGTTGCCACCGCGCTCCCATAGGTGGCGCTCCCAGGTGGCACAGTGGATTGGCCGGGGCAACTCGCCCCGGCCCCCACCCTCGGGAGCGCCTAGCCCCCACCCTTGGGCTGCCAGAACATTCCATCTTCCATGTGATGAACCACCCAGTGCTCTGCGCTCTGCCCAGTCATGCTGAGTGACACGACTGGGCATGTGCAGGCACTGGGGGCCATCCTAAGGGCAGCCCAAGGCCTATTCACGTCCCACATCCTCCAACACTTAGTAACTAGACTGATTTTGCCCCACTTCTTCAAATCCTATTAGGTATGTTTAGAGCCCTAGCTACCTTACATTTGCACTCTACTGCAAGTTGCAGACACTGAAAAGCTGCTGAAAAGCAGCTGTCCTTAGCCACCTACTCAATGAAATTGCTTTAGACCTGCAGGGCGCTGTTGAACCAGAAGGATCAATATTTTGCATGAGCATGTAATGACAGAGGATTTAAGAGGAATGGTTCTTAATGTAAAACTGCAGAATCAGGGAACTGACAGTATTATGAAACTGTTAGATTATCTCCAGCAATAAAAATGTAGTCCTATTCATTGTTGGCTCATTTAAAAATAGACAATAAGTTGTGGCAAATATATTTATCAATCTAAATTACTAATATATATTAAGAATAGTATTTCAGCATGTAGACTGATATGAAATAATTCAGTATTCTTACAAATAATGAATATTCTGAATTTGTTCATATAAAACCTTATTAGTGCTGATTTTTTTTAGGCCTAGTGATATAACACACTCATTTAAAAGAGAAAAGAGAGTGGTTTGGTCATGATGTAGCTGTTCTTTAATAGTCCAAAGTCGATTCATTCTTTTTTTTAATTTATTAAGCTGTCAACTCTGCTTTTTCACATAGCTACATGCTTATTATTGCAAGAAGCTATGGCAACCACTACACATTGGTATGGCATTAAAATTATTCAAATGCATTATGTTTATCCCGAGACATACCTGCTTCAGAACTCATATGGAGGGTGGGATGCTGGGTGCCTCCTAACTGAGGGAGACGGCAATGAATTCCTGTATGTCAGCCATTATACGCTGCATCCTGTATTTCAGCACCATCCAGACTGTTATGTGATTATCATCTTTTCATCAAATAGCTAGTCTTCTCTGATTTAAGAAAGGATTGAGAGACATTATATGCAACAAAAATATTTGGCTAACTTTCTACTATGCTTGCCAATGCAAAAGATATCCCTGTCTAAGTACAAGTAAAAAAGTTTTATTACTGTAGACTTTTCTTTTAGAATTACTTAAAGTAGACAAGATGGTGCCCAGGACATTGTCTACTTATTTTCAATCAACAAAATAGACAAGAAAAAAAATAAAGAAATCTAAAATGATTTACACTAGTTAACAGATCCTTCAAAAGCTTTTTGTAAATGACAAATTATATTCTTTTGAAATTTCTTGTTTTGATACTTTCCTCGTATATACTCCACTATACATTGTCATTGGAGCCCTAGATTTTTTCAAAATCTTTCATTTGAATTTTAATTAAAACCTTTTTATTTAAAATTTGAACAAGAATTCTAATTGAATTCTTGAAAATAAAGTAAAGTGAAAAGAAAATAAAAGCAAATCCCAAATAATAAAGTTCATATAATGAGACTAATGAAGAATGTGAACCTCACTCATTTTAGTGGTAATTTCATTATGTGCAGAAAATCATTCATGCCCATTGTATGGGCATGAATCCTATCCTATTCTATCCTGAAGCAGAAACCAGAAGTTAGAAATTTCCTGAGATATTAAACATTGTTTGAGGAAATACAATGGATAGCTATTATTCTAACTGTGAGACCCACTGGCTGTGTTTAAACAGAAGAGCCAGAAATGTTGCTAAGCCAATTTCACATTAAAAGTGAGACTCAGAAGAAAGAAAACAGCCCCTATTGTCCATAGGAAAGAAAACTGGAAGGACAGGCCAGGAAACTGTGATTCATTTTGCTCGTCTGCACCAGTCATAGCAGAGTTCATAAGTGTCTGTAACTTAAAACAAATAGAGTATTTGGTCAGGATCTGGTTTTCCCACTTTCTACATGCTTTCTAGGTTCCTCGTAAACCTATTGCCTAAGCCAGCACCTTACACTTTCCATGGTCAATGGACAGAGATGGGTGATATTGAAAATCATGGAGACTGCACAACCATTTACCTCTGAGGACAAAGCATCTTCTTCCACAGGGATCCCAAGACATGTAACTTCTTTCCATGAACCACATGTGAAAGCCAGGTACTAGATGACCAAGTCAGCAATCTGCCAGAAATAGAACACACAACTATTTGCCATCTTTTACCAGATGATAAATTCTGATGCATCTTCAAGTAAAGGTTGATAAATTAGGTAAATTGTTTAGGTATGGTTCTTCGAAAACAAAACACTTAGATAAATTAATATATATTACTTTATTTTTTACTCTCCAGACTTTGCTTTAAATTTAATAGCCAGATTATGTCATTTCATAGGCTTATATTAATGATACAACATACAGATAAGCTTTAAGGCTGAAGGGAATTTGTAGAAAGATATGTAAAAATTTAAATTTCATTCTGCATTCTTAATGCAGGTGATCTTCAGTTCTTGTTTACCATTGAAAAATTATCTGTTCACCTTTACATCTGCCTTAGTATTTTATAGAAGACAAATGTTGTAGGAGAACGCAGTTAGTGATTGTAATGTGATTTCTATATAGGGCCCTGTGTACAGGGGGGTCTGCGTGACCTCCCTGTGAACCTAGAGCCTTGCATGTGCTCAGTCAGGCTGGCAGGTGTCGCCGTCCATCTGTAAGGCTCTAGAATCCAGAGGGAGGGGGCCGGAGCAGTCTGCCCGGACCCCTGTTACCACCCCGGCAACCGGATCCACCTATCCGAGGTATCTGGAATTTACATGCGACCTATCACAATTCTCCACACCTCCCTACCAAGGTTATTTAAGAGTTTGTTATGTGACTAAAATTTGGCGGTTGACCCTGATTGCTATGTGATCATTTACTTGTCAGCCGTCCCTCTCCGTCGTCCTCTAGGAGGCCTGTATCCCTCCTTCCTAGCCTGAAGAGCAGTGCCTGAGGAGCGGGGAAAGGTCCATATAAGCGGCTTTCCCTCCAGCCGTGCCCAGTCCTCGGACACTTGCTTGCGCAGCAGAGCATCTCCCGCTCCGGGTGGCTCGGTCGGGGAACCGGACCGCCTGGCGTTCCCCGACAAAACGTGAAATTAAAAATACATTAAAAATTGAGTTATTGCATAGTCTATCTGGCCAAAAGCACATGTTGACTACAAACAATCCTACACAAAAAGCTCAGGATAGAAAGAGATTTAAGTAAGTAAATACCAAAAAAAGGATTATATTTACTTGTGAAGTCTGCTCTAGTAGGACTACAAAACAGGGACCTTGGCATTAAAAATGACAGATGCCTACTATGTTAAAAATAAATCATCTAGTACTTGTAACTTAGCAGCTTTAAGTAAACGATTTAGCTAGGCTTATATTTAAGATTAACCATAAACAAGCCTCAAGATATCCTCAACTGGCCACACTGAAACAGCATTAATCAGAATCCAAAACTTTTAACCAAAATCAGATGTTTAATCAAAGACAGACCTGCCATGGTCATTTTTCAGCTATTTATTGCTATAAGAGTAAACACTCAGGTGATCTGAATTCAACTAGGCATTCAACATTTAGGTATTTGTTCAAGCTAAAGCAAATTCTTCAATAGGACATTTTTCTAAATTCTGTCCATTAAAGGCTTTCTTATTCAATGTTTACACCAATGAAACTTGGACTTGTTTTTCAATCTGACCGTTATGTTTCTGCAATGAACCTTCCAAATACTAATTTGGGATCTGTGTGTGTGTGTGTGTATGCATGTGTGCATGTTTAATATTTCAAATCATATTTATCTTTCCTGGGAAAGGAAAAAAAAAAAGAAAGAAAATACTTATCCAGATTTCCTTTCTTCCCTCCTTTCGCATCAAAACTATTTATTGAATTAGGCTTAAATTTGCAAATAGTTTAATTGCAAAATATTCTTCAATCTTTTCCTGAAAACAGAGTCCCTAAATTAAAAAAAACAGTTGAGTGTCCTACTTTCTCACTGTCGTTATGCATATTTTCACTGTCTTTTATTTTCCACAAGTGAATTTTACCATTTAACTTTTGTGGTCATCCAAACTAGATCTAGGATAATGGCAGATAGACAATGGGGAATAGCGTATGTATGAAAAGAGGCGTTAACTTACTAACCTAGATTTAATTCTGCCCAGTGACTAATTAATTCTGCTCTGTAATAATTCAGGGTAAGAAGGAGGTTCTTCAACCCACTATAGAAACACAGACATCTCTTACCTGAAAACCTACAATCTCTATACAAGACTGTAGGTTCAAAAAGCACAGAAGAAAACTCACAAGTGAAAACAACAGTAGTGAAGGCGGGAAAAAAAAAAAAAAAAGCAGATGGGGAAATAACCCTCCACCCCCACTTCAAGCTGAGGAGTGTGAAAAAAACACTTGCCTAAAGACTTCTTATTGCCAGTCTTTACAAGCAGTCTATGCTGTCATCAGCAGTTAATACTCAGAGTACACAGTGTTGCAGTGCTGTGCTCTGGTTTGTAAAGATGAAAAACATTCTTGTTGCTAAGAAATTCTAAAATGTGTTCTGGATAATTGGATGTAAATGAAATAACTTTTTAAAAATCCATTTGCAGTACTTCTACTGCTATGCTCTTTTATATTTTCTTTGCCCCCATGGGATATCTACTATTATAATTTATCAGTCACTTACTTCAGGTTGTTCCTTATTTAAAATTCCACATATATTTTATTTTGGTTTGAACACTTTAGTTCTAATATTTAGGGTTTTAGCTTTTCTTTTTAAAACTAGGCAGATCATTTTGTTACTATGTCCAACATCTGAGCTAAAATCTAATTTCTATTTAAAATAAAGTTTTGATATTTTATATACCACAAGGGTAGAAATTTTTACTCCTACAGCCCATTTAATGATTATATCTATGTATTTTTGAGATCTATTGAGAGTGGACAATACTTCAGGCATAAAAATGGACCGAATGGACCGTTTTAGGTGTAAAAACTAGGGACATATAATTAAATAAGTGCATTATTATGTTTAAAAATAAAAGTCCTACTGTTGTGCATTATTAGAAATGCTTTCAGATAGAAGTGATATGAAAATTTTGGTCTAGTAATATCTCCACACATCAGACATCTGTCAGCCTTTCTGATTTGGATGTGATTGAGCTGATTTACCAGGTATTCTTTTCATCATATTTTTTTCTGCTTTTTTGAATTAGTGATTTTGAAAATCTACTAGACAGCTTTTTTTTTATTTGATATATTCAAGTGGAATGTGTATTGTTCTGAACTGTTCTGACCCCTCCTTAAAAATTCACCATGAAAGTTGCTGAACAGCATTAGCTTTCTTGAGCCTTAGTTCCTTCCCTTCAAAACTAATTTGAGTAGGAGTGGAAGCAACAGCTTTAAGTCTGCTTGGAAAAGACCACATGGCACATTACCAAGTCCACAAGTAGTAAACTTGTAGGTGTCAGTTAATGCACTTTAGCTGTTAGAAATTAAAACTTAGTTTGTATAAGCTACTACAGATCACTTTAAAGCTGGTGGGTAACGTGCAGGCTACAATAAGAGAAACTTAATGACAGTCATTTAAATTCTAAAGATCCTCTAAGCTATTCTATCAGATTTAGTTTCAGTTTTTGGAGACTTTGTCTTGTTAAATACTTAAAAGAATTCTTTGGGATTCTGTCATCTGAGATCTAGACCTCTTACGGTCATAACATTTCTAAATGCTATGTTAAATAAAACAGTGTGGCAATAAAAAAGAAAGGCAATGCTAAAATGATAACATAGTTCTTGTATCTTGTGCAATGAGTAGAGAAAAATACCGTTTTATGTAAATGCTTCACTAAAAAATTCTCTTGAATATGATCACACTTTTATTTAGGGTGAATTTATCAGAGATTCAAATGGGAAAAAAAAGTGAAAAAGAAGTTTATTTTACTTATAGCTTCTCCTGACATGTTTAATAAAGCATATAAACTTTGAAATTTTATTCACAGCTTATAATGGGAATTATGTTAGAAACATTTTCCTGGCAAAGGAAAATTTCAAGTTAATGGACACTTGGTGTAATACCATTTACATGTTTTTTCTTTTTTATTTCAGGGACTTTTGGCATTAGGAGGTTATACTGCTCTATAGAAAAGCAGTACTATAGTGTCTTTATACAACCTGAAGTCTATGCCTTCTTTTTAATCCTTCCTACATAAGGAAAGATCCTGAAGACCTCGTTTTAAACTTGCAGTGTAGTCATTTCACTGAAGCGAAGACAAATTCAGCTAAAGCAGCTACAAAATCAAAACAAAGTCCTATAAACTGTTGACTCTATTAGTTTGTGTTCCCTACAGAGCTAAGGATATACTGGGCTTACTGGACTCTTTGCTTGTTTTTGCTAAAACTATGCAGTGATTTGTGATTTGCTGTCTAAAGTTGAAAAATACATGAAGCAGAATTTTAAACTCTCAATTCGGTTAGCTTAGAAAATCTCTGTTAAAAACATGCCATTAAACTGTTCTGGCATACTAACATTTAATGCACTGTGCTTCATTTTGATTCCTGCATTTCACACACAGTTGCTTCACAATCACTTTCACTGCAGTCTTCTCCCTCACGTAGTCATGCTCCTGAGACACAAATCACTCCTACACAAATTCTAGTTTACCCTACATATTCACAGCCATGTTTTATTGGTGTGCACACAGAAGGACAGATAGGAGTCATGCATGTAGCATTTGAAGTAGAATACTCTTCTTGTGCTTCGCTTCAGTACATCTCCAGTTCTTTCAAATGTATGTGCTTTCAGGCTCTTCCAGAAGTCTGTAAAAGACATCATGTGACTGAGATTTTCCTTGTCTTTCTTATATGTAAGGCTTATTACACCTATTATAGTAGCTTGTGCAATATATAAAACTTGAGACGGGAATCTAATACTGCCAGTCGGGTGTATAGCTAACAGTATTTGATACCTCCCTCCCCACCACCATCACTACAGCTTTCAAACTGCAAC
Organism: Crypturellus undulatus; assembly: GCA_013389825.1. Lineage (NCBI taxonomy): Eukaryota > Metazoa > Chordata > Aves > Tinamiformes > Tinamidae > Crypturellus > Crypturellus undulatus. The sequence continues at coordinate 17,244 of VWPW01003336.1, read as the reverse complement.
ACTTCAGAGCTGGATGATATTTTTTACCTTCAAATGCTTTGAGTCAAAAATAGTCTTTTTGATTTTATAAATATCATTTCCCCACATTAATTTCACCCACCCACTCACCCACCCACACACCCACATACACACACACACACGATAGGATTATTAGAGGCAAGTTATGCAAGTGGTCGAAGTAATAGTACTATTGTTATTTCCAGTGTATATGGTGAATACCTGCCCTTGTGAGTTATGCTAATTCCTTAAGTCCTATTCAACAATTTAGGGATTTCAGTGATGCTTCGTTTTCCAGGTTAATCTTCAAATATTGAGACATGATTAGAACACATATGTAACAATATATCCATCTTGCATAAGTTTTTCTGAATGTTTAAAGCCACAATGTTCACATCAAGCTACTAATTCTTTATAGTTTCAAGACTTTTCAGAAATGTCCCTTCTATAAAGACTCCTGAATTTGCTTCACAATTCCAAATCTGAATCATAGAGTGAGTTTGGTGAAATAAATGTCAGTGCAAAGAGACAAACAGAAGGAAGTACAAAGCTGCGTGAACAGACAATGCTGTCAAATGAATGGAGCTTAGATAAAACAGAGGAAAACATTTTCCACTATCAAGCTTACTGGAAACCAGAATCTAGAGTATCTTTCTCTCTGTCCAGGCATTATTTCTTGATATAACTTTTGTTATAACTTTTTATTATATAAATAATTGTAGAGCTGATTGGAGTTAGAAATGAATACATCTGGAATAATACTTGGAGTCAAAAGAAGTTTTTGCAGTTGCATATTGTTTTCAAAATTTCAAAATTTAAATTTATTTAAATTAAAAAATTTAAAAAATGTTTCAAAAACAATAAACAAATGAATATAGTAATATATGCTTTTTATCATTCCAGAATGGTATATCTTTCTTATTTTGGACACATGCATGTTTTAAATGTGCAAATATTCCACCAAAATATCTCACCTCTTGTCATTATCAAAATGTTTTATGTTCATTTGCATTATTCTAAAATAAATAATTTGTGTCTCTCTTTTGACTTACTAATGCTTATTAATGCAATGTTGACTTGACTCTCTCTCCTAGGTGTTACACTTCACAACATAAATTAATATTTCTGCTTTGAATATCACTAGGTTTTAAAAACTTGACAGTCCTCACGGATCATGTATTTCAAATTTTTCTTTTAACAAGTTGGTTTGAATACATTTAAGGAGAAACAGGATGTCAAAAGCAATTGTATTAATTCAAAGTGCCTAACATTCCATAACTTCATAACTTCCTCATAACTTCAGCATCTGTTCTGTTTTGATCTTTCAGGTCAAACTGACAGATATATATAAATATCTAAGTGCATATGTTAGACTATTTTTTTTGCAAACAGGAATCTGTTCTGTACTTATGCAGAACAGGGATGTATATTTTATATAGGAATGAAATATCAAAAAGATGGTTGTACTAAGAACTTAGAAATAGCATTATATTGTATAATGCAGTACACAATAATAAAATGAGTAGTAATCATATAATGACATACTACATGCAGATTATATAATTTCTTTTGTGTAACTTCTACCCTCAACACTTGCTGCAGTTCTCTAAAATGAAAGGAAAAGGTATATTTCTTTTTATTATAATTTCTATTCTCCATCTATTCCTCAAGGAAGCAATACTCCAACCAATGTGATCCCTACATTAATCCATATAAATGACTTCTGTGATACCTCTGCTTCTCTGGTTGTTTGCTCAGCAAATAAGCTTTATTTCAAATCATTTTATTATTTCTTGACTGAGTTCCACAAATTTCTTAATGAAGTCACTAAACTGGTCAAGATTAATCATGCCATTATTCAGATTTCTCTAAGGATAACTAAATTAATTGTTATGTATCTGATTTAAAGAGATTAAAGTGATCTACTGCCAACAAAGCATTCTTACATTTGAGAGTCCGCATCCTGTAATGGTACAGGCTTGTAAAATCTTAGAGTATAATCTGGACTTTGTATATTCCTGAATGACTGTGGCAATTATTTTTGTTATGAACTCCACATACACAAATATCAGTTTTTTATTGGAAATGATTAACAAAATAATCCTCTGTAGGCTTAAATATAGCTGGATCCTGCTGTTAAGACACTGAGGTGTCCTCTATATTCAATATTTATGTTGTTGTTTAAAAAGCATGTTAAGTCAATAGATTGTAGATGGTAGTGGGAGTGCTTTCTAAATCGATCTGAAAATATCTAACCGAACGTTAGAGAACACGTAGCAAACTACATGCTTCTGCAAAGACTCAGTACGACTCAGTTTGACTCTCTACATTTTATTTGCTAGATTGAACTTAAATCACTACTTGAAGACTTCCAGGATGGCTGGTACACGCAGACTCTGCTCCTCCACGGTTCCCTGGGCAGCACAACCTGCCCTCCTCACAGCTACAAACAGGAATAACAGAGGGTGGAAAGGAGTGAAGACACTGTGGCTAAACTCTGCTGCACTCCCTGTGCTGGGCTGCTGCTAAGCCACACAGTAGCTGCCAATTGAAAATATTTGATAAGATGTCTAATGCTGAGTCAGCAAGAGCGACAAATCACTCCCTTTGGATGAACTTTGCTTGAACTTTGCTCATTATAATGCGAAAACACACCTCCACACAAAAGTTACCCGTCTCTGAAGTATGACCACTCCTCACTGAGCATGTGCTCTAGATTTTCGATTGACTATACATTTAAATAAAAGTAAGTAGTACTACAGCCACTAAAGCTCCACCTAAATGTAAAAATAAATAAATAAGTAAATAAAATAAGAGGTGAACTAAAGGAAAGGAGGAGGGGGGAAGACTTCATTGCAACTTGTGGATGTATCTATCTCAGATCTTCAAACCTCTCAGGAAGCTCAAATGGGCTAAGATGCTAATCTGTGGATTGTTGCTTGCTCCGCGACTAACTCAGGATATACGTAAGCCTTTATTGGTCAAGCAGGTACAGTGCTTCAGACCCCACGCTCGTGCATGCACATCCACATGCGCTCTCCCCCTCCCGAGTCCTCCTTATATACTCTTCATCCTCATCATGGCTGCATGTTGATTCCTGATTCGCTGTTCCCCTTAGATCCTCTTCTTTGGCAACTTCCATGTCTTTACTTCCTCTAAGTTGTTTACCTGCTGCAGTGTGTATCTTTCCAGGTGGTTTCAAGACATGGTAACTTGAGAAAGGCCCATCTCTCAGACAAGGCTGTCTGACCAGCTCTCAGTCCCCACATCTCCCCCTTTTTGTTTTTCTATGATGAATGCTGCATTAACCACCCGCTGCAGGGCCCTTTGCAGACAGGATAGTAAATAAGGTAGCTTCGCTAATACCACTAACACCATTCCCACAACAGAAATTCCCATTTTAATCCATGCCATCATCCATCCTGGAACCCCCCAATTACCCAGCCAATCGTTGAGCCATACGGTCCCTTATTTGCTGAAGCCTCCTATGTAGAGATACTGAATGCTCACTGAGATTCATACAGCACATCCCATCAAAGTCTTCGCACCCATGCCCTTGCGCTAATAGCAAAAGGTCTATGGCAGCCCCTATTTTGTAGCGTGGCATGGTGAACCAAATCTACATCAACTAGTAAGCCTGTAAGCGTTTTCGTGTTTGTTTGTTTAGCAAGCCAACATCCTAGTTTTGCAAGCTTTTTATGAGTAGCAGCCATGAGCAGCAGCCGTACAGTTGCTTTTTCTCCTTGTTTGCTAAAGAACAACTACACTGCTGTCCGTGAGGTTGGTTATCTATTAATGAGGCATCCTGTACTACTGTCCTTGAAGCAGGCCTTCACATCTCCCCCTTCTTTATGGAACTACTGTACTGTCATAACTTTTTTTACATGATCAATCAATCTATTATTGAATACATAACAAGAAGCAAAGCAGACACACTAGCAATAAACAAAATATGGTTAGTTCAATAATTACAAACCTTACAACTTGCGTTGACATGGCTAAGAAAAATGCCATTTAGTTTGTCGTGTCCACTCCCACGGGCTCTTGGTTATTAGGCCTTGCTCGCTGGACCAGGGCCTATGCAGTGCCAGGGTTAATAGACTGGTCGTTTCAGCATCTTCTCCCACTTCCCCCTGATTTTTGTTTTGCATTTGCACTGGCAATACTTGCTTCAGAGTGTGTTTAACATTGCATTGCATTAGCTGTGACAAGCATGGAATACAAAGCATAATCCTGAAAAAGATTAAAATAGTTACAAAAGCAGAGCCGTATTCAGCTGTAAGTCAACTCTTCCTTTGACTGACAGGTAAATCACGGCTGTTCCACAAGTGTGGCATATATTGTTGGTTGATCCTTTTCTTCAAACATGACTGCCACCCACATTCCCTGTATTACACGCTTAATTAATTGTATGCCACAAGGAACAAAACAAGGAATAACAATCATAAGGAGGCTAATTGAGGGTCCAAGAGTCTAAAAACAGAGATAAAGTCCATTCACAAAAGTTGATTTTTCAGACCAGATGTAGTGGATAATATCCTTTTCAGGAGGAGTCGTGGCAGTAAACGAGTAGATCTGCAAGACAAAATCTTATACCATAACTAAGCATTCAGTAATGCACTTTGTGTTTTTTTTTTTTTTTCTTTACGTATTTAGTTATTCTCACTAATAACATTTTGTTGCGGGGACATGTTCTTGCTCAGGTTTCATGATCAAGATGGTTGTAAATTCCTTCCTATTTCTTTCCAAAGACACGGTCCTTGGCTTTTCATAGGCCCTTTCCGCTCTGCTTAAGGAATCATAAATCACACAAGAGCAGCATTATCTTATGATGATTTGGGGATGACATGTTCAATCACAAGTTACTCATGTCAACAGCAGGCCGCGTGGCCTACATTTGCCTCCTAGATGGCCCTCAGAGAAAGATGGCCATCACTCAAATCAAGGTCTGGTGTGGCATGTGTCCCTACCGCTCAATGCCTAATGGGTTGCAGCCAATAGCAGAGCTCAAGGTTCTTCTTGGTGGCAAACACATAGGCTAACCCAGTCTTGCCCTTGACTATGGTAGGATGCACTTAGCCAGATCCAGGCTTTTCAGGTGGTTGTCAAGGTAGTGTGTCCCCTGCCTCATCCAGTAGCAAGGTGCTATCATAATGAACAGTGCTTAAGATATTTTTTGTCTCTGCCTTAGCGTCTTCTAACAGCTGTTGTAATTTTGCACACTCTAACATCTCTGTTACAAGCGACAAACCCATACTGATTTGATTGGGGTCGAGTTTATGCCGTGATATAGGATATAGTTTCTAATTAACAATTGACTGGTAAACACAGGTGGCTTATACACAAAATTTCAGCCTCTAATAACAACTACATTGTAAGTACACGTATGAGAGTCTGGTTATAAATTGCATTAATTAGCATGTATTTACACATTGTTCTAAAACACATGCATCCTTTCCCTATATAAGGTAATGCAGTTTTTTTTGTATTACTCTGTGGATTGATCTCAAAATGGCACATGCCTTCCTTGGCATCAAAGCAAACATTGCTTTGATGCTTAAGAGCATCATCTTCGCGTATGAACCCCAGCACCTGCTCTAAAATACAGGCTTCTAGATCTACCGATTGCTATGTTTATCAAACACCCTTGACCACATTCAGTGGTCGGGGAGAGGGGCAGGTAAAGCACAGATTTGTTGGTGTTAATTTCCAGGGCTACAATGGGGTAAACCTTCTCCATGGTGACATCTGCCACAGTCAGTATATAGGTGATGACTGCGCTGAGGACCTGGTCGTGGGTGAAGTTCACAGGTCTCCATCACATTTGTTGTTCTTTCTCTGTGGCCGCGTCTCCCATGATTTTCCGGATCTCACTGGGGAGGTCTCTGTTGTCTCTGACTCTCAATATACCTGCAACAACACTTTGCACCCATGTCTGGGCGTGGGTGCAACTAAGAGCAAGGGACATGTTATTTTGTTCCCCTGTACAATGACAGAGAGTTGGATTGTGCAAGCATCCCTGGGGCAACCTAATGAATGCATATTGTCATCCCTGCCAAGAAAAGGCAAACTGATCCGAATGCTCCTCAGCAGTGGGTCTGGTAAAGAAAGTTTTAGCCAAATCAGTTACTGCATACCAAGTTCTGGAATGCTTCTGGATTTTTTCTATCAAGGTGACAATACCTGGTACAGCTGTTGTAAGAGGTGGGGTTTGTTAATTTAATTCTCTGAAATCCACAGTCATTCTCTGTAGGAAAACGCAAAAGCCCCTACAACGCCCCAACCCACCTGGGACCCGCCCGCGGATTCCCAGGGCAAACTAAAGGAAACTAAACTAAAAGGTGACCGCCGAGTGGGGGCACGACGCGACCTAGGCCCTGATGTTATTAGGGTCCCCTGGGTACGTGGGGTGCGTGGTCTTTTTATCTCCTCCCGGGCCCACGGCTTTATTCCTACCGTCCCACCTTCCCTGGGGGGAGGCAGCCCTTACTGCTCTTGTCGGTCTGGAAGCTGTCCGACAAAAGCCGGCCTCGCAGGTTTTGGCTGGCTGCTGTCCACTGGGCCTGGCCTCCGGAGGAGCAGATCCCAGCTGCCGCGATCCTGATCCGATCGATCACTCGCTTGGCTGGTGCGAGCTTCGAAGCTAAGTGGCTACCCTAGGGCGCCTGTAGGGTAGCGTGCAATCGCTCGATGGAATCAGACACGGAGTCCGAATCCACGGGGGAAAGCCAAACTTTATTGAAGTGACATAACTTATATAAACTTTCAGAGGGGAGGGAAAAGTGGTGGAGAATGGGAGGAGAAAGGGTGGAGGAAATGTGGGAACCGAGGGGGATTGGCTGGGACCCCGTTGCTGGGCGGGCAGCCAGGAGCGGCTTGCCGCTCCTGGCCCCCACCTGTGGGGTCCTCAGCCCCCACCCTCGGGGTTCTAGGTGCTTCTAGATGTGGGCTCCGGCACGTAGCCTGTCCCCAGGACGCGTCCGCGCACGCGCAAGTGATGAGCGGTCGCGCAGCGGACATGATGATTGACAGGTGGTCCTCATACTGGGACTCCCTAGTCCGGTATCCCCACAATTCTCCATGACTTGTCACTCTTTTTTGATGGGCCAGATAGGGTTATTCCAAGCTGTGGTAGTGGGTTTTAAAACTCCTGCATCCACTAGGCCTTTAATTGTCTGTGAAATGTCTTCATACCCGCCCAGAATTTTGTACTGAGGGGCATTTTACTTTTCCGACTAAAATTGTCCAGGCACTAGTATAGTTCTTTGTTCCAAATTGGTACAAACCATCAGAAAGGTTCAAAGTCAGTCCCTTTAAAATATCAATACCACTTATATATTCAGGGACAGAAATAACCATAACTGAATACAATCATTTTGGATGTCTATTTTCATTTCTATTTGTGTTTGTACAGCTTAAATTTGTTTTCCTTCTCAAGTCAGTAATAATTACAGATTGTCCTTTAAATTTCTTGGGATTTCTGTATATTAAGGAGGCCTCTGCTCCAGTAGCAATTGAGGCTTTTACAATTTGTGAGAACGGTTGCCACTCCTTCCGTGCCATTCACACTGGAGCTTGGCCGTCGCTTCATTCTTCTTTCCTATGCTGAAGTATTTTGTTAATCTCTTCTCAAGGATATAAGTCAGAGTACGGCTCCCAGTTCTCCTTCTCACCTGGAATATCTGATCCGCTGGCGGGTGGGGAGGGCCACAGTCTGAGTTATTCCTGGCTTTCCCGCTTTAGAATTCTGCACTTTCTTGTTGTGCTTATTCAGCCCTCTCTGCTGATATATATTACACAAGAAAGACCTAAAAACCATAGACACAAACAGCACGAACACAGTTTCTATCCAGTGGCATGGTCTCACATAGCTGTGCACTCTACTAGTGTGTTCCACTGTTTCAGTTGCAGAATCCCACCCTCATCGTCAATTATGTTGCAGCTGGGCTCGGGATTCAGCAATAATCACACAAAACGAGGTGGCCGTGGCGAGCCTTTATTCAGGAGAAAGTACATTAAAGAAGTGAAGAATGGATAATTGCTCTTGAGGTAATACCTGCCAGCAGGATACTGAGGCTGAACATTCTCTTGAGTTGGTGGATTACAGGATTGCTGACAGGCTCCTAACTTGGCAGGCATCCCCGTGGAGACAACGTGAACCTTCATGTTCCTTATCGCTCAGCCTAGGCAGGCAAACCTCTTCTTTCTAAAGGTCTGGATTCTGTTTCGCACAATAGTTTTGTGACTCTACAGATCATGCAAATTTCCACCTCCTATACATGCCACCCTGTGATCTGTAGAGGTGAATCTATTGTAGCGAAGGACCCAAACAGATAACGTTTTCATAGCGGTTTCAACCGTACCTTGTGTCAGCATCATTATATAAGGGATACAACATACAATACAAACATAGCGAATAGAAATAATAGCCTTAATAATAGTTTCTCTCCTCACTTAAAGCTTTACAATTCTCCAATTCCCACTTTAAAAGACGGATCAAATCCCCGGGTTGGATCTCCTTTCCCCTCCTGGATTTATCCAGGATATGCTGCATAACCTGCAGTGCCCTTTCCTGCACTTTTGTCATGGACCCTCCCGTGGTTCTTGACAGGCTCCTATCCTGCAGATTTCTCTGCCTCTGGACAGAGCTTCTAAAGTTACCAGTTGTCCGCAAGACGTTCTCTCCTGTCCATCCTGTTGAAGTTGTTCTACCGCACGATCTCCCCCGACCGAGCCCGTGACCGAAGCAGGAGAGAAGGTGACCATCCCACCTGCCGACCGTGGCTCGCTCCCTTTGGGGTGCATGCCCTGCAAGTCCCAGTCCAGATCTTCTGGCAACAGGGGCACGTCATCACCCATCTCTTTCTCAGGCTGTAATGTCAGTGATGGTAGTAAAGGCACCGGTGTTCCTCCCCCAGTGTCTTCTGTAGGGTCGAGAGGGGCAGTGGGTTCAACGGCGGGGGGCGGGAAGGGTGAAGCCACAGGCCGTATAGCTACATCTGTAGTTGCTTGAGCCTCTAGTACAGCCTTAAAATGCTCCAGTGTCATTTTTTCGGATCTAAGGCAGTCTGCCCATCCCCCCTTTGCACCACAGTAATAATGTTCTTAAAGCAGTTTTATCATACTTGATCCCTGTTTTCAGCAGCATGCGATCCCAAATGTTCACTATAGCCTTTTCTTCCATAGATGGGTTTACTCCCATCTTTTATTCTCCGTTGCTCACCTAGTCACAGTCCAGGTGCGACGCAATTGCCCAGGGCTCTTCGGCTCTTCCGGATGGAATTCCTCAGCTCTCCTTGACGGAACTCCGTCCCCACCGATCTCCACTTGGGCCTTATTTACAATATTTACAAGATCTCTTCGGGTCACCATTTGTTGCTTGCTCCGTGACTAAGTTGACAAGGATGCATGCTATATGTAAGCCTTTATTGATCAAGCAGGTACAGTGCTTCAGACCCCACGCTTGCACATACACATGCATGTGTGCTCTCCCCCTCCCGAGTCCTTCTTATATACTCTTCATCCTCATCATGGCTGCATGTTGATTCCTGATTCGCTGTTCCCCCTTAGTTCCTCTTCTTTGGCAACTTTCATGTCTTCACTTCCTTTTAAGTTATTTACCTGCTGCAGTCTGCATCTTTCCAGCTGGTTTCAAGGACATGGTATCCTGAGAAAGTCCCGTCTCTCAGACAAGCTGAAGACTGTGCGACCAGTTCTCAGTCCCCACAGTGGATGATTGATTTATGACTCTCATCACTTCAGTCACAGGCGCCCAGATAACCATTTGACTCCTTAGGTGGCATTCAGTTGACCAAAAAACGTTAATCTGGCCTCTCACCTGGCATGTGCCCTTTAAGTCTTGTGCCATAATTGCTGTTCCCATGCAGATATGCACACAGGAAAACTAAGTTGTTTCAAATAGTGGTGGGTGCCTCTGGGTAAATAACTGAATTCCTTCTCTGGTGTCTGTTTTAGGACATACTGAAATTTCCCTGATCTTCAGTGGCTCCTTGGATTCTAGATATGTTCTAGGTATGTTCTGTCCCTGCAGACATGTAAGATTCAGCTCAGTATTAATACCTGAATTATCATTTGCCTCTTAGCAGAATTAGTTTTTTATAGCTTTCACGTTGATCTTCAGCACTGTTGATAGAAATGGCACAAAGTTTTAAAAGATAGGCCTATGAGTCATCACTATCTATGTGAATAGGGTAACATTTAAAAATATTGTTAAAATGCTAAAAATGTACATATATACTCAATATTTGGTTTAGAGGAAATTAATAACTGGAATTAATTTAATCTTTGAACCATTTTCATCATTTTCACACTCACATGGGAAATAAACTGCTAAACTTCCAAAGTTTCAAGAAACAGATGCTTTTTAATCAAATTAATCATTTCCCAAAATAGAATGTACAGTGTTACAAAGAGTATTGAGAAAACATACTACAAATCAGGGTGTACATCTAGATTATTAGTTTCACTTACTGGAGATTGTCCAGCTTCTTCCCTCAGTATCATTTTTCTGAATCCAAATAAGTCAATACACACCATAACGGAATATTGGAGCAAAGTCATTAAGACTGAGGGAATTACTATGGTTGTTTGAAGGGCTAAATATAGAATCTTTCTGCTGTCTGCTGTTCTTCAGTTACAGCTACCTTTTCTCATCTTCAAATGAATGAGAATAGCAGTCATTCATGTATAAAACTGCTTCCTAAGCTCTTGATCCTACATGACTTGAATATTTGGGAATATTGCCCACTTAATTACCCAAGAAGTCATCAGAAGAAGAAGAATAAATTCTTCTCCTTAAAATAATAATAGCAAAGCTTATTTATTGCCAAAAGCTCTAATTCACTCCTGTCAGCTTTAACAATAACATTATTTCATCTGTAGTGGAGACAGTATTTTCTTGCAGAATAGAATCTAACTCAAACATGAAAAATGATGTTATTGTTTCCCCGTGTATGAAATGCATCACCAAAGTTGATGGTTTATGAGGAAGAACTTTACATGAATAATGACAAGGATGAAGTCAAAAGCAGAATATGAACATTGAACTGATGCAGTTCACTTGGCTTCTATAACTGTCTGATCGTATATTCAGTTTAACTTTTGGGTTTTGTTGTTCCCATGTAAGACTTCTTCTAGTAGTGTTAATTCCAAATTTAAGCACAGTGTCGTCTTTAAGAATTAAGACAGCACAGTGGTGGTCTTCAAGAATTAGCTGTGGTTTTCCAGTAAGGTCCCATGTGTTTACTGTGGTCACAGAGAGTTCCAATAATGAAAGTAACTCTGTATGCAAACTTTTTTTTTTTTTTTCTCTCCTTCAATATATAACTTTATTGCTCCTAGTAGTGATAACAGGGTGAGATGTAGATTTACCTTTCACTGAAATATTTGGAGTTTTCATGAATAGAGAGAGGTTATCAGGAAAGAAGACTGAACAATCTATGGTATTATTTTTTCTTGGACAGCAGATTTGTGCACTTTGCTCACTCACAATATTAAACCAGTTAACAAATTTGGGAATTAGGGAGAAATATTCCCTAAATCTGGTTGACAAAAGCAATATTTTTGTTTGTTATTTACTATCTTTCCTCTGTGTCACAATGTATTTTCCAGGAAATTCACTTTCAATTTAGAAATTCCCTGCTACTGTAGGGACCTCATGCACTGGTAATGCTCATATTCTCTTCTTTAATTATGATATAATTAGTGTTTTAAAGTTATTATTTTGTATATATATATCATATATTGTTTTTATTATGGGAACCATATCATCCAGTTATATCACAAAAATAAAACAGGGCAAAGCCCTCATTTTATTTTATTTTATTCCCTCTCCCCCGCCCCCAAAAAAAACATAATTATCATAGTTGTTACTTTTGTTGAGTATGAATGCTTTGAAAAACTAAGGAAACTAGGATGTAATTTAGTCAGAAGAACTGGAATGCAGAGAGGTCCCAGAATCTATATCACTCACAAGTGTCAATATTCATCTGTTTCCTAAGGGAAATGAAATAACTCATAGAAATGGTTTGTAAACCTCACTATAGAAAAATGTTCAGTAAATTCAGAGTATTCAGAAAGGCTACAAACAATGGAAAAATTGCTGATAGTCAAAGAAAATCGTCTTAGTAATTAGTGACTAACAAATTTTAAGTAAGTTACACTTTACAAGGTAAAGTCAAACAGAGTTTCAAAAATTTTTTGATACAAAAGAAAGCAGAGAAAGGCATCATCTTACTATTTCACAACTGTGGGTAGAAATTGTAGTTAAAATGGATCTGACCTAACATGAAATTAGCATTTCGTGGCAGTTTTCAGTAAGAGTGGAGCAAAAGCAAAGAGCAAAATGGGTAAAAAGAACAAAAAAAGATCTCTGTGCAGTAGAAACAAAACATTGCAGTTCACTACACGATATTACAATATTCATGATTTCTGTATTGTTTCCATTCCAAAATTCGGAACAAATATGTGTATGATGCAATCAATCCAGTAACAAAGGTTTCTAATTAAAGATAAGAACTCAGGACAGATATTATTGCCCCGGAAAAGTAACAAATACTACATCTGTGTGAAGGAGAGGAGTAAAAAGATTATATGGAAAATTCAATTTGACGTACTCATTTCAATACTCATGTCAAACAAAATAACAGTTAAAGACATCTAGGAATGAAAAATAATTTAAAATGGGATTCCACAGGTAGTTTCTACCAGAGTATTCTGATTGCTTTCTTTCATCAAGGGAATTGTAATATATCTAATCTACCTGGATTTTAGTAAAACAGTTTAATGTACAGACATGTGGGAAATTACTAGTGAAGTTGAAGATGATGGAAATTCGAAATATAAATTATGCAACTGGATAAAATAAAGATGGCAACAAGATTGTTCTGAAAGGGAAGTAGAACACTTGAGAGAAGTGTTAAGAAGTGTTAAGTCTCTTAAGAGACTTTGTCTCTTAAGAATGTCTTAAGAATTTGTTATTTTTATGGCTGTTTTTAAGGCATGATTCACAAAAACAAGAGTTTGTAAATGAAATATTTGGATGATATGGTGCTCAGTGAGATTTCAAGAATATTTCAATAGCATATGGAAAGAATTGGATGACCTCGGCGAGGAGAGCAATAGACTGAAATAGATATGGGTGCAAGTTCATATAGGGAAGTGACGCGCGACGTGCCCCCTCCTTTAGGACTCCCGACACCCGATGATAACTAAAAGGGGCCAGAGGTGCAGGCCGATCACCGCGCTCAGGGCAACCCCCCCCTCAAAGGCGGCCAAAGCCCAGGGCGTCCCGCTACAGATACCGCCTGAGCCCAGGGTATTACCCGTTGCGCGTACCCCTCGGCCTCCCGCCTCCTCGCGCACCGTGCTCTTTGATGCCCCCTGCGCGCGCTGTTCTCCACAAGCTTTATTTCCTCCCTAGCCCAACCCTAGGGAACGGGTGAGGCCCTCCCTTACCACCTCCGACGAGGCTCCGCTGAGACGAACAGGCCTCAGATGTTCTCCGGAGGGAGATCAGCAAGCAGGTCGCGGGGACACCACGCTCCCGAGAAGGATGACCTAGACCGCCGCGACTTCCTACCCAATGTGGGTAATCGCGAGGCCTACACGGGATTCAGGAAGGACAGCGAAGAGCCACCAGATTTGCCAAACCGGACCTTTATTGAAGGGTGAACATAACTTAAATAGGGGTTCTAGGGGGAGGAGAAAGGGCGGAGAGAGGGGAGGAGAGAAGGCGTGAACCTCCTCGGAGCTGCACCTGATTGGCCTGGACCCGTTGCTGCTCCTGGCCCCCCCGCTCCGGGGTTCCAGACCCTTCTAGAGGGTGTCCTTCGGCACGTAGCCAGGCCAGGTATGGCTACGGCGCATGCGCTAGCTCCCGGGGGTCACCTGTCGAACACCCTGATTGACAGGGACCCCCCTGTACATTTTGAGACTGCACATGCTCTGTACCGGGGTTATACAAAGGGCAGCCATGCTTTTCTATGGAGGCCCAAACCTCTTCTAACAACTCCCAACATCTCCCCCCTTTTTTTCTAAAAAGAAGGGAAATTAGGGCAGGGTAACATGTAACATCTAATGAAAAATGTAACAAACCTCATCCGGAGCATTCAGATCCGGAGGCCTGCGCGCGTACTGGTTACAATTTCTCCGATCCCCTCTTCGGAGGGCAATATACGCATAATGGTTACAATCTTTCCGACTTCTTGTCAGAAGGCAAAGCTTAATGGTCACAAACTTTCCGAAGCTCAACGCTTCCGAAGGAAACTCCTTAGAACAGTGAACTCAAACTCCTTACAACAGGAGGTGAAATGACTTATAAACCAATTTTCAACAACTATTTACAATTAATTACACTTGGGATTCCTGCTGCGACGGTGCTGGCCGGCGGCGCGGTTCTAGATGGAAAGCTGAAAAGGCCGCCTGCTCTGGCACTTTTGCCAGCACTTTGCATACGCAAACCAGGAATACAATGGCCACAATCAGTATAAGTATAATCATGAACCCCATTTTAAGCCAGTCTTTAAGCCACTGCGGGAGGCCAATCCTGCCCAGCCAGGCATCTAGGGAGCCATTATCCTCTTTAATTTTGTGGAAACCCTGGCGCAGTTGTTCTATTTGTTTATGAATTGAGCTCCCGTGATCTGATATATTTAGACAACATAGACCTTCCCACTCCTGGCACCCAGAGCCATGTGCCAGGAGTAGGAAGTCTATGGCTGCCCTGTTCTGCAGGATAGCTCTCCGCAGTCCCCGCTCATCCTCAAGAATGTCAGAGAGGATATTGGATGTGATGTTGAGCTCTTTTCGAGCCCAACACGCGAGAGCCCGTATATTAGTATGGGCATCATTCATAGAGAAGGTTGGCAGAAATAGAGACATGAAAATACTTTTGGTCTTGGAATATAAAGTAAAGTTGTCATTACAATCCGGCTCCAGGATCTTAGTGGATAGGTCTCTCTTAGACCTACGGCCGGACCCGGTCCATGATCGTATGTTTTCGATTGAGGCGGCAAAGATCACCAATTTGCCCAAATAACAGGGGCCACCAACTATTTTTGCAGGGATCCCCTGCCAGGCTTTGTCCCCACAAATCAAAAACATACCCTTTGGGAGAGCCCAGGACTTCGCAGGAGATGGAATCATTGGGATGCCTATCTGCTGGGACGAATTATAATTCTTAAATTCTTCAAGATTAATGCCCATGCAAAAGTTGGAAGCAGGACCTAGGTAAGCTTCCTGCTTCCAGCCCATCATGAGCTGACCTTGTACCCTCCCTACTCTCCAATTCTGAGTTACGGTCTGGAAACCAGTATGACATTTCTGGAGGGCAAAGGGGTCCCAGCATTCCCAGGAATTGTCTCCAAAGTAGAAACAAGACGACCCTCCCGGAGCAGCCCCTCGTATTTCTAGCTCCTCCGGTGGGTAGGACAACTCCTGTTTCAGTACTTGGAGAGACAGTCCGGCCTGTATACCCATGGGCAGCTGACACCTGGCTCGGACTGTACTCCTTCTCCTGCGGGAGACCTTGGTAATTACCCGCGTCTCCGGGGGTACGGGTCTCAAGCGTACCCCGTGTAGGCGCCTAAGCTGGCACGCCACCTGGACCTGTGCATCAGACACCCGCAATATAGTATGATTGGCCCAATCATCAATATTCCAATAGGGGACTGCAATTAGGCAAGTGCGGAGGGGATTTGCCACCGATTGCATCCCCAAACATATTGACGATTGGTTGACAGAGCGGGCCCAATCAACCCATAAGTTGCTGTGCCTAGACGTGTTCAACAGGGAAGCCGTTATTTCCCTTGCGACGGCACCTTTGGGATGCCTCAGAGAGAGTCCCGCTATCAACAGAAATACCCCGATGACGAGGTCTCGCAGAGAAAGGGTCCAGGATCTGTCGGGGGGGTCTCCTGGAACCTCTCTCGCGGCTCTTCGAAGGCATCCCTGGGGTTCCGTGTCTGTTCCTGTAACAGAAGGAACAGTCCAGGTCCATCTGAGGTCCGTTTTAACTCTCCCAAGGACCGGTATTATAGTCATGTCCGGTAAGGGGAATGTAGTTAATCAATTAGGGGGAGTCCTCCTTCTCCGCACGGTGCAGGGTCCTCATTAGATGATCCCGGATCCCTTGAGGTTCTGTCTTTTGGAAGAGCCAGCTTCGTCCAGCGTGCCGGGACCCAAAGCGGTCCCGCTGGAGAAGACACGCAAGCGTAGCCCCTTCCAAAAAACAGGACCTCAGCAGGCCCTTGCCACTGCCCTGTGCGGGGATCTCTGTAGGTGACTAGAATTGATTCATGTGCGCAGACCTCAGAGATTCTGCGCCCATGAATCAATGCTGGCGGCTCTTTACAGTCTGCGAAAATACACAGATGATTAATTACAAACAAAGCTTTCGCCAGCCGCTCATGAATGTCCGACACGTTGCTGAATTTAGCCAAATATGACTTCAAGGTCCGATGAACCCTCTCGACGATGGCCTGTCCAGTAGGAGAGTAGGGGATCCCAGTTACATGACTAATCCCCCACTGGAGGAACCAACGCCGGAGCCCCTGACTAACGTAGGCCGGACCATTATCTGTCTTTATCTTAGCCGGTACACCCATTACTGCCACACATACCGAGAGATGCCTTTTAACATGGAGAACCTTTTCACCAGCTTGGGCGGTGGCCCACACGAATTTTGAGAACGTGTCAATCGTGACATGGATGTACTTCAATCTCCCAAAAGCCTCAAAATGGGTCACATCCATTTGCCACAATTGGCACGATCCCAATCCTTGCGGGTTCACCCCTAATCCCAAGACCGGACCCTGTCCTGAACATTCGGGACAGGACCTCACGATACCTTGAGCCTCGGAAAAGGTCAAACCGAATTGCCTCACCAGCCCCTTAGCATTTTGATGAAAATTCTGATGAGCAATTCTGGCTGCCTCAAATTTATTCTCGGGGCATGACCGCTCTATCCCAACAGATACTAGAGCGTCGGCTTTACTATTCCCCAAGCCGAGCCCCTTATCGAATTGATGACTCCTGATGTGGATTATGCAGTAGGGAGCAGATCACTGCCGGATGGCCTGCTGCAGCTGCCTAAACAACTGCACCAGGCGCATCCTACCCGCAGTGCGGATAGCAGCATCCTCGATTCGCTCCACTACTCCCACCACATACAAAGAGTCAGAAACGACGTTCAGCCTGCTAGTCATCCAATTATTAAATGCCCAGCAC
>VWPW01003332.1:446398-474701 GCA_013389825.1 Crypturellus undulatus | reverse complement strand
TTTTTTTTTATTTTATTTTTTCTTCCCCTACCCCTTCCCCTGCCCTCCCTGCCAGGTCGCGGCACGTCCCAGGTCCTTCCCCTGCCACCGCGGCTGGTGGGGATGGGGCTGCCTCTACCCTGAGGCCTCCCAAGGGGCAAAACTGCCCCCGATTGGGTGGGAGGGAGGAAAGAAAACAAAAATGCAGCCTTTCCCCCTCCCTCCCCGCCTTCCCCAAGACCAAAGACTGTAAATACTGTCGCCTGCCCCTCGCATCCCAACGGCCCTGCCGTGTCGGCCCGGCCGCCGGGGGCTTCATCCTGGTGCGGGATGCGCTGTGGGAGGGAGGGAGGGAAGGAGGAAAAAGGCCCCCAGGTTTCCCAGCCAGCGGGATGGCACCCACGTCCCCAGAGGCAGCAAGGGCAGGGACGGACGAGCGGGTCCCCTGCTCCCTGGAAGGCCACAAATCCGCGCCCTGCCGGAGCCAGGAGGACGGAGCCGCGCGGATGGGCCGGGGCGACTGTGCGGATAAGGCTGGGTGTCGAGAGGGCTTGCAGGGCTGGTGCCCAGTATTTCCTAGGAGCAGCTTTTGCTGAGGGAGCTGCGGTGAGCTTGCGGGGCCGGGTGCAAGGCGCTTGTGTAGATTTAGGATAACAAGCCAGGGAGTGTCTCTGTCTCTCCTTCTTTCTTTGTTTCTAAATAGGATAAAACCCATCTAAAACCTGCACTCCCAAGCAGCTGCCCGTGTCCCTTCATTCTCGCTTGGGACTAGAGTGAGCATCTGCTATTCAGCACACACTTTTTTTTTTTTTTTTTGTAAGTACAGTACAGTATATATCATGCTTTGTAAAGGCCTGGACACACACGCACCCCCTCTGCCCACACACACGTTTGTACAGGTTTCATCTGAGCAATTCCAGGCGCACCAAGAGGTTTTGCACTGGACGTGCTGCTCCAAGGACAGATGTGTCTCTGCCATTATTTCACCTGTTGATTTCTTTCTGTACAGAACACACCAATGCTGAGAATAAATAACTTCCCCATCACTTAAGCAAGGAGATTTTATTATTTTCTTCCTTTTTTCTTTCTTTTTTTAATATGAATAGCATTTACACAGCAATTGCAAAAGTTCCTTACAGTAAGACCCTCAGATGGATTTTTTTCCCTAGATGAAACCAAGGGCAAAAATGAGGCATCTCCCGCTTTTTGTCAAATGAGTAATGACGGCGGCCTCCAAGCGTGGCTGCTCCGGGGTGAATTCCTGCACAGAGGGAGCCAGGGGGCTCCTACCTGCGCGATGCTCACGGGGCTGCGCGTGGGGCTGCAACCGCAGCGGCTGGGGACGCTTTGGGGACCCGCTGCATCGGGCACCCGCCTGGAGCAGGACCGGGCCAGGAGGCAGCAGGGAGGGCGCTGGGACCTGCACGGCGCGAGGGGAGAGATGCGGAGCCGTGCGCAGGGGCGGGCAGGACGCAGCTGCCCCGACGTGCTGCTGCGTGAGCTGCTCTGCGGGGCGCGGGCACCGATACCGGTGAGTGGGGAGCACTCGGCACCCTCGAGCTGTGCGCACCGATGCCGGCGAGTGGGAGCGCTCGGCACCCTCGAGCTGTGAGGTGCAGACCCGTGGCCCAGCCATGCTGGGAGCTGCCGCCGGAGCTGCAGCCGCACGTGAAGTCGCACCAGACCGTGCGGAGGAGACCCCGGGGCCACGCACCTCGTTTGGACCTTGGCTTGGACAAGGGAAAAATGAAAGAAAGAAAACCCAGGGGGTTCTGGAGGGAGGGGAGTGCTGTATTTTATTTTATTTTATTTTATTTTATTTTATTTTATTTTATTTTATTTTATTTTATTTTATTTTGCTTTATTTTACTTTATTTTTATTTTTCCATTCCTCCTCTCGGTGCCACATTTCAGATCCAAATGCCGCAGACGGTCTCTGCAGATGAAGGCCTTTCTCACCTCTGTGCAGGAGTCTGGAAGTGGCAGTGGAGGGAAAAGGGATGGGGTAGGGAAGCATGGGGTGTTCACGTGTGTGTATACGAGAGGGAAGGCGTGAAAGAGCAGAAAAATGCACATGCATGTCAGCCCGAGTAACTGTAAAGTATGATGCTACCTGTTTTCTGTTAACATCCAAGGTTGTTCTGCTTTTTTTTTTTCATGTAAACCTTGCACATGCTAGCTCTCATCTGCAGTTTGTCCTTTTTGTTTGGTTTAGGAATCAGGAAGTTTTCTTTTGTGTTTTCCTTTTCTCTTTTGGAAAAGCTGAGCTGCATAAAGTTGGAATAAATTAAATGGGATGCCAGAAAACTGTCATCTTCCCCCCTTCCCACTCCCCTCTATTAATAGAACATGTTTTCTTGCCTGATGCATCCCACACATTTGGCCTGATCAGCTTTAGCCCTAGGGGTGTTGTAACCACTGGGCCCCAGAAGCAGCAATGGGAGTTTGTCCTTTTATCATTATTGGTCCCAGTTGTGCGAACAGGGAAGAAACGTCATCACTCGCCCCACTGGTCCGCTATATTTCCACTCTTGGTATGTTGTGATTTGGTAAAAATTCAGCTGGTGCTTTCAAATACCCCTGACTCGGTGTCTGGATGGCGCGTTGTGCTGGGACCATCTTCCCGCCTGACAGCAGGCAGATTTCATGGAAGAGGCTGGTTCCTTTGGGCTTCGCTTGACGGGGAAGAGGGCAGTGGGAAGAGGCAATGGGAACACTGTGCAGTGGGATGCTCCTGGAGGTGGGAGATGCAGAAGCTGCTGAGAGCAGTTTGCTGCCCCTCAGTTTTTAGGGGAGAGCAGATTTGCTAGGCTAAAATAAAGGTCTGCAGATGCTCATGCAGAGGACAAGAGAGCGCAGCCTCTCCCAGCTTCCACGGCTCGGTATTTTGAGGGCCGTCTGACTGCGGGTTGTGTCCGCTCATACTCCCGAGTAGCCAGCAGATGGGCCTGTTCTCCGTGATTTCATCTGGGCTCTTCCAGGAGTCTTGCTGCACTCTTGCTCTCCGGTGAACCCTGCGCGCAGAACCTTGGCTGAACAGCGTGCTGCAGGGAGAGACCCAGCTGGCCCTCCGCGGTGCTCGCCGAGAGCGAGCGGAGTTTGAGCTGGCTGCAAGTCCCGCTCCAGCGTTTCTGGGCCGTGTCCTCGTCCAGCGCGG
The DNA here is from genome assembly GCA_013389825.1 of Crypturellus undulatus. Classification (NCBI taxonomy): domain Eukaryota; kingdom Metazoa; phylum Chordata; class Aves; order Tinamiformes; family Tinamidae; genus Crypturellus; species Crypturellus undulatus. Next base: position 471,565 of record VWPW01003332.1, on the reverse strand, counting down.
CCGCTGCGACGCGGAGCTGGAGCGAGGCCTGGGCTGCAGGACAGGATGGAGAGTCCTGTGGTGCCAGGGGCAGAGCCACTCAGCTCACTGGACCTTGGAAACAGATCCTCGATGGTCCCGCACCTTCTCCCAGGGCGAGGGGCAGCACCAAAGGGAGCCTGACAGCACAGCGCGGGGCTCAGGGCACAGTGGGGAGGCAGAGAGAAGAAGAACAGCGTGCTGCATTCAATTAGAATTGCAGCGTTGAGGGAGAGGCCGCGTGTGGCTTGGGGTTAACCAGCACCCTTGTGAGGAACGTGCTGTGCGTGGGCCTGGACGCCGTGTTTGCTCCCTGATGCCGCTGCAGCACCAGTGCGAGGGTGTCCTGGGGGATGCCGAGCCTGGGAAGCCGCAGCATGTGGCTTGGCGGTGGGTTTGCAGGAGGGCAGTCCTGAGAGGGTCTGGAGTGTCCGCGTGGGCCTCCCAGCCTTCTTGCAGCCTCGAGGATGCCAGGAACGAGGCGGGTGAAGAAGAAGGGCAGTGGAGACCGAGTCCCAGGGTTGGCCCTGATGTGCATGATACAAGGAGCGCGATGTGCAGGCTCCAGGGATATTTAGGCAGCCAAATCCCATGCTGATGCCTGTGGTGCCAGTGATGGTACCAGCTAATCCTTTTGGGTGTTCAGTGCCTGTGTGTCTCTGTGCCCTGCAACATTTGGGGGCTGCTGTTTTGCTTTAGCTTCACGAAGAAGGCAAAAAGAGCAGGCTGCTTCTCCATCAGTGTATCTACCCCATGCCAGGACATGTCATGGAGCAGAAACTGGAGTACTCTGGCATGGTTACTGCATGAGGGCTGGAAATAGGACAGGCACAGGTAGGAAGCCAGGAGTGAGTCTAGGGGTGAGGAAGAGGCCAAAAGGCAGCAGGAAAATATATCGGGAAGGAGGCAGCAAGAGCACTGGGCTGGAAGGCAGGAAGGTAAGACAGTGTAGGGATGGGAGAGGGAGAAGGTGGGCAGAGGAGCAAAAATCAACACTTAATAACATCCTATGACTGTGTGTGGAAGCAGCTGATGGGAGCATCCCAGCGAGGGTGTCCGGCTCGGAGTGGGGATGCGGAGGTGCCCGAGCCCAGAGCCCAGCGTTGCCCTCACGCAGAGCAGCAGCTTTGGTGTACATGCACAACTATACAATTTCAATATATCACAAAAATTATACACTGCTATAAAGTACGCTCTATAATATAAAACTCTATCCATATCTATAGTTCTACCTATTTATATGCATGTATGTAGCTATAGCCTGCGGCTAGGAGTGTAATTTACAGCCCCAATAGCGGGGGGAAGGACTTTTGGGGGTCCACAAGCATGCGCTGGCCGCCTGTATGTCAGGAAGGTGCCAGCACCGGGACTCCTTGCCTGGCCATGCACAACGTCTGGTGCCACCAGGAGTGGGACCATGGGCACGTGGGGTGGGAAGGCATGTCTGTACCTCCGGGCAACACACAAGTCCCAGTGGGGCCAACGGGGCCAGTTCTGCTCCCTCCTCACCTCCGGGTGCATGGGATAATGGTGTCAGGCAGGGTGTGCGTGAGGGATGAGGTGGTACAAGGGAAACAGGGGGACAGCGGGGTGGTGCAGAGTGGCCTGGGGGAGGCTGGCGTGTGGTGGCTCTGGGGTAGGAGGGAGGCTGAAATGCACGTTGGTGGGAAGGTCAAGACGAGCCCCGTGCCAACAACAGCCCTGCTGGGTTGGGCTCCCAGCAGGCACAAGGCCGGGCTGCTCCGGCACAGCCAGGCGTTCGGATGAGTCTTCCTGACGCCCCGAGATTTTTGAGGCTCAGACATCAAGTCTGAGCCCGAATCACGGGCTCAATTTGTGGTTGCAGCTGGGGGCTCAGCTTCTCCAAGAGCTACTCGTCCTCCCCCTTGCTCCACCAAGAGCAGGAGCTGGCGAGTCCTGCCACAACAGGGGCATCTCTGTGGGGAGGCCGGGGCTCGATACCTGCAGCAAGGGCGCCAGGCTCCCCACATGCCTCCAAGGACCGGGGCGACGCAAGCCCAGGCTGAGCCAAGCCAGCACCACGTCCTGGGGGGAAGAAAGCGCTAGTGAAGACGGGGCTGCTCCCCGCTCTAGCAGGCCGCACGCTCCCGCTTGCACCTTCATCACTGGGACCTTAGTAGACCGCGCCACTGCCACCACGTCACAGCTCGCCTGCGCCTCCCTCCACCGCTCCCGTGTTGGTGCCTTTGGCTGGCCGGGCACCCGCGTTCTCGTGGCATCTGGGACGCGTCCATGAGCTGCTGCCGCTCGCCGCTGCCTCCCAGCACGCAGACACCGCACGAGGGTCAAGCACAAGCTAACTGAATGCATAACTTTATTAAATAAATGCTTTGTCATGAGAAAAGACAAAGATCAAAGAGTAACATAAATTATAAGTTGAATAAATAGTATACAGCAATCTTCACTTTTTAATAAAATGTGAGATTTTTTTTTTTAAGTACAAAATGCTAAACAGAGCATTAAGCTCTTCTTCCATTGTCAGTTTTTCACAAACTGCTTTTTTTTTTTCCCACCAGTAAGATTATGAGTATTTCTTGTTTACTGGAAAAAAAAAAAAAAACAACAAAAACAAAAACGAAACGAAACAACAGAGCTACCGTATGTATGTAAAGCTATAAAAAGCTACCGTAAAATGTGTAGTGAGTATTGCTTAAAGATAAAAACCAGGCAGGAAACTCGGAATCCGGTGTGTTAACAACTGTGTTATAACGGTGGGTAACTTGCGTGGTGATGTCTGTCCCGATGGCAGTGACGGGGTTGCTGGCTGGGGTAGGGAAGGGAGCACAGTACATCGTAGGTTCCTAGCCAGGGCCAGGACAGCGGTCGGGAAGCGAGGTGAACTGTCGGTCGTTAAATATACAATGCTCCGTTTGGGAAAAAAAAAATCAACAACAAAAAAACCAACAACAAACAAGAGAGTTTTTCAAAGGGAAAGGGGAAAGAAAAAGACGTGTGGGAGGGGAGCGGAGAAATAGTGCAAAATGCTCTTGTACTAGTGGTTTTCGAAGTCCACTGCAGTACAGACGAGGAATAACCCAGCTGCTGAACGCCGCTCCCCCGGGAGGTCGGACCCTCCTCGCGCCTCCTCCTCTCGTCGCCAGCCCCGGCCTCGAGCACCGACTCGACTTGGTGCAAACCCTGCGGCGAGGAGGACCCTGAGCCCTGCCCTTCCCACGCGGCGCTGACTCGAGTCACCGGCACCTCCCCGCGCTCCGTGTCACCCTTCCAGACCTTCTGGGCTCCCTAAGCTTCCCCCTTTCTTCTCACTGCAAACGTGGTGAACGTAGAACAGGCCCCTCCACCTGCCCCAAAGTGCTGAGGACGGTGCACCTCGTTGCTGCTGCCTCGGGGAACTGGCAAACCCCTTCTGCAGCCGGTCTCTCCCTCAGCCCAACCCCTGTCCCAAACACCAGTGCAGCCTTCAAACAGCCTCATCCTTACGGGGGGCCTCTTGAGAGTCACCAGCCTGGAAGCTCCTGCTGTGGCCGCCCAGGAACAGGGGTGAGGGCAGCACTACCCTCTCCAGCCTCCTCTGGAGGCCACGTTGGTGGGGACAGGACAGGCAGTGCCGTCCCAGCCCAGGATGTGCAGGATGGAGGCCGATTGCAGGGAGATGTCAGTGCTCTGCGCCCGCAGGGGCCGTGAGCTGCTTCACAGGCAGAGCCCGGCGCAGCGGTGAGGCTGTCCCTGGAGGCAGGTGCCAGGGTGTGCGGACAGGCAGGGCCCCATGGTTCTCCCCATCGCCAGGGGAGCCCTGTTACACGCAGGGACTCGCCCTGCGTCCCCCTCCTTTTGGCTCCCCGTGTTGCCGCAGACGCCGCAGTGGGAGGTCCCCACCAGGCCCACGGCTGCCGACGCTGGTCCGAGGCCACCGCGAGCCGAGACCCTCTCGCCAAGCTCCAGCCCCAAAGCCCGTGGGGTGCCGTGTGGCCTCCCAGCCCGCCGCTCCCACCCCACAGGCCCGCGGCCCGCACGGCTCCTTGCTCTGCAGCCAAAGGCTTTCAAGTTTTGGGAAATCAAACAACAAAACAAACAACAACAATGAAAAAAAAACATAAAAAGCAGGAGAGAGAACGGGGAGGAGAAATAAAGAAGGAAAGAAGGGAAGAGTATTGGAGGAAGGTGGTACTGGCCTATTACAGTCAGGAGGTTTTGCAGGGGATCAGCAAGCACAGGAGATGGGAAGTGTTTGCGATGGTAGCTCTGTGGCCCACAGCTCCCTTGGGGTTTTCAGGGGCTCCTCCTTCTTCATCTGCCTTCTTCACCCCCATTCTACATCCCACCATCACCGATTCATTAAAGCCCCCCAGCCCACCCTGGTTGCACAGACCCAGCTCCGTCAGCCCCGCAAAGCCTGGCAGGGTCCTTTTCTCCTGCCCAAACGCTTTGGTGACGCTCCCCTTTAGCAAGGTGCGTGGGGCTGCCCCGCTCCTACATTTTGCGGGGAGGCAAATCTGCATTTGGTGGCGCTCCCCTTCTTTTTGGCAAGGAAGGAGGTCTTCAAGCCGGCTCCCAGCGCTCCCTGTTCCATTGCAGACAGGAACTCCGTGAAGTCTCTCAGCTAAACTCGAATTCAACATGACTCTACAGAAGGCAACCGGGGTCACACAGGGGCGGACGTTGCCAGTTGCAGCCACCCATGGCCCTGTTGCTCCACACCCAGGAGGTGAAGACACGAGTGTGGGAAATGAGAAGTTCTCCTTGACTTCTGGTCCTGCCATTCCTTGGGCAGGACTGACCCGAAGAAAGTGTCTTGCTTGGGCCATGCTCCCATAGGGAGGTGCTGGTGGTCCATGACCCGTCCGATCCAGGGCCTGGCAAGCAGGAGGGCTGCTCAGTGTGCCCTGCTCCAGGGAGCCAAAGCTGTCCCGTGAGAGGCTGCTGAGGACATCTAGCCAAGCGATGGAGTGATTCGCCCAAGCTCCTCAGCACCCGAGTCCCCTTGTCTTGGCCCCACTGGCAGGGACTCAGTTAACCAGGGCCTTTTTGCCCACATCCAGGAGGCTAAAAAGGGCTTGGAAGGAGCAGAAACCCTTCCTCTGCTCCAGAGCAAAGGCAGATAGTGCTGCGCTCTGCACCAGTGCCCCGTGGCTTCCCCAACGTGTTGGGTAACGCTGGCTCTGGCCTTGTGGCAGCTGCCCCTTGCTGTCCTTGCCCGTCTCAGTGTGCAGCAACAGTGCATCCTTCCGCAGCCGCTGCGCAAGGCGGCCGGGTGAAAACCAGCTTGCACTTTGCATCCTCAGGGACACGGGCTTCAGGAGATGTCCTGCCCATCTCTTCTGGCGTTGCTCTCAAGCCTTGTCATATCAGCAACAGTTCCCAGTGAGTGCAAGTTTGTGTCCCGAGATGGCAACGCACAAGTCCAACACATCTCCAAAGCAGGGCATTGCTCTTTCCTTTTTTTTTTTTCTTTTTCTTTTTTTTTTTTTTTCTGCTGCAGGATCTCCTCCAAACGCAAACTTAGCAGAGACCCTTGTCATGGCGAAACAAGAGGAAGCAGTCCCAAAACTGAACATAAAAAAATAAAAACAACACAAAGCAGGAAGGCAGTTAACGGCTGTCTAAGCAGGCCTGCGTCAGTGGGTCTCTGTGCTGTGGTTGCTGCTGTCACTAAACAAGTATCTGGATCCTGCATTAGGCTTGAGGGCCTCGTTGCAAGGGCATGATTATGATGGGGGAGATGGGGCCAAGAGGAATCGGCTGTGGCAAACGTGCAAGAAGTATCTCAGTACAAAAGGATGGAGACGACATTTTCCAACCCATGGGAAAGGCTATAAATCAGCCTTTGGAAAAAAAAATCTAAGACAAAACAAAGTGTTTTTTTTTCCCTTGGAGCAAATAATTTTTTTTTTGTTTGTGAAAAGAATAATAAAAAAAACCCTCCATAGCTGGTCTTCCTTGTGGTGGCAAAGGGTGGTGAAGATTTTTGGCCCCGATCCCCCTGTCCCCACACATGCCTGCTTAGGCACAGACACTGATGCCTATCCGTGCGATCGGCTCGCTTCGACGTTCGCAGGGCCCTCATCCTGCAGACACTGATGCACCTCCTAAGCCTGCTCCTGCGCTTAGTCCAGCAGATTTCTTTATGGGGGCCGCTCTCCCCTTGCTTATAGTCAAGCCCTCGAGATTGCAGGTTTTGAGGCAAGCTCTGCAAGGAGGCAAAGACACATCTGTGCACACACGCACTCGTGCACACACACACAAACACATGCACACAACACATGCTTCCACACCTGGATGGGTAACTTTCAGAGTCCAGCTTGTCCACAAATAAGTTGTCTGACCTCCCGTTCAAGAGGAACTGGATTGAGAAGTATTTGTTTCCTTTTTGGATTGCTTCTTTTTCAAGTCCACAAATATTTTGTGTGCAGGAGCTGTTTTTCCCTCCTCGGCTCATCTCCAGACTCAAAGCAAACCATTCAACTCCTTCTCCCATTACACTGCTGCCTGGTCCGTGGCACTGTTGGAATCTGTCCGGATCCGGGGCAATCGTTTGAGATGGAAATCACATCGACTTGAGTGAGTCCCAGTGATGTGGGCAGGAAACTCCAGCAGACTGGTGTCAGGAGGGGAAGGAAATGCTGTTCGCCGCAAGGTTTCCTCTCAACACCATTTAGAAAATGACTAGCTAATCAAAAAAAAAAAGATCCACCCACAACCCATACTAGAAAATCACCAGCCCAGAGAGCTTCCTACATCGGCGCGGCCTCTGCTCTGCAGCAGAACGGTGCAGGTGGTGTTGGGGAGAGGCACAGGCAGCCGTGGGATGGTAGTGGCCAAAGCTGTTTTGTCTCTGGCTCTGTCCTTTCCTTGCTAAGTCCTTGTTGTCAAGACGCTGCTGTAGATTCCGAGTCCTCAGTTTCTTTCAGGGTTTATTTTTCTCTTTTCTTTCCTCTTTCCCTTTCCTCTTTTCTTTTCTTTTCTTTTCTTTTCTTTTCTTTTCTTTTCTTTTCTTTTCTTTTCTTTTCTTTTCTTTTCTTTTCTTTTCTTTTCTTTTCTTTTCTTTTCTTTTCCTTTTTTTCTTTTTCTTCTTACATGAGATGAAAGGAATCGGAGTCCTGGGGCGCAGGGAGGTGCGGAGGGGAGGGTGGAAGGGAGCCTGGGATAGTGGCGGGGCAGAGGGAGAGGGTGCAAGTTCACTCCACGTTGCTGCTGTCGAACGCATGGCACTGCAGGTCTCCGCTCAGGTAATCAGTCCCCGGCAGCTTCATGCCATATTTGTCCACGCACCAACACAAGCCACGCTTCCGGCCTCGGGATGGCTTGCACTGAGGAAACACCCAAGGGGAGAGATCAGGAACTTGCCACAACCTCTCTGTAACTCTTTTTTACTCAGTAGTTCAATGCCCTGGAGAAGGACCTAGCTCTTCTCTCTGCTTCTACCATATCTCTATCCTTGCTGCTTCCCAAGCCTGAAGCTCTCTGAGTTTTCCTTCCCCCCAACCCTCCAAGCCTTCAGGATGCTCTTTTTAGGCAGGACTGGCCTGTGAGCTGTTAGCAGGGCCATCTGCAATTAATCCTTCCCTGTCAGGCTTGCAGCAACCCTCCCATGAGCCTGGCAGAGAAAAACCTCCACCTTTTCCGTCTTCAGCAGTGGCAGTGAAAAACCTCCATGCACAGGGAGTTTCTGCCCTATGCCCCTCTCTGTCCTGCTTTTGAGGAGGCTCCCGCAGAGCTCTTTCTCACCTGCTTTCGCTTGTAGAAGCCCTTTCTGTCGCAGTTGGGGAGGTGAACAGCCCGAGGGACCATCCGCTGGCTGCTCTTGAGCTCCTGCAGCGATGCCTCCATGTGCCTGCGGCAAGGGCCCTGCCAAGAGAGGAGAGGGAGCTGCAGTGAGCCAGGAGGTGCCCAGGCATCCCTGAACAAGCACCAAGCTGCTAATGTCCCCGGTTCCCCTCCCAGGCTTCAAGAGGTCAAAGCCCCGCTGTGATGAGGAGCAGGGGGACGGGTGCTTTGCTCACCAGCTCGAACTCTTGCCGGAGCTCGGGGATGACGACACGGGGGTGCGCTGTGTTCTCGGCCATGCCCACAAACTTGGCCAGGGTCAGCTTCTTCCGACGGTCCTTCTTTAGGGCCTCAGCTTTGAGCTCGGAGAGGCGCCCCGGCTTGGGCCGGTAGGCCTTGGGTGGGTAGGTCTCTTCCGTCATCTCTGACGTGGTCGGCTCCTCGTGCTCTCGGGATTCTCTTTCTGCTGCGGGGGGGAAAGAGATGCCAAACGATCAGTTCTCCCAGAGCTTACCAGGTTTTCTTTTGCACAGAGACCATCCTGCCCCATCTGAAGAAACATCTTTTTGCACTAGGCAGGAAGGAAATGAATAATCAAGATCCACAAAAATTTAAGTAAGCACATTGTCCAACAGCTCCATTCTCACAAAGCTGAGGATGTCACTCCTGATACAACCCACCAAGGCTCCAGCAGGAAGAAAATGATCCAGCTGAGCTACAGCCCACCCATCATCATCTGGCAGGGAGAGACTGTGGTAGCCAGTGGATGCACCACATGCAGCCCTCATGTCCAAGGATACCCTCCTTGAGAGCACTTTTCCCAGCTGCTAAGGTCTGGGCTTTTATCCCACAGTGTGGGATGTGGTGTGGCTTTCATGTGACCCCAAACATAGAAGACGAAGGCCACGAGGAGAACAGAGGAGTCAGGAGTCTTGGATGGGCTCCTGCTTACAGACCACTATCATTTACAATGTGTCAAAAGAGAAGGACCGTTAGGAGGATTATCCTACACCCAGCAAGGACCAGAGGACGCACAAAATGTAGTGGAAAAGCCCCTCTTCGGCAACAGCAGGAGGATTAAGTGGCAAATTCATATCCTACACCCATTTGCAGGTGCTGATGCAAAAGCTAGGGACACTCACAGACAAGACAATTCCATACTCAAGGTCAATCACCAACACAGGGAAGTCACCACGTGCTCAGACAAACGCCCTGACAGCGATGCCAAAGGCACAACTGAGAAATGCTGCAAGCTCCAGGGCCCTCCGTTTGCAGTCCTCGTCCTAGGGCGACCCATGTCCAGGGACTAACCCAGCCCTGGTTCCCGGGCACGTGCTGCCTGAGCCCAGGGTAACCCTGCAGAGGGATCCTATCCCCCCGTGACTGCAACCACCAGGGCCAAAGGGAAGGCAGGAGGGTATTCAAACTGTACCCACTGCAGCTGCCTTTTTATGTGCCCCTCCGATCAGCCCAGCGTAACCTGTACCGACAGGATGCAATCAGGAGTTGTGCACGGTTATATATAGGAGAGAGCTGGTGACAGGCTAAACTTAGCTGACTTGTGACCTTTAATGCGGCCACTGGAGTGAAAGAGGGGTATTTCTGGACTAAATTTGAATACAGTTTTAAACTCCCAAGGCTTCAGGTCTTCCAGTCATTGGTTCCCAGCTGGCCTGTGATAATGCCAGGTTGGTCCTGCAGCCAGCAGGCAGGAACAGGGGCAAAGCCTCGATAGCACAAGGAAAGGCACCAGAGAAATGCTGCAAACTGCAGGTTCACTCTGTGGACAGGAATGTCTCCCTGCGTGTCCATGGTGTCTCTTGGTACCAGTGAATCCAGGCTATGCCCATCCCCTCCTGTCAACCCCAGCGTTTTTACCCCTTCTTGCCAGTAAAATTGCATGGAGATGAAAGAAAAGACTGCAGGGTTGAAAACAAGAGCTCATAAATCCCCCCAAAGGCCTTCAGTAGTTCCCCTACAGACTGATTTCTCCCTAGACGCAGCCCGTGGGGTCTCTGCAGCCCCATGGGAGGTGAGGAGGAAGACTCTGTCCTGGCAGGCAGCTCAGGAGGCCTGAGGGAGCTGCTGGGGATGCCCAGCGGGTCCTGCCTGCTGGGGACACGCTGCTTGGCAGCAGATGGCAGCACAGGCCTGTCACACAGACTGTGTGGTGGCCTTGAAGGCGGCCAAGGGGAGAGGCTGGTCTTGGGGTCCCCTAAGCTGACACATCCATCAGTCTCCCCTCCTTCTCTGCCAAGGCAAACCTGCCTTCTCCCAGCTCCCGACTCTGCACAGGTAAAACTGGAAAGCTCCTCACAGATGCATTTGGGAAGCAGCCCTTTCCATGAGCATCCCAGGCTCAGCACCGTCCAGAGCAATGTGAATGACCCCGTGCATCATCTCTGGGATCTGCACACCTCGTCACTATGGGATTTTCTTGCAATTTTCCCTTACGACGATCACGTGCCTTTTTCTTGCTAGAGGACGCAAAATCACTCCAGGCACCAGGAGGGAAGTAGCGTATGTGACCAGAGACTCGCCCAGGGTCTGCCAGCTCCAAATTAGCACCATGTAACAACGGAGCCTGGGACTGTACTGGAGAACACAGCGCAGAGCAGGGAGGCCCCCGAGCGCAGCCCACCCACGCGGGCAGGCACACGAGCTCCAGAACGGGGCAGCACGGGAGGAAAAGTGACCTCGGAAGGGGGTTCTCCTATAAGGGGATGATGGACAAAGCATAGGGAAGCAAATTGGGAAGCACAGAGCAGGGAGCTGCTCTAGCTGACTGGGAGGTTTGATTTTGTAGTAATATCTACTGCCTGCTGCTACTAATCATCCGTGCCTGTTACACCCGCAGGCTGCCAGAGGACTTGCTGTTCTGCCCAAAACCCCCAAAAGAAGCCATGTTCAGCTAAGAAAGACATGCAAACCAATGCATGTGATGTTGATACACAGCCTTTTTGATTATTGTCATTATTATTATTTATAGTGTGAGCAACAACATAACACAGCTTTTGAGAAGATATTGAGGATGTGATGGGGATCCCAGTAAAACTTCCAGCATAGAAATGGTAAATGTTACCAGTAGGGACCTTGAGAAGTTGCCCAGTCCCTCCTCTGCCCTCAAACTGGGCCAGCTCCGTTCTGCGGTGTTCATTGCAAGATGGAAATGAAGGCTTACATTACCTAGGGCTGAAACACAGCCACTTCTAGAGCAAAAAGTGTCACCTGTTAAACAGGGCAATGCAGCTACGCGCAATGCCTCTGCCCTCCAGTGGAGAAGGATTTACCTCTCCAAAAAAGTGTCACCTCACAGTGTTCCCAGAAAGGGAATATTCCCCAGTGCAGGACTTGGCAAGTGACCTCCTCCTTTTCCAAAATGCTCCTTGTGATTTCAGGCTCTGGTAGCAGCTATCTTTGAAGGATCTCAGTTTCTGTCCCAACCCTGTGTTTTCCAAACCTTGTTGGGTGATGACACCTGGGCTTTCTTTTTGTGGGGAAGGACAACAGCTCTGGGTCAGAGACATATGCAGCCAACACTGGCGCCAGGGAAGGGAAAGGATTTATGGGAAAGACTGAGGGAAAGGGAGGAATTATTCCACATGGACTGAAAGAAAGACTTCCCATTGAAATTGGGACCCCAAAGCACTAATCAAAACCAGATCCGCACGCTGCCTCCTTGTTTCACCATAACAAGAAGTCCCCGTCACCAGCTGTCCCTGAAAACAGTCTTTCCTTTGCAAATCTTCTCAGAGATGTCCTTGTCTTTATTAAGACTGGGTCTTCTCCAGGAAGTCTGTTCCCAGGTCAGTGGCTAGACAGAGCCCACTCTGAACATCATCCCTAGCTCCTCTCCCCATTTACTGCACTCAGGTGGAAGGGATGTGCCCGACCGATGCTGAAACTTCCTGGGATGAGCAGGCAAGTTTCTCCCCAGCCTGCACTTGAACCTGTGATCATAAGGGCAAAATAAAAATCTCCCCCATTCCCAATCCCCTCCAGCCTTGTCGGCACACCGGGACAGAGGCCGTGTTTGCATTCCTGAAATGTAGGCAAGGAAGAGAGAATGCAGGCAGGGGAGGGCTGCCGAGCGAGGAGGGTCATCTCAACTCGCGCCCTTTGGCAGCTGGAGCTCACAACTGAGCAAAAACATTCCTGGGCTCCCCAAGGGACACGAGGAGCAGCCCAGGCAGAAGGCAGCTTTTTATAACGCCCTAAGGAAGAAAAACTCGTTTCCATTTCCACAGCAGGCGCTGCAGAGGGGCGAATGTCCCCTCGGCGCCCCGGTTGCGGTGATGGAGCAATGCAGGCGCCGGGGGTGGGTGCCTGGTGGGCTCAGGGTGATGCCTGGGGCCGAGGGCCCCGCTGCTCCACACCACCGCCCCGGTGACCTCAGGCAGTGATGTCAGGAGGCCGCGCGCGGCCACTGTCCAGCGCGAGGCTCTTTCTTTGGCACCCGCTGCGGGAGCAGCAGCCAGGGCCGGGGATCCTGGCCACGGCCGGCTCCGCCGCGCACGCAGGGCGGGGGCTCCCGGCGAGCCCCCGCGAGGGCCCGTGGACTTTCGACGAACTTTTGTGCTTTGGTGGGGACTCGGCGGCGGGGCAGAGCGGTCGCGCTGGTGGGGCTGGATGCGCACGGCGGAGACTGGGAGGAGGCACCGCACACCGAGAGGAGAGAAAAACAGCAGCCCTGCTTGGAAGAGGCAACCGCCGCGGTCCTCGGCCCCACCTCCCCCAAGTCCCAGCAATACGCAACAGGCATTTATGACAGATCAATGTCAAATAACACCCAGCTGCTAAAATAGAGGCTTTGGGTCCTCACGAGATGGCTGAACTACATTGCTAAGTTATTTGGAGAGATAATTGTGCCCTCCAAATTGTGATTTACCCCATCATTTGGCTTAGGCACTGATTTTGCAGTGGAATGATATATCCCTGGAGGTCCCAGTTTTTCCTCATGTGACTCTAGTGGTAGCACTTAGCCCTTTGAAGGGCTGACGTTAAGCAAGATAACCCTCACCAGATCTTTTCTGTATTGGTCTCCTCACAGCCTGTGATAAAGCTCTTGAGAAGCAGTGTAAAACCAGACAGTTTTACAGGAGCCAGGAATAGTGGTAGGAAAACCACTGGGATGTATTTCCTCCATATATCTCATTTGCTGCCAAAGGCTGAAACATTTGCAATTTGCGGGTGGCTCCAAGGAAGTCTTTATCTGGCCCAGGATCGTGAAGTGCTCACAGAATGTCCACTCCACCTCGGTATGCGCAGTCCCCTATCAAGGTTATAACAGCAAAAATGAAAATAGTCCATAGACCATAGCCCAAAACTCAACTCAAGCTCCATGAGTCCCCAGAAAGGAGCTCGGGGCATCACCCAGAATAGATTCCTGCAACGGCAGGGTGAGAGCTCACTCTCCAGTCACTCTCCAGTCCCATGAGGGTGTGCTTTAAGCGAAAGCTTTGGATCAGGGGGTCAGGTCCAGAGAAGAGATGGAAAAGCTGCCAGAGGACTGGTAGGACTGAACCCTCAGTTAAGACTTCACTGTATAAAACAGAAGTAAGACCCAGCAGGACGCTCGGGAAGAGCTCGGGAGTGTCTCACCAGCTTTGGAAAGTGGGGACGGATAGCAGAGGGATGTGCCGTGCTGTGGCCTTTGTCTCTTATCAGTTGAGCTTTGCTGAACTAACCTAGCAGACCAGCTCTTTCTCAGCAGATTAATGTCTCCTTAGCAGAAACCTATAAATGTAGACCCTAACATATCAGCCAGGGCTCACTTGTAGAACATGAATATTGGGCATTTGGGCTGCCCCCAGGTTCGCACAGGATGCACGGGAAAGGCGGACGATTGTCCTGATGACCTTCATGTAGTCACACAGAGACAGATGGGGGAGAAATGGAGCCCAACATATGGGAAAGGAGCTCTCAGGGGAAGAAGCTCATTTAGCACCTTTCAGTCTGCTCTGGAAGCGCAGGACCTATCTATAGGAACAGATCTCTGGGTCAGTGCCACTTCTTCACACTGCCAGCAAATGCCACAGAGGTGAGAGAGGCAATACGATGAGAATTGGAAGCATAAGAAAGGACTTGCACTGCTGTACACCAAATGATATCTTCCTGAACTGCCTTTCCTTCCTGCAGCTGCAAAATAAGCCCCTGGAAGTGACACTCCAGTGCAAAGAGAAGAGCAGGTGTAGGTATGGGGAGCACTTTGATACAGGCTCCTTCTCTACATAGTGCTCGTTTGCTCTGCAGGCTCCAAGCACCCGCATGGGGCTTGGGCTTGAGAGGGTCAGGCATGAGGATCAGCTGGATCCTCAAATATTCAACTAGTAAGACATTTAGGCCACTTTCTGGAGTCTGTCCCTCCTGTAAGTAATTTCCATTTCAACAAACTGATGCTGATGTGCACCATCTTGAAATATTGCAGGCACTCTGTCTCTGGATAACTGCTTTTATCAGCATAACATTTCCTGAACAAAATTATCTTCCAGGGAACTGAACTGGCAAGTGGAAGGGAAGGAAAAATTTTGAGATCAGATTTACATCAAGAAGCTCCTGTTGGTGATTCACTGATGATAAGAAGATAAAATGTATTTCCTTCACATCATCTGCAGATTACAGATGTTCCCCATTCCATATGCTGAAACTGCAGAAGAAGCTGAGAGCTGAATTGAAAAATGACCTGCAGAAATCTAAATAAGTCATCTTGCAGTATCGTAGTGACCAAAACATGCTTTTGCTTCCTGGATAGAAGGAAATCATTCAGTCTTTCTTAGCCTTACACCTTTTCTAACAAATCTGTATCAGTTGTAGTAGAGAAGGAAAAAAAAATGACATTAACACAGAATTGAGACTCACAGAAAAAGACTGTGCATCTCTCTCTATCTAACTGAATGAAAGAAGATGAGTAAAATTTGGAGTAGCTCTTTATAAACATCATAAACTTGTGTACTGGCAATGTCTCGGCAGGGCTTATCTGTGACAAAAAGAGAGAAAAACTCTTAATGGAAAAAAAAATATGCCTTCAGGTCCTCTGAAGGAAAACAAAAAGGTTTGAAGGGCTAGCACTTGGCCACCAGGTGGGAAGCGATCACCTGAAATATGTCTTGCTGCATCTTTAGAAGAAGGTGTGATGGGCTGGAAGAGAACCCTAAAGCATCTAACAAGAGTCATTATTATATGGAAAAGAAGGAGACAAGCACAACTCTTCAGGATGCAGGTAGTTTAGCAGCATTGAGGAAGTGTGACCAGGAAAGATGAGTAGACAGTTTTGCATTATCTGTGTGAGCATTTCCCTAAAACTCAGCTGAAGGTGCGTTTCATTATACATTTCAAGAAAACTGAGCTTGAAAGAGGATGCTGCCAGAAAACTGACAGTATTTTAACCACTGAAACCCAAACATGGCAAGTCATAATAAAGCCAGGTGCTAAGGCCATAAAAATACAACCATATCCAGGAAGAGTGTTCCCAAAGGCCATCAAAGGCTGAGATACCACTGTGGATGCACTACAGCATTTTACCCTGAGAACAACATGTAACTAAGAGGAAATCTCTGTGATAAGGGAGATGATTCGGAGAAGATGTCCTACCAAAGACATCGCTACTGAGGTTTACTCTAAGCTTTCTGGACAGCTTATGGCCTGGGTGGCTTCACCTTTTTGTTAGAGTTTTGAGTGAAAAGAACAGAAGGTCTTTACAATAGGCTTACTAGAACTGAACCTGTGCGAGATCACTCCCCACTGAAGGTTGGAAGTTTCCACAAAATCCATCCCTATTTACATTACTGGAAATGTTTGCCATCATCCCCAACAGAGGAGCTGATAACTGAGAGAGCTAAGCAAGCTGAGCCCCTTGTCCCTCTGCAAGAGAGGAAGGCACAACAGGTACAGTAGGAGATGCACCTCTGGCAGGGGCTGGAGAAGAACTGGTCAAACACTGCAGATAGCTCAAGTATGCAACTGTGATTGCAACTCCTAGCCTGGATTAATTTCTATGCCTTCAGCCTGACTTTAAAAGCTCTGCCTGAAACCAGATAGAAAAGACCTGTTAGCTCACGCATTGCTCATGTCTTTGTCAGCAGCAGATGACGCATTGTCACATGTGCGCCCAACCTCACTTTTAAGAGCTCCCAGCGAGGAAATTTTCACCTCTGCCCTCAGGACGTCCTTCAACTTTCTCAATGAGTCCTTCTGTCAGGAAGTAAGTAGAAGTCATGTAAGTAGTACCACAAACAAGCACAAGCCTGATGTTCACACTCTAAAAATATCATTAGGCAGTAACTTGCCCAAGTTGGATCTTCAGAGGATGAACCCCACCTGAACCTGAAAACAGAAAATAGTTCTACTAGTTTTATAAAGAGAGAACTACGACTACCAGCCAACTTTGCCCCCAAAGTTATCTTTAAGATGCCTTCACTTTCATGTTTAGCTGAGGGATTACTTCCTTAAATACCTGTCAGGATTATCTTCTTGCCCTTCAAAAGCAACCAGACCAGTTACTTCTATCAACACAACAATTATGTCCATCCGTGGACCAGCTGTGCCCATCCAACAAGAAAATAAACCAGATGCTGCAATAACAGTCCTACAGCCAGGCAGGTGCCAACAGCTTTCAAACCCTACTGGAGTCAACAGTATCTTTGGGTTTTTGACCTCATAGCCTTTAGATGACTGAAGCAACTGCCTCACACTGAGAAAATTAGGCATCCGAAGGCCTGTGATGTTCTGGACCTCAGGGCCTACAGAAACTTTCACAGCATCTTGCATATTAGCCCTTCCAGGCTAAGAATTAGGAAACAACCTGTGAGTTCACTGAGGTGGTGTTGAAAAGGCATTTTTATATTTTGCGTAAAAGAAGCAGTTTCACAGGGACTGTGGGCATGAGGCAAAGTGCTGTGAAGAGGACAGGGGTTCCGACAACAAAGACAACAAAGAGAGCAAGGCTCTATGCAAAGACTGTCAAGACATGCCCACTGACTCCACAAGCACACATTTAAGATGCCTCTTCAAGTTTAACCTGCTGACCGGAGTCTCTCTGCACCCATGGGAAGATCAGACCTTTCTGCAGGTTTAGCTTTCGGCAAGTGTGGCCCCCAGGCCTGAAGCTGGTGGTCACAGGGTAAGGACTGATGGATAGTTAGCCCTTGTTGTGGAAACATCCCAAATAGCCAGGAGAACCACCAAAACATGCTGAGAAATGGTTTCCTTGGGAGTAAATGTGTCCACATCAAATCATCAAGAGTCCTAAATTTCTGCAGCCCCATTATGCCTGCTCCTACTGGGATTAACTGCGAGTCAGTGGATTGACATAAACACTAAGGGGTCCCCTTAGATCACCAGCATCAAAGAACCACTTCAAACACAACATCTTGCTGAGAGTTGCCTTGGCTACACAGCTGAAGGAATAAAGAGAGTTTCTTGTGGGGGGAAGTGGCAGAGAGGCAGTGAAACGCCTCCCGGATGGGCTGATGCACCAGCCGTGCCCAGTGCCTGGTGACCGCAGGCGGCCCAGGGCTGGGGACAAGCCAGCCTGGTCTGCACCCACCGCCAGCTCTGCAGGACCCGCTGGAGACCCCGGCACGAAGTCTCCATTAAATGGGGCTGGTGGGTTCCCCTCTTAGGAGACCCCAGGAAAAGGGGGCAGTTTATCCTCTTTCCCACCTCACTGGCAGAGCTGCTTCATGCGTTTTGCCACACCTGTCCTGAGGATAAAGAGATAATATGGGTCCTTCTACCTGCAAAAAAATCCTGCATGATCTATACATCTAAAAATCCTACAAAATAATCTTACATAATGATCTAGGTGGTCATTACTCAGACTGCCAGCCATTCATCCAGGCCAAACTCTTTGGATCATCTTTGACCTCTAAATGCACCACATATCCAGGTCCTGATGATTCTTCTTCCTCAATGCCAGAGGTTGTTTCTCTCATCTTTGGCCTGCCATGCCTCCGGTTGCCATCTTTTCCCGTCTCAGCTCTTGTTCCTGGCTTTTCCAAACACTGGCTGAGCAAAGAGAAGTTGCCAAGCTCCCTGCTCACCCCTGTACCCTGGCATCTCCTTCTCCATCAGTGCCGCTGGGCACCACGGCCTCCGCGGGCATCCTACAGCCCT
The DNA here is from genome assembly GCA_013389825.1 of Crypturellus undulatus. NCBI lineage: Eukaryota > Metazoa > Chordata > Aves > Tinamiformes > Tinamidae > Crypturellus > Crypturellus undulatus. The sequence continues at coordinate 453,688 of VWPW01003332.1, read as the reverse complement.
GCCCCATGACGTTGCCTTGCCCGCCTCGCCTGAGGCAATTTGCCTGCTCTCAGCAAGCTGAAACGCATCTAGCCCTTCACTTGGGTATCTCTAGCTACCTAGGCCACCAGAGTATTTAACTGCTCCTGGCCTAGACTATCCAGAAAAACAACCAAACGCTGTGTGAGTTCAGATCCATGCAGCTGGCTGGGATGTCAAGAGTGTCTTGCCTCTATCTCCTTTCTTCCCTCCTGTCGTCTGATATGCTCAGCTGCTGTATCTTATTTCTCAGCCCTCAGCAGGAGACGATAGGTAGGTTGGTTGTTAAAACATTATCTGATCTTTATGTCGATACCTATGCGCCAGTTGTAAGCAGAATTATTGAATGGAAAGAGAGATTTGCATGTGCTGCCTGGAACCTATTCTGCCCCCAGACACAAAAATGCTCCGTGTGTGTGTCTGCACACATGAAATGTATGTGTGGGTGTGCGTGGGTGTGTGAACACGGGTACACGTGTGCATATGTTCACATGCATATCTTCCCTCTGCATGATAATCTTGCTGCTCTGCAGCCCACGCTAAGGGACAGGTGTGTTCCAGCCAAATTCTACTTTTATTTATGTGTGACCTTGAATTTGCACTACTAAGCGCTTGGTAGGAAACAGATCAGATCTGCTCTGTGACACAGCACAGGTGAAACGAGCTGCAACTATTCTTAGCAGCTCGCTCCACTGGGCATTAGGGGAATAAGCCCAGTGGAGGCTGAATCTTCCTCCTCCCCTTGCCAGATTGCTCCCAACTCTTCCAGTTTGGATGAAGAGCACTGGAACCCCAGCCACGGTAACAATTCCTGCAGCTGCTCCTATGTCTTGCATGCAGTTGGGCATGCTCATAACTGAAAAGCATGAGAAGTCTTTTGATTCAGAGGTAGTAAAACTTCCAGTGGACGTTAGGAGGAAGCAGAGCACTGTGCTATGCGCACAGGCTGCCAGGAACGGGGATGCAGCCTGTTCGCTGCCTCTCCTCCTCTCTTTCCTCCCTGGCTGCACTGACTTACACGTGCCACACTTGGCAACAGAAAGAAGCCAGGGGGTATCCTGAAGCTGCCTTGCACCGAAACTGCCCGAGCTCTCCTACCCCTTTCTTCTGATTCTGATGGGATGGGACAACTCATATCACAGACATGTAAATGCTTCCAGTCACACGTGACCGTATTCCTGTGACTGAAACGCCAAAGCCACAACAGTCATCTGAGCACAGGATGCTTGTGCTTAAATATCGACAGGAGCAGACGCATGGGCTTCCTCCAGCACCCATCCCTCAGACTTGCTGAGGCTCCCATTTAAGGTCAGCCTCTGCTCTCAGTTACAGCCTACAAACTCCGGGAGGGCTCCCTTGGTTTACCTGGAGTCAGTCCAGCTTTACGGCCGTGCTCATGCGGTCAGGATCTGGTCTGTCACGCATGCACACGCGCACAGAGCCACGTCTTTTCTCCAGTGAACTCTGCTAGCACCAGGCAAGAATTTCATTTGGATCAGCTACTTAATATTCTTGCTCCTTCCTTTAGAAACCAGCCTGCTGAAAAATCTTTCCAGCCCAGGCCCCTCCTTTCCTGTTTGAACCGCTCCATCCCTCCCTCCCCCGTAGACAAACACCACAAAAAGCCAACTTTCTTGCACCTGATGGATTTCACCGTCTTTTTTTTTATTATTATTATTGTTATCGTTGTTGAAACTTCAGATCAAAAGAAAAAATGGAGTTTTTCCTGTTTTGGATCCGAGGCTTTGCAGGCCTGTTGCTACTAGCTTCCACCTGGACAGCTCGGGAGCTCTAAGCAGCTCTGCTACGTGCTACACAAAGGACTTGCTACTCGGCACTCAGTGGATCTTTCCCCCAACGCCATGTGTTTGCAGCCCGGTTTGTGCAGCGTGTCCTGCTCCCATGACCCCTGCCCTAACCCTCACCCTGGGCTCTAACCCCGCGCACCCCGGCCTTGGCGCGGAGCTGCCCACCTGCCCCACCATGTCCCAGGCGCGATCCCACAGCTGCTCCGCGCCTGGAAAACCCGGAGCGCGTTACACGCGCCCAGACAGCCAGGGAGAGAGCCCTATGGGAGGGAAAGAGAGGGGGGGAAATATGCCAGGCAATGATAAAGAACTGCACCGAATATGAGAAGCAGGAACCTTGGGCTCCCTCAGCACTTCTCCTCCGCCTACTTCCAGCTGACGCAGCAAAGACGATTTTCTTAGCGCTAATTCTGTGCCCCTCTCCTTCCCTTCTGGTTATCATTGGCTCATGGTTTCACGAGGAAACTTGCCAAGTCTCGCTTGCTTTCTAGAAAGAGAGAAGGAATGAGAGGAAAGAAGGAAATATTTGACAACCTTTGTTTTTCCATGTGCCTCTGCAGGGCAGCAGGCTCCAGCTTGTGCCCTCCTCTCCTCACGGAGCTCAGCCTGACCTTGCTGTCTCAGCAGGAGGAAGTCTGGCACAGCCCAGGGGGAAAGATGGAAAGACGTGGGCTATTTCAAACGAAACTTAGAACAAAAAATGCCCCAAACACTCAGAATCCTGAAGCCTTTGCCATAAATGTAGCTCATTCATGGTTTATACCAGGAGTGTCAACTACAGCAGTGAAGTTTGGCTTTTGGTAAGGGACAGTCTGTCTACTGTGTGCTTTAGGAACCACCCTGTCAATAGCTACACACCAAACTACCTAAAACGATTATGGCCAAAGCCTTTTAAACCCTGAATTGGCTTTCATTTCTGACCTCTTCACAAACTAGGTGCACATCTTGCACAGCAGCTCCAGCATTGCTCAATACATGTATGCACAATTTAGAGGTGGGGAAACTGAGGCATGGTGCCTGGAGGCACCACATAAAACAGCTGGCCTGCGGAGAAGCCAAGTCTGGCCTCCCAGCCCTGGGCTCTTTTGCAATACCGCTTATTGCATCTCCACCACGACTATAAGGAGGAAAGCATCTGTGATTCAAACGGAGCCAGTGCGAGAGCAGAAATAGAGAGAAATGCAGTTTGATCTCCGTCCTTGCCACTGTCACATAGTTTATTTTGCAGAGTGCTGATTCTTTCTCAGCGGTTCCCAGCTTAGGGCCAATTTTGGTCATTGATAGATTGCACGGCCAGGCCAGCTTCCTCAGCACACAGTCCCCGCATTGCTGGCCAAACTGGCAGAGGCCAGAAAGTTCAAGTCAAACTTCATTTCTTTCCTTGCCCCGTTGCCTAGGAACATGCCTATGAAAATATACTTTGTTCTTAAATGCTACCAGTCAAATGCCAAGAGAGTTTTTCCCTCTCCCATCCTCAGGAATTCCTGATTTATTTTTTATTTCTCTTCGCAATCTCACAAATCTCCGGAGAAGCCCGCTGGTCTCTCATGGCTTCCTGCAAAAGCCTTTCCAATTGGGACTCATTTCCCTGCTGCAGACAAGCCCATTGAAAAGAGCCCCCTGCGGCGCTTGGGGAGCCCAAACTGGAAGCGCAGGTGGTGCTGGGGGTTTGTGTTCGCAGCAACCCTGCAATCTCTTTCCTACTCCTCACCCAAAGGATGCCTCTGATCCCAAGGCAACCAAAAGCCAACCGGTTTCGAGGGGACCAGCCAAAGGATTCACTCAAGGCACCTGCCAAAGGACCAGATTCCTGGGGAAGGGCGAGGCAGGTGGAACGAAAGGAGATTCGTGCTGAGAGCCAAGGCCGAAGCTCCTCTGTCTGCAAGGGGCACCCTCGCGACGTGCCCAAGGATCAGCCGAGCTCTCCCTGTGTTTGAGCTGCAAGACTGACCCTCCCGATGGCGCTGCCAGGCTCCCGAACGCACACACACACACGCAGAGTAAATAAACACGGCGGGTGACGCGCCCGGGGATGCTTGGCATAGTTCTGCTGCGAGCGGGTTATTGCAGAGTTTCCTGGGCTCCCAGATAGGAAATCAGCTCCTGTCTCACCCTCTGCACCCTGTGGCAGCCTGCACAGGTTTCCCTCCGAGCCCTTACCCCTTCCAGCTGCCTTTCAGCAGACCAAGCTCAGCTTTGTTGTTTCTGGCCAATTTTAAAAGAGGTTAGACCCGTTTTGTCATTTGGAGAAGTTATACATATACATATACAGTCTGCATATATATATATATATGCAGACATAGAATTTGGTTTTGCTCTACGGGATGAAACATAACAACATGACCACTGCCTGCAAGCAGCGAAGGGGAAAAATAGTAAAAGCAGCAAGATTTATTAGGTGCTGGAAAGCAGAAACGGATTCCCATCGCGCCAGTATAAGCAGAAGCTTGCTAACAAGCAAAAAAATGACTTTTTCCTTGAGAAAAGAAAAAGAAAGCGGGGAGCTTATTTCTATGGGGTTTTCTTTGTCAAGTTGGTTCCCCTGCTCCCCCAGACACAGAGACATCCTCCCTGCCTCCCCTTCATGTGGTGACAGGAGTATTTGAACAAGTAGAGTGATTGCGTCCTTGCAAAACTTGCAGGATCCAGAAACGTGAGGAAAGCAAATGCCAACATGAAGCAGCACTTTCTTTCATGCTTTTGTCACGTGAAAGGTGCAAAGATTTCCGAGGCTTCGCTTTGCCCTAGTGCTACCGTGCCAGCCTTCCTGCTAGCTTTTGGTATATCCTTTTGGATTGCCATCATCTTCATTATTTCTGCATTCATGGCTTCCCTGTCCCCCGTGCACCTGCTCTCTTCCCTCTCAGGGTTAAAATCCATTGCCCAACAAAGACTTCCAGCAGCAACCAGCCGGGAAGAGCAGCGGGCTGCAACAACCACAAGGAGAAAGCGGGAGGCTGGATTTGCCAGGAACAAATCCCAGGGCTGGCTGAGGTCCTGGGGACGGGGCAGAGGGCTGCAGTGGGGACCCTGCATGGAGAGCTCCCTTTTATCTCACGTTTCAGAGCCTGGCTTGGTCCCCAGAGCAAGGCAGAGGGTATGGGCAGAGAAGGAGCCAGGGATCAGGGACAGGGTGGGGACTGGGATACAGGAGAGACAAAAAGGAGGCAATTTGGGAGGGAGGATGCGGCAGGGACTAAAAGGATGCAGCGTAGGGGGATGGGGCTGGGATGCAGCTGGGACTAAAAGGGTTTATCTGGGGAGTGTCAGGTGAGGGGATAAAGCTTTCCATGTGGGATGCGGCAACCCAGGCATGGGAAGGGAGGTGATGGGAAAGGGCTGTTAACTGATGCAACAGGAGGAACGACCTGGGCATGGATGGAGGGATGGACTCAGGAAATAGCCGAGGAGCGTGGAAGAGCACCAGGAAAGCTGGAACTGAGCTGGGGGGTTCAGGGGTGGAAGTGTATCAGGAAAGATGGAAAATCAGCTGGGGGAGGGGAGGAGGATGTGGAAGAACACCCGGAAAGCAGCCAGGGGGCATGGAAGAGTGGCTGGGACTGTGGAGGGTGGAAAAGCATCCGGAAAGACCGGGAAGGGATCCGGAAAGATGACACAACCACGGGAGGCATGGGAGAGCAGCCGGGCCAGGGGAGGGAGAGCGGAGAGCGGGCTGGAAAGAGGCAAAAGCAACGGCGCTGCGCGTGCGAGAGACGAGGCGAGGGATGGAAACGCAGCCGGAGAGCCGCGGGAGAGCGCCGGGAAGGCGGGAGGGAGGCGGCGGAGCGCAGGGAAGGGCAGCGGGAAGGCGCCCGTGCCGGGGGCCCGCACTCACCCGTCTTGGCCTGCTCGCGGTAGCTCTTCTCGCTGAGGCACACGGCGGTGCCGTGCAGCAGCGCGTGCAGCGGCTTCTCCTCGCCCTGGCGCGGCAGGCAGCGCAGCCCGCGGGCGCAGCGCTCCGTGTAGACGCCGCAGGGCTGCCCGGCGGGCAGGGCGCACGTGAGGCAGCAGCCGCAGCCCGGCTCCTTGACGAGCTCGCAGCCCAGCGGCGGCGGCGGGCACAGCGAGAGCGCCTTGCCGTCGCACGGCTCGCACTGCACGAAGGAGCCGAGGCAGCGCGAGAGCCCCGGGCAGGCGCCCAGCAGCACCACGAGCCGCAGCAGCATCGCGGCGGGGATGCTGCGCTGCGCGGCGCGCGGGGGCGGCGCAGAGGCCCTTGGCGTTTCTCTGATTATTATTTTTTTTTTTTTTTAGTTTTCTCCTTCAGAAAATTTCAAAAAAAAAAAAATTTAAAAAAGCAAAAATTGAACAAAAAGGCAAGCAGGAAGGGAGGCGAAGGGGCGGAAAGCGGAGCCCCCGCTGGCGAGCGCCCCGCGCTCAGGTTTATTCTCGGTGTGCGAGACCCTCCTGCTTTTGGCGGCGTTGGGCGGGGGGTTGTCTAGGTTTGCTTTTGTCTTATATTTTTTTTTTTCCTTCTTTCAGGTCTTTTTTTTTTTTAATGCCTCAAAAGGGGCCAAATCCCCCCGCGATCGGCGGGAGGGCAGAAAGCGAGGAGGAGGGAGGGAGCGGGGGGGAGAGGGAGAAGGGGCAGCAACAGGTTGCAGGGGGAGGCGTGAGGTTTAAGGGGGGGAGGGATGGCAGTTTCACCCACTCACACTCACACTCACGCTCCCCAAAGGGCTGGGAGGAGGAGGCAGGCTGAGGAGGGAGCAAAGTTCCTTGAAAACCAGTGTCCTGCTATATTAATGCATCAAAGCAGCCAGCAGCGGGGAAAGGGGGGAGGAAGGAGAAGGGATCGGGGATGCGAAGCTCCCCTTCCCGCCCCCTTCTTCTGCAGGAGGTGGAAAAAAAGCCGTTCCCGACGCAGCCCCCAGCTGCTGGGGGAGCTGGGTATGAAGCGAAGTTGTGTTTCGGTCGGCTCTGTTCAACCCTCCCGCCTTCCTCTTCCAAGGTTTGCAAAGGCAAAAAGAGAAAAAAAAAAAAAAAAAAGCCAAAAACGGCAAAAAGAAAAAAAGGCAAAAAGAAAAGTTTTCTGCAAAGTTGGAGTATTTTGTTGCAAAGGCTGCAGAGGAGTGGTAAAAAAAAAAACGAGGGAAGAGAAAAAAAAAAAAAAAAGGAAAAGAGAGGAAAAAAAATCCACTTTGTAGATCTCCCAACACTTTTCCCCTGGAGAAGTTTCTAAAGAGACTGAATACTGCAGAACAGGCTGTCTTTTAAATAGACTGCCCCTGGCTGCCTGCCAGCCCCTCGCTGCAATTTGAGATCCCAATGACACCTCAGCTTGACTAGGTGCCAGCAAGTAGGGCCCTATCAGTGCGCGCCCGAGCCCGTGGGGGTGGGGAGCGCAGCTCCTGACTTCTGGGCTTCAAACCCCGGGCAGCGATCAAGGATAATATTATGAGGAGAGACAAGGGGAGGAGGAGGAGGGGGAAGCCGAGGATGGGGAGGGAAGAGAGAGAGAGAG
>VWPW01003332.1:406870-446387 GCA_013389825.1 Crypturellus undulatus | reverse complement strand
CGGCGCGGGGCGCCCCGAGGCGCGGAGCCCCGGCCGCCCCCGCGCAGGGGGCAGCGCTGCGCCGCTCCCGAGCACCGCGCTAAATTCCCGTTTGGAAAAGTTCGCCGTTGCTTAGGGCAAGCCAGGAACAAGGGGGATGTTGCCACGCAAAGCCCGATTTGCACGTTTTAGCTCATTCTCTCTCTGCCTCTTGCCCTGCAGAAAGTGGGGGAGAAGGAAAGAAAAAGCCATCAGCTTTGCAGCGCTTATCCTCTGTCCTCACAGTTCGGGGTTTGTTGTCTTTTGTTTCGCTGCTGCATCCCCAAAGGGCTACAGATCTCCGGGACGTGGTCCTTCGCACTTGCCTCCCTCAGTGCTCATTCATTGCGAGGAGCCGGGAAGCTGGAAGCGTGGAGACGGGAATCTCCAAAGTCGCCTTGTGCAGCCCCGGGGCCTGCGCAGGGGGCCGGGCCCCCGGGGGAGGGGGGGGGGGAAGCCGAGGAGGGGGAGGGAAAAGAGAGAGAAAGAAGAAAAAAAAAAAAAAGAAGAGAACCATCACGGGGGGGAGAGAGAAGGGGAGGGAGGGGGGGGGGGAAGCCGAGGAGGGGGAGGGAAAAGAGAGAGAAAGAAGAAAAAAAAAAAAAAGAAGAGAACCATCACGGGGGGGAGAGAGAAGGGGAGGGAGGGGGGGGGGGAAGCCGAGGAGGGGGAGGGAAAAGAGAGAGAAAGAAGAAAAAAAAAAAAAAAAAGTTGAGATCCTTCACGGTTTGAAAAGAAAAAGGAAGAGAAGCGGCTGCAGGGAGAGGTCGGGGCGCGGGGGTTGCGTCAGCGGGGCCCGATCCTGCAGGCTGTGCCCGGTGCCGGCCCCGCTGGCGGCGCCGGGAGCCTCCCGGGCCGGCCGGGGCAGCGAGGCGCGGGGGCGAGAGGTGAGCGGAGCCGGGGATGGCTGGCACGGAGCCGGGTTCGCGTGCGGGGCTGCCCCNACGGGAATCTCCAAAGTCGCCTTGTGCAGCCCCGGGGCCTGCGCAGGCGGCTGTGCACCTGGAGGGACGAGCAACCGCGCTGCGAGCAGCGGCCGAGCCAAGGGCTGGGAATTTGCTCCCCAGTGCAGCAGAGCCTGCGCTACCAGGGGAGTGGGAAAGCACTAGGGATCGGACGGTTCTGGGTGAGGTTTACCCGCAATTCAAGTCAGCCTCCCCCCCTTCCACACATGCACACACTGCTCCAAAGCCTTATATTCCTCAGGTTTCTTTTTTAGATCAGTCATCTATGCAGCTGCATTGCATGGATTTTGCCACTAGAATGCACCCTTATCTATGGTAAGAGGACGGGTGGTTGCTTAAAAGCATTAACTCCTTCTTTGCCAACATTTCCTCTCTTAAGGCTTTTTTTTTGTGCATTTCAAATGTTCCTTGTTTTCCCTTCCAACCTCGTGTGTATTCTGGGGCAAAACTCAATTCCCTCCTGTCTTTTTATTTAATTTANTTTGTGCATTTCAAATGTTCCTTGTTTTACTCCCTTCCAACCCCGTGTGGATTCTGGGGCAAAACTCCATTCCCCCCATCTTTTTCTTTTTTTTTTTTTCCTTTTTTTTTCTTGAAAACCACATTTCTAAGCTTTTTTTTTTTTTCTCTATCAGGATTTTCTAGGAGCTTTATTTGATACTACCTATCTGCTTAGACCATAGTTAACAGTCCCAAATCAGGCACCATAAGACAAGAAAAAGCAACCGCCTAGGGTATTATCTGGCAATGTTTTAACATGGTTTCTCTAGTGGATGCTTGCAACTTTCACAGCATATAGTCTGCATCCTGCCTTGCTTTTTATAAGAACCTGCCACTGCTCTGAAGGATGCTTTGCTTTCTCCTCTGGAGATATGGTAGGACTTCCCGAGAAGGAAGGTTAATGAGTGAAGAAAGTGTGCCCTGTAAGTGGCACAAAGACAGGAGTATCTAGAGGGCTGAAGGGAGGTGTTGCTCCCACTCCAAGCTCTCCACGAGGCACAAATGGGGAGGCGTGTAGAGAACTGCATCCACGGGGCCCAGCTGCAAGCTCTGGCACCGCACACTTGGGCATGGCCGGGTTGCCCAAGGGCAGAGATCCCATGAGGGATCCCTGTGGAAGCTGCTCTAACTCAGGGCTGTCCGGGAACTTTTTTTTTAGGACTTTCAGAGCAGGCCAAAATCAAGATGGTGCCAGTGTGGGTTGCAGCCATCCTCGTTTCCCTGTTGTGCTGCGTCGTGAGGCTGTGCTGGGTTTTTCATCCAGGAAACTCTGCCTGGAAACTAGTCTTCAGCCATGCGATGTGCAGGTTTTACCCATGAGCTCCGGGAACTCAGCTCCCACATTTTTTTCCCCCATTTTTTTCCTCCAAAATTATAAAAATAGCCTCCGTCATGAGGCTCTTGGGGCTACTGCAAGTCCTGAACAGCTTCCCTGGCAGTTGGGATAGAGTTGCAGATGAGAGCTTGGCATATGCCATCCGCGCGCCTCATGGGGGCTGCCTCGCTGGCATCTTTTGCCAGCACTCCAAAAAACATCACCCTGGTAAAGAAAGAGTGTGTAGTATATGATTGCCTATGAGCTATAGGAGAAACTACCCCTTAAAAGGATCATATTTCTCTCAGCTTTGCTCTTCCAGGGGAGAATGTAATTATGTTTGATGTTTTAAGACACGCTTTCTTAGTTTGGAGGAGTAAACAGAGAGCATTCAGATGGAACCAAGGTTCCTATTAGTGTCTTATAATATAATTCATTTCTATAGCCTCCATGTGATACATATGGCTCTTTGCTGCAAGAAGAAATTATTTGGAAAGCAGTTACCGTTTTTTGCGTCTCAGATACGTCACACTTCATTATGATACACTCTCTAATGTGCAAAAGCACTGACTTTGACTTGAGAAGGAGGATGGAACATATGCCTTAATCAGTTTGGGCTAATCTGTGTGTTTTGGAGTCACTTGGAACATCAAACACATTCAGGCAATTTAGAAAGATTAAGAGTTGAAGTACAGATATACCAGTGAGATTTTTTTTTCTTGCTCCAAAACCACTGTCCAGTTTGTCTAGATCTGAAACTTGTTAGGAAAATAGTATTTTTACAGGAAAATACACACACACACATATATATTTGCATGCAAGTATTAAAAAACACCAACAGGTGGTGAAATCAGGTGCCTGGGACTGAAACATCATTATGAAAAACATGAGTATTTCATCCTTGGAGTAAGAATCCCAGAGGGAAAAATGACACAGAGCAAAATTGGAACTGACTGGGCAAATCTAAGAGGCCACCTGGAGAGGAGCGCAGGGAAGGAAGACAGAGAACAGCAGGTATTGACATCTAGCGTTGGGGTAAAACGTGGCTTCTTCCCAAGACATTTGTTGTTTCCCTGGCCAGTGCCCCTTGGGAGCCGCCTTCTCTGCGATGGTGGAGGCAGCTTCAGGCTGCCATGGAGAGCGAAGGGAGCAGCCGGCGCAGCGGCGAGTGCAGTAGAGCTAGCAAGGGCTAGGTGGCATACTGGATACGCCGGATAGTCACCTCCAAGGACTTTCTTCCCCATCCAGCAAAGGCTGAATGAAATTATCTCTTTGCAGGCAGCTTTCTGTGTCATTAAAAAAACAAAGCAACCGATGCTTCCAGTGAAGACAGCATCAATGTTTTGCTTTCTAACATGCCTCCTGGGGGTATCAATTTTAAACCGCATGTAGAAATGGAGTCTCCCCTCACCAGATCAGTGTCTGGGTGTTCTGCATGGCTGCGTTGGCTCTGTTTCACATTACCAAGGCTCGGTGGCCAAGGTTTCCAGCAACAACTGATGACTAGAGGGCTTCCATGCTTGTGTGGCCCACCTGAGTCACCTGAAAAGGTCAGGGGACTCCATAAGTGGGAAACATCAGCTCCCGAGCATTATGAGGCACTTTGAGTCTTTCAGAAGTACCAAAGTATAAAGTCTATGCTGGAGTCTAAGATGGACGTTTAAATGATAGTGGCAGAAATTGCTCTCGGGACAAATTCGTCTTGCCTGAACACAGAAGAAATAATTTTCTTCTGCTAACAGGAGAAGACAGATGTTTCATCGCAAAAGGCCAGCAAAGGTTCCCCTTTGCTGCTCCACGGACGGGGCTGAGAGCAGAGATCCTTTGTGCTGCCTGCACTTCTCCAAGTGCCTGAACGCAGGCCCTGAACGTGGGCCGAGCTGCTTGGCGTCTCTCCCGGCCCACGTGCGCGGCCCAGCGCCGCACGGCACGCAGTGACCTGCTCCTTGTCCCAGCAGACAGCGGGCATGAGCCTGAACATGGGGACGCACTTCCCTGGGACATCAGGGGAGTGTGTTTTGGCTGCAGGAGGAGGCTGGCAAGCTACAGGCACCTCAGGCGACTAGGGAGAAGCTGCAAAAGCTGCTTCGGGTTCCCTATCTGTGCAACAAATGAGGCTTCTGTATCTCCAAGGAGACTGGGTAGGTTTAAATGGCTGTCTTGGAAAGTGGTTAGAGATCTTCATGTCACTGCTCTGCAAGCTTGAAATATCCTTGTGATTCTTTCACTTTCCACCTCCACCTTCCCCCACTCCTTTCTACCCACATTTTTTTTTTTTTGTTATTAATTGTTTTAGATTCAGACAATGCCTCTCCTTTGGCCTCAGGCAGACACGCAGACTGAATCACTAAAACACTTTAACGCACATCTGCTGAGGCAGCAAAAATCAGTATCTCTTTTTTTTTTTTTTTCCTCTCACTCTCTCTGCCTCTCCAGTATCACAGTCAAAAGGTGACCGAGGCACTAAGTAAAACTGGAACTGGCTGAAAAGGGAAAGTGCTCCCAGCTGAAGTGCAGAAAACACCTGCATCTAATAAAAACAAATGAGGAACATCATCAATAACCAGAAGAAAAAAAAATGGTATAAATAAGAGTATAAATTCAGATGGTCTCTGGGAAACTTGAACAGATGCCCTGGTCTGCTGTCTTTTAGAGGTATTGTGTAATTATTTACCTTGTAGTGCACTAAAATATAGGGGATTGCTGCATCTCTCTGGTATATGGAAAGGAGCTATAGAAAATGTGCTGTGCAGATGGATACCATGGTAATGGGTGACCCAGAAATACATTAGATAGTTACTGCTGTGGGAGGGAGGGCACTGCCTAGAAGAAGCAGGTGTCATCAGAGAGATATTCCTTTCTGTCCCTTTAAGTTTTGCAGGATTGCATCTGATGAGAGTATTTAGGTGAGGAAAATATAGTTGGATTTCTGTGAGAAAGCAGAGGTCCTTTGCAGCGTGCGCTGGCTGGGATACAGGGATGCGCTCTGCGGGCTGCCTCTGCAGTCACGTGCGTGCACTGCCTGGCCCTGTGAACTGGCAGGGAGCAGCGGTTTGCCTGGAGGAGATGCTCACGCTCACTGTGATCACCAGCTCCCTCCAAGAGCTCGCTGTCAAGCCTGCTGTGCACGTTCGCTTCTTAACCTTTGCACAGCACCCGAGGAGTTGGCGTGAATACAACCTCTTGGGCCCTGCTGATTTTTTTTTTTTTTTTGTCTTTATATCACTCTGGACTCTCTCCTGAATCAATAGCTGTGCATAAACTGAGATGGATTTGTGGTTTTCATTTCCTTTTGCATTGCCACTGGTCTGGAAATATTCATGTCAGATCAGTATCACCATTGAGAACGCACCAAGACACCTCTTCCAAGGCAGCTTTGGAGGTGCAGCCCACCGAGAGCCCTGCAGGGTGGGTGTCTGCAGGCACCATTGATGTGAGGGGATGTGAGTGCTCTGGATGCTTCTTCCTAGAAATAAGGATGTTACCTCTACATCCTAACACTGAAGACGGTTCACAAACCAGGCTGCCTTTTCTGCAGAGTTATTGCAGATGTTCTGAGACACCCAAATTACTCTGAGATTTGGGGATGGGAACTGGTACTCCTTTGCTAGCCATCTTGGCTAGGGAAAGCTCCCTTTTCTCCTCCTTTTGACTATTAGATTTCTGTGTCTTGCAGAACTTTCTCTTGTGAGGTGGATGTCTGTGAACTTCACCACTCAAATTCAGACTGCAGCTTAGACTTCTGGCTTCCCTGCTGCAAAATAAATAAAAAAAATCTGTCTCCATCCCATCCCAGACACACGCAAGGAACTTAATCCATGAAGGTCTGTGGAGTCCTCTAAGGCTACGTGTAGCATTTTGAGGGTCCTGTTGAGACACTGGGGACAAGAGTTTCTGTGATGGGGACACAGGCTCATCCAAGACTGGATGGAGACAGACACAAATCACAGAGGCCCACAAACAGTGCTTGGATACCTCCTCTTCTTAGCTGCCAATAACTGGCCTGGATGTGGGCTCATGATTATATCCCTTAAGTAATTCCCTGGACTTCCCCTTACCCTCACTGTGTGATTATTCATAGTTATTTTCTAATGGCTGTCCTGCCACTTGTTTTCTTTCTGGCTTTCTTCTTCTTCCGAGTAATGAAAACACATCAATGGCCCTTTTCCAAGAACAGTTATTAAAGCAGTTACCCCCGCCTATCCCCCCTCCCCTCATTTAAAACCTATCAAGCTCCATTGGATTTGTGGCCAGAATTTGCGTTGAATTACTATTTTGGAGTTGCCAAAGAAAGCAAAACCAGAAAGTTTTGGGGGAAAAAAAGAAGAAGAGAGAACGTTATAATCTTCCCAGATCACTATTAATTATATTTACAATAATTACAGTGTTCCAGACAGCTACAGTGCTGAAAAGCAGGAAGATCAACTCTTGCAGGGGAACCTGTGCATGTGTTTGGCCTTTGCTTTGCCTTGAGAACAAGCCCTTCATGCTGCACAGCTGATGCTGGGGCACCTCTATCCCCAGTGAGCTAGAGATAACGTGTACAAGCAGAAGGAGCTGATGGTTTCACGTACCAAGGCAGAACTCACTCCCCTGAATGGGTCCTAGCTCAATTTACCAATTTCTCTCCTTCTTTGGGGCCAAATTTTTACGCTGTGTTTTGTTAACCCATTTCTGTGACAACGGGCAACAAGTCCAGGGCATGGCAGAGGCTCAAGACAGGATGAAGAACTGGGAGGGACTGTCTATGACAGTTACGAAAGACAAAGAGGAATTAAGAGACACCTTCCCCCTTTTACAGACTGAGTCTAATTCAGATTTTCAGGCAATGAGTCCTTGCATCGAGAGGTCTAACAGATGAACACAGCAAATCTGAGCAGCCCCTTTAAGCTGAAGCATTACTGATTTGTCCAGAGGGGTGTAGCAACTGGCAAAGAGAGCAGAAGCATGGAAAGGCACATGGCTCTCTCCTGACCCGACCTCTTTCAAAGGTCCCTATTCTCCGCACAGTCTCCTATGGTCTGCCAGTGTGCTCCGCTCCTTGGCAAGTCATTCCTTGTGCCACAGCTCAAGTTATTATCTCCTATCATTGTTTGTGCTGAACACACCTTACGTGAAAACTATCCCAAGCCAGAGGTGTAGGGAGCTAAATAGTCACTATAAGCAAAACCTCAAAGGCATTGACATAGCATGTTTATGTCAGTGACCCAGTTATCTGTGTTTTCAGAGCTGTTCCACCTCAGACCATCAAACGCCTTGGATGCCACATATTCACACCTGAGATGTGATAGAGTTTATCCCTTAAACTAAATGTCTTCCCAGAAACTACATGTCATGTAGACCACTAAGCGAAGAGCAGAAACACCCACTTACCAGTGGGGGAGCATTTTTATGCAACATCCGCTTCAGCTCTGGTTGTGAATTCTGATCCTCAGGAGTAAGCTAAAACAATACTGACTCTTGAACTAAAATTCATAACTCTCCTGGCTGTGACAAATCATGGCCTCAACAAGAGATATTCATTTTATGGCATATTACAGCTTCCCCTAAAATTTACCTGTCCCCCAGGATCCTAAAGGCAATAATTATCTGTATGTCTGTCCATCCAGTCCCAACAGCTGTCCTACCTCCCCTTTTTTAGCTTCCTCTTCTGCTCTACTGTTGCTGGCTCCCTTAGCAGACAACTGTAAAAATCAAAACAGAGAGCTGTATGTGGTGTTTGTAAGCCAAACACAGATCTTTCCTGCATTCCTGACAAACTCTGTGCTGCTGTGGCCCCCCTTGTGGCCCTGATCGCCCAGTATTAGCCATATTGCACAGAGGCCAAGAGATGCAGAGCCCTGCTAGCAGGTCCTAACGTAACTCACATGGTAGCTGCAGTGTGGCCAAGGTGTGATTTGGATACCTGTCACTGCAGCCAAAGAGCAACTTGCTCTTGTCCCACTTGCTCTTGGGATCATATTGTGTGTTTGTATGGCACATATTCAGCAAGCAGCTAGATGCCTGCAATGTCAACTTCAGAAGACTTTTTTCCTTTCTTTTATTAATCCTTCTTTTTTGTTTTTATTTTTTCTTTCATTTTCCCTTTTTTCCTTTCCTTTCTTTCTTTCTTTCCTTTTTGTTTTCTTTTATCTTTTATCTTTATCTTTTTTTACTTTTTAATTATTTTTCTTTTTTCCTTTTTCATTTTCTTGCTTTTCTTTTTTTTACTTTTTATCCTTTTCCATTTTTCTCATTTTTTCTATACTTTTTGTTTTTTTCCTTTTTTATTTTCTATTTCCTTTTTACTTTTCCTTTTATCCTTTTTTCCTTTTTCCTTTGTTTTTATTTTATTTTTTCTTTTTTTCCTTTTTTAATCTTTTTTCTTTTTCTTTTCTCCTTTATTTCTTTTCCTTTTTAATTTTTCTTTTTTTCCTTTTCCTTATCTTTTTTGTTTTCTTTTTCCTTTTTTCTTTTCTTTTCCCTTTTTTTATTTTTCCTTATATTTTTCTTTTTTTTGTTTTCTTCTTTTCTTTTTTTCTTTTTTTCCCCTATTTTCCTTTTTCTTTACTTTTTTTTTTTTTCTGTAAACATGCAATGAGACCTGGGAAATGGAGAGACTCATAGCTCCCAGAACGGATGGGCCCTTTGTGGGCTTTTGTGGAAATGGTGGTGTACGCCATGTGGTCTCACGCTCTGAAAACTTGTCTCTGATGTGGCAGAATGCCTATATAAGGGGGGACAGCTGGAAAAGTGAGAAAAGCTCTTTGGAAAGTTGAATATCCAGGGAAATTTTATGTAGGGGAGTCTAACAGAGGTGAGAGAAAATACATCCAACCTGGACCTTGCAGGATCAAGGGACTTTGGTGTCAGTGTGGGAATTTTGTGTCAGAGCTAACCTGACCAAATCTCTCCCATTCTCTAGGTGCTGAGGGTTGAGGTTGGTGAGGGGAGGCTTGTTCAGCCTGTGTGCAAAATTTTCTTTCCCTTGCACTGTTTTCCCTAGGAAACATCCTGACTCATCTTTGTCCTGCTGGCCTTCCCAGTGGAGAAGAGCATCGCTAATGGTTGCCCAGCAAGAGTCCTTGCTACCTTTCCAGTCTCTTGACACGTTCTGACAAATGGTGTCTTTGATACACTGGCCCAAAAAATTGAAACTGGCTCGTAACATGTTATTGTTTCACTCAATATTAAAAGGAATAATAATAAAAAGAGGTACATACACATATATATATACACACACAAAGAAGGTAAAATATATGTAAAGACGGTAAATGAAATAACATCATATGCAATCCAGGAGGTAGTGAGAGAAAAAAGGAGTGTGTGCCCAGTACAGAAACAGTGGGGCATTAAACATACAACTGTGTCTTGGGTTTCCCAGACTCAGAGCACACATCAAAGGCCTGAACTTAGTCCAAGCCATCATTTCTTTTTTTTTTGTTTTCTTTTTTTTTTTGATTCTCCACAGACCCATATGAAGTAAGTTCCACAACCTGGGAGGGCAGGCACCGAGCTTTCTCTGCACTATACTTATTTTCCTTTTACAGCTATGCTCTGATAGACCCAAAACAAGAGAGAGAGAAAGGGTGACATGTTTGTGCGTAGTGTTGGTGCTGAGTCCTTGGAAAAGCTAGCGGGAGGGCGAGCGGAAAACACAAGTGTCTCAGCAGGAGCCAGCACCCTCATGAGTTTGTGCTGGGAAACAGTTATAGTTCTTGCGCTTTTACAGCCTCGGGAAATGCAGTGACTCAACATGCTCATGCTAGTGGGTGACATCTTCGTATTATGATACATTTAAATACATCAGGAATTAATTCTGTATCCCCCCCACCACGTGTCAGGCTGAGAGGAACTCGGTCAGACCAGAGACTTGTTCCTGTACACGGGACATCGCGTCTTTTGACAGCCCTGTTCTCAATGGTCTGCTGCTTCTGCTGCATCTCAGGAAAACACCAACTAGCTGCTTGCTGCTTGGCTAGAGGAAGGGAATGGGCACGGGGCTGGGAAAGTTAGTCCTCGTAGGAAAAGGAAGTTTTATATAGCAATGAGTATCATCCTTCTGGGATCCATGGACACTTGGCTGCCATCCCTCTGAAGCAAAGTCTGGTATAAACAGTACCCGAAGACACCAGGCTTCTTCTAGGGCAGCTCGTTTTCGAACTACAGATGGGAGCCTGGGAATGAACTAGTACGAGCCATATGGACAACAGAGGGTTGAGGGCTCGAGCGAAATGTGCATCAGCTTGACAGGATAGACTTAGAAATACAGTGCCACAAAGAGCAAGCAGTTTCCAACTGAGGTAGGAGGATGATGGGGGATCATCTCCCAGCAGAGTGAGAGATTTGGAGGGCCTTTTATTGGTGTTGATATGTCACATTAGGGAACTGCACAGTAAACAAGCATCCTGGCAATGGTACTAACTCTGCTGACACTCATATACCAGAGAATGATGGATTCTTCCTCAGGAGAACAAGAACTTCACATCTGAGCAAAAGCCTGTGCACGAATTTAGGCCAAATGAATAAATTCATGCCTCTTACTTTCCTTCATTTTTATGGCCCATTTGCACTCTTTTTCCTGAGTTTTCAGCAGCCTCTTCAATCTTCCTGCAGAAATCTCTCAGAAGAGCCTGATCCAATGTAAACTCTGCTGTAGCAGCTTTCCCAAGGTGACTGGCCCCTGTAGCTATTCTCTGTGCTCCCCTCTGCCTCAAGCCACTGCTGGCTGTGATACCCTTGTGGGGTTTTTCTCTGAGATCCCCAAGTCTATGAATGTTGCCTAATTTCCCTCTCTCTTCCTTTAAGACCTCTTTGGCTGTTTATTGGAGTCTCATTTTCTTCATACAATGGGCGAAATTTTCACATCTTGTATTTTATTATCTTGCTGTTCAATGAACCTGAGCATATGTGAACTGTTGTGATAGAGGATATTGCAGAGGTCACCGTAAAGATCATATAGGACCTTCATCCCCACCCTTCCACCATCTCATCCTTCCAAATTAATGTAGTAGCCTGTAAACCTTAATTATTTATGCCTGCAGGCTCCATCCCATTTCTCTTTAGTTTACACACCTACAAGTTGCTTGTGTAATTTATAAGGTAGCTGCTGAGCTTTCTCAGGGTTAAAATTAGTTGGGGATGGATCTGAGATGTCCACAGGCCTGAGAATTTTAGAGGATGTTCAGAAATTGCATTCTTACCTTTTCAAGGGCCTGAGTGGAGATGGCTCTAGTCCTCACAAGGCAAGTGCTTTCAGTCCTTCCTCTGAAGGAGCTCAGCTCTGGTGCCTTGGACTCCAGCTGGTTTTCCAACAAGCTCTGGAGCCCTTGGACTGGCGAACGCTCAGCCCTTGCATTGGGAAGGGCCAGATGGCTGCACACACCGTGCTGTGGCTGTAGCCTGCCCGGGATGGCTTAGGCTCACTCATGTCTGAATCCGTTCCAGCTAGTGAAAATAGCCAGAAAGGCTGCTCTTTTAGCTGAGATGGTAGCTGGAGAATAGCCTTATACAAAGTTTGGCCTCAGGATTTCTGTTCCTGGAGCTGCCTGGATATGCTTGTAACTGAGCATGATATATGTGGCTGCAGAGTTACCATCCCTAATCTTTTTCCCCTCTACCATAAGCAGTTTCCATAAGCATCATGAGGGAACAGATTAGTTAAGCAACTACATTTCCTGTACATCAAATGGCTGAAGACACACAGGTTTCCTGGTTTCCAAGGCACCGTAAAATGAAATACAATAGGAAAGGGGGGATGAGATTAATGGGAAAAACGTCACGTGCTGCTCTCAGGCACAGCAGCCGCACCAAAAGCGATGGGACTGCGCCAGTGGAGCTATGTGCAGGATTTGGCCTTGGATCTGTTAAATGAGGACATTACCAGAGTACCAGATTACACGGCCGAGGTCTCTGAAAACAAATCCTGCTAAAGTAGAAAGGATTTGTTAGAAGGCTGCAAGGTCAGGAAAGCAAGATTATTGGTTTAACAGCCTTCTGCTGCACTGGGGACCCCAGGCAATGGCAAGCACAGCACTGCCCACAGATTCACATCTTTTGCTTTGTCATTTAAAAGCTTGTAAAAGCAGAACGAAGCGTTCTCATTTCTTTCTCTTCAATATTTGCACAGTTGGGAGTCATTCCTGCTCTGTGCTTTTCTTCCCCCCCTCTCAGAAAGCAAGTGCCTCAATGCCTTTATTTTCTAAATAAACTGAATATGCCCACACAAGAGTGCCCACGAACATTAGCAGCCCAGAGCGCATGACCACAACAACGAACCATTTTGTAGTGCTGTGTTCATGAATATCCTGTTCATAGCAGCCGAGCCCCCTCTTCATAAACAGCTCTATAGTTTCTGTTAACAAGCAGCCCTCCCGTAATAATCTATTCTGTTCGGCCCAGTACCCTTGAGCAACCTTCTAATAAAAGAGCCCACTATCTCTGCGCAGCTCGACCACAATTAATCCATGTGGCTCAGGGCTCATAAACTGCTTCTCCCCTTGCCAGCTGTTACTTTTGAGTGACCCCACAGCAACAAACCGAGATCCACTGCTGGCAAAACGGCCATATATATTTCTTTTCATTCTGTTTTTTTGGAATACCTCAAAACAACTTTATAAATAATAAATAGCTTTATAAATTATCTTCATCCACCCACCCCCCAACCATTTCTGTGGTTATAATTTGCCACCAGCGCTTGGACTACCCCAGCACACGGCCTCTTCGCTGCGTCGCCTCAGAGCCCTCTGAGGAAATGGGCAGCAGCTCCCGTAGCGCAGCGCTCCCCCGTGAGGGCTGCGGCTGCTGACCAATCCCACGTCGCCACCTGTCTCCGCTGACCAATCCCACGTCGCCACCTGTCTCCGCTGGCCAATCCCGCGTCGCCACCTTCTCTGCCAGGCAACAGCGGGGTGACCTGTTACCCCAGGCACGGGCCCTGGCCCAAACCAAGATCCGCTACTGACAAAATCAACATATTATCGATAAATAAATCTGTATTTTTTCCTTTTTTTTGAGTACCTCAAAACAGCTTTATAAATAATCCCCCCCAAGCCATTTCAGTGGTTAGAATTTGCGGTCAGTGCTTTGATTCCTTCCCCTCGTGCAGAAAAAGCTGCCATGGCTGCATGACAAGGGGGGCACCCACAGCCAAACAGCAGAGTCACCTGCTAATGTTTCAGTCCGTGTCCTGTTTGTTTGACATGTATGAGTGTAGCCACAACGTCTGGCTTGCTGCACCCCCGTTCTGTATGGATTTGCTGGTGTCTCAGTCACTCGTCTCACACTTTCCTAGAGTAGATACTTAAACTCAGTTTCTCTCCTCTATCTGGCCACCAATTTTCATGAAAACCGTAGGAATACTACATCCTCAAGGGCCCTGCAATGCTGATGGATTTGCCTGAAAAGGACCAATGGGTTGAAAAATTGGTGCAAAATACGGCCAACAGACACATAAATTCCCCTGTGCATAAATATCAGCTAGACACCCGTCAGTCCCTGGTGTTTGGTGTCACAGCATCCTGGTGGCATTACGGCTGTGACCTTCGTGAGTCTCCACCAAGACCTGCGGCTTGGAATTGGCTCCGTTTCTCCTTGTTTTAGCACCTGGGGTTGAAATGGATTTTCAAAGCGGAGGGAAGCACAAAGAGCTGGCACACGGCGGGGACCGGGCTCTGATCTCTGCGGAGCCACTGACTCATTCCGTGATCTTCAGCGAGGCTCTTGACCTGCCTGTGCTTTGTGCTACACAGCTGGAAAATTGGAGTTTTAAAAAAAAATGCAATGGGAACTTTGCTGAAAAGAGCAGATGCTGAGATTTCCTAGGTAAACAAATCACCCAAGCCCTGCCATTCCTCCCCGCTCCCCATCCTTGTCTCTTTTTTGCACCTTATAGTTCAAGGAAGAAACAGCTTAAAGTGCAAAGTCTGGGGCTGTGTTTTCTTACATGTCCTGGATCCTCCTTTAACTGTGAAAATGTTCAAAGTGAAAACTTGACCTGGCAGCAGTTTCTAAATGACCTTGCTTTGGCTGTGAAATCCACTGGAGCTTTGCAGGAGCAGATTTTTATAGTCTTCTCTGGTAGAGGAACAAAAAGATTTTTTATTATTATTATTATTTTTCTTCAAGAGGAAACTTTATACAGTGTGTTATGTTTTCTCCCAGCGCTCAAGGTCAAATCAGCAGTTCTTTTCTCGCTGTTCCCCACTCACTTTATATCACCCAAAAAAATAAATCCTATTCCCTCTCCCTCGCTGCAGATACTCCTTAGGAGCACAGAAAAATGACAGAAGCGCAAGGGGCCAGTGTTAGAAATCTGCCATTGCAGCCGTACACAGCGAAGCCTCAGCTCTAGGCAGGGCAGTGGCTGGAAATAGAAGCACTGTATTTACGAGAGGGGCTCGACTGGCTGCTGAGTTCAAGTTTGTGTTTGGCTCCTCTTCTGGAGGACAGAACAGTTGCTAATGCTGCTGTGATGGTTAGTCTTGCCCGGGGTGGAAGATGGGGACATGCCCTGACTGTTACTTCTCTGGCATAGGAAACCTGCTCTTACCTATGAGAGCTACAGGCCTTGCATGAGGTGTCACCCCGCAGCTGATGTAATCTTGTAGTTTAAAGTTGCTAGTTATAATTACTTAAAGGAGGTGTTATAAACACATCCTAACTCAAGGGTTCCTGGCCGCTGCCTGCTCTCCAGGACTACCACCAGATCCAGACTCCCTATAACGCAAGCCATGGTATTGGAGATAAACACCTCTGGTGGCTTAGCTTCCAGCCATAGTAAGAATGTGGCCAAAGATACCGCTGAAGTGAAGATTTGGTATTAATGCTCTCCAGTTCGGTAGTTTGTGCAGAATCAGAAGCTGTGACTGAACATCTGGGCCTCAGCTGGAGCTAACTTGATCCTTCTAAAGCACCCTATGCCAAAAGGCCTCTGCTGAACGCTGCAATAACTTGTTGCAGGCTGCTTTTGCTAGGGCTCTGTATGCAGCACGAACAACTTGGTAGTAGAAGAAGGGCACTGATGCCTGCTGAAAAGACTGCACTGTGCATGGCAGTGGCTGTTTGCACATGCAGCCAGCATGTGTCACAGCTTGGCAGACACCCACGAGGGCATACTGCTCTGCAGGCTAGGATTTGGGTGCCTAGACCCTGTGATGAAATCGAGCCTTAGGTGATAGCTAATACTGAATGATATGTTAAAAAGCAACAGGCATCCAGAATGGGCTAATAATAACCTGAAAGATGCGTGTCTTTCCCTCTTTGACCCTTGGAAGGGGCAGCCGTATTTCTGACACTGACTCTCCCTGTGGTCATGGGCAAGTCATTTTAACTTCTTAGCCTCAGAAAGTGGGGGTAATAAATACTTCCTTTTAGTTTGCCAGCTAGCACCTGTGTTTCATAGGTTTGGTCTGGGCAACAGCATGTGCCAGAGACCATTCCCAAGGCCATTCCCAATAAGCATTAGGGAGGTGGCTGCCACAGTTTGGAGGAGTTAAGAGAATTTAGTTATGAGTAGCTGCTCTGGGTTGCACCAGTTGGACCTTGGATAATGATCCCTGATCTCTTAGTTATGAGGATATATATGGCCTGTATTTCCAGTGTTATGAATAAGACATCACATCATCAGGGTCAAGAGTTACACACTGAGGAAAGGGAAACAGGCCAAGGACATATTACAATATTATCTTTTATTCCCATACACTCTCTTTCAATCAGCCTGTGTTCCCCAGCTAGTGTTTTATATGTGATTATGGGCTCCTTGAGGGCAGAAACCATCTTTTAGCTGTATTTGTACAAGCCCTGGAGCAATGAGGTCACGCTCTCTTCCTTGCGCATGATGCCTGGCTCTGGAGGAAGGGCAAAGGAGTGCTCCAGTGCTGAGGTATTGCTGGGCAATACAGTCAAGGGGCTGTTTCCTTTCCTTATTCCTTCCAGATTGGTGTGGGTTTATTCATGGCTATCTAGCTGAGGAATGCCTGCATGATATTTTGCATTCAGACAGTTTATTTCTTTGTTAAAGACATTGCTGTGTTAGGAAATGCTCTCCAATAGCCTCACCTGCATGAGAATTGCCCCTGCCACCAGAAAGCTTTGTTTCTATGTATAACTGAAATGTGAGGTCTTAGGGAAGATTGTCAGAAGCCTTTTTAAGGGAAATTTTTATTAGGTGTTGGATATCCTAGCTGAGGATTGCTTTCCCTCTTAAGGGGAGACATGGAAAGGAATCACAGTCAGATCAGCCTTCCCATGAACCTGCCAGCAGACTGCATCCATGAGGGGGAATGGAATTGGTGTGGTGAGCTGTGCTGGACATGACCAGGAGGAGTTTGTGAACCCCGTTCCTTGCTGAGAGCTCTGCAGGAGTGAGGTGACTGCTATAACTGGTTGCCTTGCAGAACTTGCCTTTGTGGCCACTGCTCCGAAACCATCCTCCCTTCTCCCTGCTCCCCCTGGTGTGGGATGCGCTGCTCCATCACTGGGCTTGTGACATTGCTGCGTTTTTAGGGACTCTTATTCCTGTCTTCGTTTTCCCTACATTTCCACGCAAGCTCTTCTAGAATGTCTGGAGGATCCACTCTTGCCTTTTTGGCTGTCTAGCAAGTGGGCCAAAATGGTTTAGGGAGAGAGGGAAAGAAAGCATGGAAACGGGAGTGGTAGTGGCCTGCAAAGGCCTTTTGAAGACATCCATAAGGATTCTCTTCTTGAATGGCCTATGCTTTACAGCCATGTGCAGGCAACATTTGCTTCCAGGTTCCTTTCTATCATCCCAGTGCTCAGGGACTTTACAGAGAGGGCAACCTGGTAGAAGAAACATAACATCTCTTACTTTAAATCCATTTTCCTCCTTGTCTTGGGGATAGGAGACTCATTGGGTCACCTATATGTACATCCTGTGTAACTCTGCTACCTGGTACAAATCAGATAATATCCTTGAAAAGCTACAGGCATGGTTGACTGCGCAGCTCCAGAGTGCCTTGCAGATCGTGTAATTCAATTCATTCATCAGGGGCTCATCAAGGAGTCATTTAGTTTTGCCAGCTAATTTCATACAAAAATCCTCAAATCATAGAGGAAGAAATTAGGCAGCTCTTGCCCAAGGCAAGCTCCAGTGTGACCAGATGAAAAGGAACAACCCTCAATTGGTCCACATGGATTGTGGATTATATAAAAGCGCTCTTATGTGTGAGTGGAGTCCATATAAACACCAATGGCTCTGCACATGGTACAGAACCATCTGTGCTTATATATAATCCGCTGGATGTGGACCATTTGAGGAGAAGAGAGGCTGGCGGCATCTTATTTTGAACTTATCTACCATGATGATGGAACAGCAGGAAAAATGAATAAGCCATGTGTGGCAAAACAAGAGTGGCCACTTCCATGTGTTCCCTAGTGCAGCATTTCCTACTGGGTGGCTGGAGCATGTCTGTCATTTCAGACTGATCTGGGAGCAGGTAGGATTAGGCAAAGCAGGAAGAGTGGTAGGAAATAAAGTGATAGAAAGGAAGTGATGAGTATTTTTAGGAAGAATTTGATTTGTCATGACTGTGGCCAGTGCATTTGCTCAGTTGAAAGTGGAAAGTATGTCCTATTTGTCACAAAGCAGGTGGAAGTTCACTGAAGCTATGGAAGACAGTGACTGTTGGAGTAACGTGCTGGAAGGGGCAGATAGGAGAATCTCTACTGTGAACATTATTCCTGCAGTTTTGTGTTCCTCTTTTCCTACCCTCTGGATTCACCTTGGGAAAACCTGGCCGAAGGGGATTTAGCTTCTGTTTTGGGTAAGAGTGGGTGTTACACCTGCTTTATCTAATCTGGTCAGTGTTTGCAGAGTCACTTGTAGCAGTGTTTCCACACTGATAACACATTTTGTTATTGTTGCTGCATAGATCTGAACTTTCTTGCTTTTCCCGGAGGGAGAAATAAATGCATACTGTTATATTGACAAAGAGGTGGGGTTTCCAGTGCATCTCCAGATGTGGCTGGTAGGGAGTTGTTTCATGTATTATGTTTCTGTCTTGCATTACCCATCAGATTGTGACCCTAGTGCGACAGAGCAGAGCTGCTCAGAAAGCTGCACTCTCAGAGGGACAGAGAAAGAGCAGTGACCTTGGGGAACAGGTTTCCTGCAGCAAATGCTGGATAATTGCATGACATGGCCCACATGATCTGAGGCATTTTATTTACAGTAGTGCTTGGAGTTTAGGCCCATTCCAGCCATCTTTGCACACGCTGACCTCATGGTGCTAGCTCTGAAATCTTTCTTCTTGCA
This sequence comes from Crypturellus undulatus, assembly GCA_013389825.1. Lineage (NCBI taxonomy): Eukaryota > Metazoa > Chordata > Aves > Tinamiformes > Tinamidae > Crypturellus > Crypturellus undulatus. Next base: position 427,837 of record VWPW01003332.1, on the reverse strand, counting down.
ATCATACCTTGTCCTGCCTGAAGTCACACTCAGGCCTCTGCTATAATACCATGCTCTATATTTTTCAGAGACTGGATCTAACTGTGGAGGTGGCTGAATCCTGGGGACAAATGTCCAGCTGTGTGAATCCCATTTCGTGCAGCTGAGCTGCTGGTGGGTAGTTTGTATTTGCATGGGGTGCAATGGGGGGGCTTTATGGGATTGCAGCAGAGTGCGTGAAGCTGGGGGAGGTTTGATTCTTTTACTGAGTGCATTGCCTAGGATTAAGGCCCATAAAGTGACTAAAGGATGTAACCTCTTCTTATCAGGAGATACTCNGAATCCCATTTCGTGCAGCTGAGCTGCTGGTGGGTAGTTTGTATTTGCATGGGGTGCAATGGGGGGCTTTATGGGATCGCAGCAGAGTGTGTGAAGCTGGGGGAGATTTGATTCTCTTACTGAGTGCATTGCCCGGGATTAAGGCCCATAAAATGACTAAAGGATGTCACCTCTTCTTAGCATGAGATACTCAGATAGCCAGGAAAAGGTAGAAACTGCCAACTTTGCCATTTTACTAGACTGCTTGCAGTCTCTCAGATGGCTTTTAGCTCTTACAAACTCATGTTTCTCCCCTGACTTGGCTGTATTAATTTTCTCAGGAGACCCAGCATCAGCTGCTTTATTGTAACCCAAACTCGCTGTAAGTCATTTTGTCTTGCTGTAATCAGTAGTAGCAAAACACTTCCATCCATCAGAAGGCCTTGACGCAAGAGGCTGGTAGTCCTCAGTGTAGCTATGGTAGCCTTATGATGGAGGACGTAGTGCCTGAGGATGTGTCAAACCATAAGACTTGAAGGATTCCTGGATTTTGATGGTGCCAGAGCCTGGGGTGCCAGAAGCACCATGTGAATGTAGAAAGAGTGGAGCTGATAACTTGGTACAAAATTCGTGAAAGGAAATGGACCAGGGCATCTGCCTGAGACAATTTCAAATGGAGATTTCTAGCTATAAGGGCCAACTGCCCCCAGATTGTCAGTCCACTTTTGATACCAAAGTGCATTTTCTGTTGGGTTTCTGTACTGGACTTAGGCTTGATAGATTCTCCCAAACATGCAGAACTTAGTGATTCAGCAGCATGTGCATGTGGTTCATAGATTTAAAGGGATGGGATTTGTAAGCTATTATAAATAGAATGGCCCAGCCAAATCTGCCTCCCTGAATGAGCTATCAGCATCTCTAGATGTGTAGGAGAGGCCATCCTTCCCACATACTTATATATAACACAAGGGAAAAAAGGGAAGCACAGTAAAGCTCAGTACCACATAAGTTACCAGAGAGTGACAGCTGATTTGCATTTTAGCTAGCACACGTCCAAGAACAAAACACAATTGCTTTCACACACACTCTGGGATTCCTGCTACATGATCTTGGACACATGGATTTGATGGACAATGAGTTTTGCTGAAGCTCATTACAAACAAGGAAGAAATGTGATGAGCCTTAAAGGGAGTGTTGAGTGCTTGTGAGAGAAGGTCTGCAAAAGACTTGTGCAAAAAGGAGTCCTGATCCTGGCGCAGGTGTCTGTGTCCCTCCTGGGAGGTGGCGAGCTGAGCAGATCCAAAGGAGGATCCTGAGAGATGATCAGGAGGGTGCTGGCCAAGGAGATGCATAAGCTGATACTGAGGTGAAGGATCAGGGAGTCAGAATAAAGACTGAGCTCGTTTTACTCTGGTGGCATCACGCAGAAATACTCCTCTCAGTGGTCATTTTAATTCTTGCTACTCAAGAGTAAGGTTTCTTTAATTCATCTTTTCATCATGTCTAGGAAGCTGGCAAAGCACCGTCTGCTGCTTTTATGAGGACAGAGAATCTATCCCAGCACTGAGACGTATTTCTTGGAGTGCCACCAGCCAAGTGCGGTGGTGGAAATAACTATGATTCGTTACCTACTTTCCCCTCCCTACAAAGAACAGTCTAATCTGAGTATGCGCCATCCAGACCAAGGGATCCAGTGTCTCTGGTTACTGGTGGCCAGTGTGACACCCAGCAGTTACACTGTCCCCATGGGCCTAACCACTCCTGCTCATGACAAATTCATGGGCTGAGACTTGGGCTCAGGATCCTTTTCCTGGAACAGAGCCCTGAACCTCTCTACAAAGAGCATCACTTATTTTCTCTCACCACCAATTCATTCCAAAATATCCTTGCTTTTCCTTCCTCTGAGCGCTCGAGAGTGCTGTGATGTGCAGCTCACCAGCTGTCTCTGCCACCTCTCTGAAATGGCTGTGGCAGGGCTGCACCCTGCCTTCATTTTCCAAGTCCAAATGTCAAATCTGCTGGAGAAGGGAAGAATTGGAGTCGAGAGATAATGGGACCAGAATCTCACCACCGCCATGCAACCAAGCATTTCAGATGAGCTGAAAAATGTGCTACAGGCCAACCCAAAGGCTGTACATTTAGATTCAGCCTGCTCTTTCATGTGTCCCTCCCCATGCTTTTTTTTTTTTTTTTTTTTTTGCCAGTTAATATGGAGCAAAATCAGGACTCACAAGGCAATAGGGTCACCTCTGAGCTGCCATTCCAGACTCGGTTTGTGTTGAGTGTATCTGTCTTGGCCAGATATGGAGGCACACCCTTGTGAAGGAACGATACGACCAACGGGCTGCACCTGGGACTGTAACTAGTCACAGTTGGATGGGTTTCTGCTTTCAGACCAGCCTGCTCCAGCCAGCTACACACATCCTCCAGGCAATTTTAATGTTCCTGGAAAGTCCTCCCAAAAACAATCACATCATCCAGATCAGCTGAACATGTGGCCCACTGAACAGCTGCCAAAATCAAATCCATGTGCCTTTGAGAGGTGCTAGGGGAATTGCAGAGACCAAAAGGCGTCACGTTAAACTCGGAGAGCGAGACATGCTGTCTTTGGACAAACTTCTAGATGAGTCTGCCCTTGGCAGAAGCCACTGAGCCAGTCCGGAGAGGAACAGGGTTCTGCAGCGCCCAGAGCCTCAGTGATGCAGGCCAGTGCCCGGGGCAGCTCCTTTGCCAGCTTGGTTTTCCTTTCTCCTTTGTTTTTAGGAATCAGCTGCACTGGAAACTGCTGGACACTTACTTCAGCCTTGTCCCCTACAAGAGCACGAGCATCCCCAAGACCACCCAGTGGACCACCCAGTGGAGGGGCTGGGTGTGAGGAAGCCCCTCTCACGCTGAGTTCGGTTACCAGCACTTGTCTGCATTCTGTTCAGGCAGTGCTGAGAACATTCAGACCTTAATCCCTGCTTTTGAGTCCAGCAATAAGCATCATCTGTTGAGGCAATCAGTCCGTATCTGGGGGGAAGCCACCCCTTTTCCTTCCAGGAAACAAGCCCATGGAGCGGCTCAGCCCCCACTAGCAATGTGAATGTGAAACCTGTGTGACAATAATCTGTTGAAGCCCTTCATCCCCTTTCCGCCTTCCCTGTGCAGGACACTCACTCTAATGCCTTAAACACAGGAGAGGTTTTTTAATAACCAAGAATACCAGCAACTCTCAAGGATATTTTGGCATATCTGTTTTTTCCACCTTCCTACCAACAGCGAAACTACACCAAGAATTTCCCTAGTTCTTTTACTGAAGAGAATGTTGCCACTGGAGTATTAAAAGCAACGACTTAAAAACATGTGACCTGGGTCCCTGTAAAGAACTTACCTGATAAAAATCTTCTTCTATCTTTGGTCTGTCAGACTTACAAGCCAGAGGAATGTGAGCAAAGAAGAGAAGGGATGAGATGTCAAATCTATATTCTGCCCCCAACCTCCCTTTCTACCTAATAGCAGCCAGCACGGGGTTGGATGCAGAAAAAAACAGAAGTTTTGCTGGTGGATAATGGCACTATTGTAAAAATTGGCTAGAGCAGTTCTGAGACCTGCCACCCACAGCATGGGACAGGGGCTCAGAGCACTTTTACTCATCTTCCGCCATAAAGTGGGATATTCCTCCCCAAACTCCAAAGGCCTCATTCTGCCGGGTGCAAAGCTCTCTGCAAGTCTCCTGATTTAAGTGGGAATGGAGGGTTGCTTGGCATCTCTCAGGAACAAGCATTAATCCTTTGGGATTATGTTGTTGCGGAGCCTGAGATGTCACAAGGGGATGGTTCTGATTTTGCCTAGGAAGGTTATTGCAGAAAGAAGAGCTAGACACCTTCGGTAAGACCTGTTCCAGAGCTGTCAACTCAAACACATTCTTAGCTTTTTTTTTTCTTCTTCTATCTCTTCTTCTGGTCTGTGCTTTTTGGATTGCTGTCAAGAAAGGAGATTTTCATATTGGTTTGAATTTATACCTCGGTGACTCAGCACTGGGCTTAACCAGAAACTCAGTTGCCCGAGGAGATATGGATGGAAGAAAGGATTCTGCGCGTGTTGGCAGGGGGCGGCTTCTTCCCCAGCCTCAGCTATTCACACACTTTCATTTAGAAAAGCCTGAAGAAAACTCATGTAGAGAACCATGGCGCAGGTATCATGCTGATACCTGATGAAACACGTCGAGCTGTTTCTTTCCCTAATACGCTGCAGGTTTTCTCCTGGTGCGTGTGAGGAAGTCTCAGAAAATATCACTCCCAACCTGTTTGTAACTCTGAAATGCGTCAGCTGATCACTATCTTGTCTCGCATACCTGTCTAGTACAGAACATGTGTGGAGTATTAACTCTGCAAAAAGGGAGTAGAGCCGTGGAATATGCTGGCTAAAGAGCAGAGTTTTAACTCTTTCATTGCAGCTGTCCCTGCTTATTTCTTAAATCACCATGTGAGAATTACAGATCTACTGGTGCTGGAAGTCTACAGCAGCAGCCCAAGAGGATGCATTGGGACTGAAGAGGCACTCACTCTTCTTGAGCAAGAAGAGGTGGGCATCAAATGGAGACAGTAGCACGCTGGGTGAGGACCAGCCAAAGGAGGTGGTTCCTTGTGTGGTGGTCAGGATCTGATGAACATATTGCCAGATGTCATAGATGCAGAACAACTTATGTGGTTTTAAGGGGAGACTGGATACAATCATGGAAGAGAAATTCACTAGGGAATAATCCACATGCAGAGACTAGATATGTTTTGACAGTCCTGGGGGAAACTTATATCCTGTTATAATATTACCAAATATTCCCAAATAGACTGTTCTTGTTTTCCCCAGGCTACTAGCTAGATGGACATGTACTCTTATGTCTGTAAGCAGTGTTCACGCTCCTTGGCAGGTGCTCTAATATGGACTTTGCCCGGGATGGGCTGCATGCACTTCTTGCAACTGCCATGAACGCTCTCACATCTCAGATTCCTCCCTCTTGGTTGTCATTACCAAGCAAAAGGCTGAGACATATTACGTGAGCAGTAGTCACGATGTTGCTGGTCCACAAAAGAACATCACACTGGGGGAAGCTATATCACGTTAACCATGAGAGCTAGATGCTCTCCTTTGATTTACTCCTGTGCAAACACTGTGTAGTAAAGGCTGCTTTGGGGCTGAATGGAGCACGGTGACCATATTTACTCTCTTCCTGCATACCCTTTCTGAATTTTCCTCCCACCAAACAATAGATGTGTTCAGGCTCCAGCCACCTGCCTCTAATGCAGAGCTTCCTGCTCCATGGTAAGCGGGGAGGAAGACACGGGTTAATTAGCTTACCAGGGCTTATTAACCAGCCCTGGTAACACTGTGCAGAGGCACTATGGGGACTGTCAATTGCTATGGGGAAAATAGCCACAGGGCACTGCAGGGCTTCTAAGTATTAGTGGGAAGTGTGACCTGTCCCAAGTAGGGTTAGGAACTACTCCTATGTATGATCATTGCTGAGTAGCAGCCTTGATATCTCCTGGTGGTACCATCAGCTGTACCCTGTCTGTTAGGTGGGAAGATGCAGTCGTTAGTTAGTAAGGATCTCCTTTTTGTACTTGCAGTATTTTCAGTCATTTTTGAGTATCTTCATCCTCTTCTTTAAGATGTAGTAAAGTTTAACTCTGAAATCACTGAAAAATCAAGAAGCCGAAGCACCCTTCTAGTCCAGTGAGAGGGATCAGGCTGGTATTTCTGCTCTCATGGAGAATCTTTTCTATCTCTTTGCTCTAGTAAGCAGCAAAGCTTACCCACAAGGCTGAATCTTATGCAATGCATTTGCCAAATGAGACTGTGGTGGGACTGTGGCTTTGCAATGAGATGAAGTGACACAGGTTGGGAAAGTACACAGAACTTCCACCAAGAGCAAAAGGGACAGTTGCAGGAGAGAGAAGCCTGCCACTGTGGTAGCATTAAATAGGAAGAACCACCATCCCTATGCCAGGCTGCAAGGAGGGAAACGTCTCATCACGGAACAGGGAAATTCCACAGCTGTCCTGCCATGGAACAGGGAAATTCCACTGCAGGGATCTGGCACAGCTTTACCAAGATAATGACCAAGCAGGTTCGGGAAGCAAGATAAAATGCTAAGAAGAATGGAGCAGCTGCTGGGTTGTTGTGGCGGTCACCTGGGACATCAAAGGTGGTTTCCTTGGGTTTCAGTGCTTTTTTTTTTTTTTTTTTCAGTTTCAGATTTCATGACTCAAAGGCAGAAGTGGAGGAATATCACTACGAGGTGTACAACAAGACAAGGAAAGATGATTATTTAGGTTCATCAAAATGGGAAATGGAAGAAGGTGAATGTATGAAATAAATAGAGGCTGTCACACCTCCTGGCAACAAGTTCTGTTTGTCCAGAAAAGCAGCAATTCTTAATGGTGCAGAAGTGTTGTGTTCCGATGGCCTACAATCTCAGATAAAACGGGATTAAAAGTGGCCACAGTGGGTCCTTCCTTTGCCACACATAGCTGCACCTCTGCCCCCAGCATACATCCACATACAGTTCTTGCCCCTAGAAACATGGTAAGAGGTTGTAAGTACAGAGCTGTTTTAAATAAATGAATCCATCCAGGGAGTGGGAAGTCAGTCTCAAGATGGGTCTGAACTCACCGAATTTTAAGCTAATATTTAGGCATTTACCACAGCAAACTGTATGGATCCTAGTTTAGACAAGAGAGAAAGATATGTATCTCTAGGGGAAATTTATTCCAATCTGTCCCAAACCTGGAGGGTGTTACTGTTTGGAAGAGCCTACTTTTCATCATTAACTGAACAAACCAGGCAGTTGCTTAGTTCAGGCACCTAACTTTAAAATGTCTAAAGTTAGGGGGAGAAACCTCAGTCTAGATGAGAAAAATAAGTCCCTCCTGCCTTCACCATCTGTCTTCTTGAATAAACATCCTCCTGCACTACATTTAGAAAGATGCAAAAGTTGTTTTCCCCATGCAAGTAACAATAAGGCAAAATACTTGATATGACTGCAGAAGACCACAAGGCCTTTGTGCTGTACTGTGCACAAAAGGCCTATGAATGCAGATTATTTTCTTCTTTCCTTTGCAACTAACAGAAGAAGAAACAGATTTCCAAGAATTCTACCTTTTAATGTCAATGTGTCAACATTTTTTTGAAGATGACACAGCCTTTTATGAAGCTGAGGTTTTCTAGGTAGCTTGTCTGAATAAAGTTCTCAGCACGAACATTATTTGTATAATTTCTGCAGTGTACATTAGGCTCTTCTGGATACAGCAATTTCTTTTTGTTAAAGAAATGCTTTTCATCTCTTGTTAATTACAGGGGTCTGGAGCAACTGAGGACTATTAGCTTGCTTGATTTAACCCCAGTAGAGCATTATTTATGGGTCTAGAATGCTCTTTCTAGGGCAGAGATAGTCTCCTACAAGTTACACAGATGTGAGCCAATTTTGCAGAGAATGAACTAATCTGAAGCGAGAAAAGACTGGTGTGAGGAAACTAAGACTGCAAGAATGAAGGTAGGATGAGTCAGGCACTGGTCTGGGACTGTGATTCACAACTGCTGCTTGGTTGTCCAGTGAGACCTGCTGCAGTTAATGGGGCAGTCCTGTCAACTGGCCATTGTTCAAATTAGGGTTTTGACTCAGCAACGTCCTGGGGCAAGTGCCAAAATTTAAACCTTATGAGTAGTTCAGGGAGTTCCCGTGAAGATATTACTAGAACAACTCAAAGTATTTCAAACCAGGAGCGTGCTTCAGAGCAGGCAACGGGATGGACCGTGGAAAGATGTGGAAGTCTCTCACCCTGGGAGTGTGCTGAAGTGATCAAGAATGTCACATTCCAAACATAGTTTTATATTCCTGTCTTGTATTTTATTTATTAATGAGATAAAGAGGGCTTCCTTTTAGGTCTTTTCTATGTGAGAATCTTTGCTCTTTTTTTTAATATTGTTTTTTTTCTGAGGGTTGGTGATTCAAACCACAATTGAGGATAGGGATAACTCTATGTACACAATGGCATTTTAGCACTCTCACTTACGTTTTCTACTCTCTTCCTAACATAGTAATGTAGTCTCTGCTGGCCATCCGTATCTTGAGGCTAGAAAGTAATTAGACACAAGATGCAGGGAACAACTCTGAATTTCCCTTTAGAGAAACACACTTCATTTCTGTCTTACTGAGAAACCAGTTTGCTTTCACCAAACTCTGCAAAACATTTTACAATTTCATTGGGGATTTACATATATGATATACAAAAATATGTAGCTGAAGGTGGCACACAGCAACCTTTCTGGTGCAGAAATAAGGATATTTTGTCAATACTTTGTCAATCTCAAGCTACAAAAGGAATTTAGGGAGAAGAATGCAATTTCTCTTCAGTAACTCAGCCAAAAAAACAAGGCTAATGAGCTTGTTTCCTATTAAATGTAGTCTAGAATCCTAAACTACTATGGATTGACATGACCTTTGCTTAGTTCTTCTGTCTTTGAGGGGCAGTCAGAGGAAGATGAGTGGAAAAGAATATAAGGTGAGGAATTTACATTCCTCTAAGTGTTTATCTATAAGTCTGTTCCTATAAGCCTGCTCAAATAACACAGAACTGATATGATTAAATCTCTTCACCAAAGTCCTTCACCCTTAAACTGTTAAACTAATTAGAAAGATGCGTTTTACTATTCCTTCAGCCATACTTTTGAATTAAAATCGGTTCTTCAGCTGGTCTGGCCAAAGGCTGAAGAGGACTTTAGTCACATGTTTGCTAGGAAAAGCATTAGTGTGGGCTCTGGTCAACTATGTTTTGAGAGAGACTAGATTTTAACTGGGGAAGTGGGGAGACATTAAATGAACAGCGAAGTCAGTTTGCTTTAGTTTTATTTATTTTTCTCTTTGGGCAGTGCTGAACTTCCCACCCTCTGGAATGCTGCCAGCCTGAACCATACATGAACCAGGCAAACAAATTGCAGCCCAATGAGATTATATCTTGTAGTTAAGGCTGCCTGTCTGTCTGTCTCACATGCTTTCTCCTGCTTTTTCTTTCATTCTCTTGCTTTTTCTTTCTTTCTCTTAATTTGCTTTCTTACTTTCTCCTTCTTTGCCGTCTCCAGCACCTGTCTTTGTAATAAATTAGGGGTCCAGCTGCCTTCAATTCATCCCAGAGGGAAAGAATTGGATAGTTACAGTGTGATGACACCCCCACTGCCAACAGCTAGACTCATAAAGTGTATTTTCATTAAAGTCTCTTGGTTTTTATGATGGAAACCAATCCATGACACCCAGCCATGGAGTCTTAAATACTTTTTCATTTCTCCTGAAAAAGAACTGACCGTGACAGTATATGGTCCTTATATTCTCAATATCCTTTATGATCTTTAAGTGGCAGGAATGTTTACCACAGCTCATGAAATCACTGACATATTTAGATACCTCACAACAGTCCTCTTTAAGTAACCAGACTTTCTTTCTGGTTACTTAAGCAAAGATTCTGGATTTGAGAGATATTTAGATACAATGGTTTTTAATTAGTTTGGAGAGAACGGAAATTAAACAATAGAAGAAAATTTCAGAATCCCCTTCAGATTTCATCTTCTTTGATACTTGATACTTTTATCGATGTGACACAGCATCAAGGTGGATAATCAAAGCGCCCCTTTAACTGACATGTAGCTCCAGTGCCAATGGCACTGCCTTTAAAGCCATTTCCAGGAAAGAAAGAATCACTTATAACCATTCCCCAGCCTCGTTTCCCTCATCTTGTTCTTCAAAGTAAATTTTCCAAATCTCAGCTTTTCCACAGAATGGAAGATTTTGTGTCTTTGAATTAGAGAAAGGATAAATACAAAACATTTAAAAGAAGTGTTGCCAATGGCCCTTATTTATACTCACTGGCATTCATGAAGATCAATTCATAAGCCAACACTAGACTCTTCTGTAAAATTTATTTTTCTGTTCTCTGCAGGGCAGGGAACAGAAAAATGTCTACAAGATACTGACCAACTAGAACAATGAAAATGCATCTCAAGAGATCAGAGACAGAAGTGCTGCAATTACTACCCACAATACAAAAAAAGGATAGATTTTGATGAAGGTAACATGGTAACTTTCTAGGCATTTACAGGGAGCTTGCTTTTTGTCTGAAAGTGTAAGAAACTGACTGTGGAATCCAAATAACAATTTGCTGCTTCCAAATATATGTCCAGAATCATCTGCTTCATCTCAGATGCTCACAAGCGTATCAGCGATGGTAGTGATGCTGTGCTGGAGACATTAGCCCAGTCAGATTTTGTCTGAGATTATAACTTTTTAACACAGGTCTGGGAGTACAGAATTGCCAGAGAATTTTCCATTATTATTGACCACGTTAGCCTTGAACAGCTGACCTAGATTTAAAAAAATCACTGCTTCATTAAAAAAAAAAAAAAAAGTAATGTTCTGTCCACCTCCTTTCTCTTCTCTGGAGCTCTTTTCCTGAATTGGACAAAGTTGCTTCATGGGGTCAGTTCAAAATGCAGAGATATTTCTTGGCAGAGAAAATTCCAAACTGAAAAGTTTTAAATAGAAGCCAATCCTGTATTGTTTTATTATTTATTTTATTTTATTTTATTTTATTTTATTTTATTTTATTTTATTTTATTTTATTTTATATTTTATTTCGTTAATTTGCAGCATGGTTGCTGTCAGTCACACTGCTGGTCTCCAATGCAGGATACATGGTAGCAGGATCGCTTCGGCCATGCATTTTAGCTGAGTTGTCGGATGGTGAGAGGTGGGTAGTATGCACAAAGTAACTAATTCTCCAGAGTCTAGCAGATCTTCAGAGTATTGCACAGAGGATGAAGAGAGGTCGACAGCAGCGACTGTTTTTTGAGCAGCTCTGAATAATTGCTAGCAATGGTTGGTATAATTCATCAATGTGAATGTTGGTGAAATATGAATGTTTGGAACCAACTGCCAAAGAAGACAAGCAAGACTTGCCCTGATGTTCCTTTGCTTCAAACTGCCAATATTATTGGCTGAAACAGCAGATGAACTAAGCTGGTCATGGAGTCTGAACTTTATTTGCTCTTCTTTTTGCTGATGTTCCAAGTTAAAGTCTTGTTGCCAGAGGGTGGAGTGGTGAAACTTATATTGCATCTACGATGGCTAAGCAGAGGACCTCTACTTCCAGGGCTGTCAGCTGAACCTCCTTCACACTACAGACAGTGTTTTATAAATGGAAAAAAAGTGAAATGTGATCTTGTTGGAATGGGGATACATCCAAAGGACTGCGCTTTGGGTTGTACAGCCTTCCCAAGGAGTCAGAACAAATATCCAGACTTCAGCTCGAGACCAAGCAGAATTGCTTGGTCTCTGTGGAGATGAGATGTAGAACTGGAGAATGTAAACAGATGTGGAGACATTTTGATGCATTTCTGAAACGAAAAATGACTTTTGCATTACTGTATTTTAGAGTTCATTCCAGTCTCCTTATCAAAAATATGGTGCAAAGAAACCATAGTCACTTCATTTTCACTTCTCTGGAGAGAAAGGACACAGTCATCTAGTAGATGAATTAAAAACAGTGCCTACTCAACTGCCAGGGAAGACTTAGAGAAAGCAAGACAAGAAAGTAAGAGTCTGAAGGGAATCACCATGATGGGCTGAGATCTTGACATAGCACAAATTTGTATTTATTACAGTAGGCAGGTTGATTAGTGCATGAGAGATTTCAGCACATCCTCATCCAACTGGCACAGAAAATACAACTTAACAGTAGATAAGAATATTCCACAGCAACAGAGAAAATATACAATATGAAATAGGCCAGAATTCAGCTTCCTAGTGTTCTCCCTCCTTTTCTGAAGGGGGCAACAGCTCTGTGAAAGAAGGTTGGAACAGTAAAATATCAGAATACTCTTCGTATCTGTGGTGCTGCCTTCTGTGGGTAAACAGACAATATGCCAAGAACCAAGAGTGTCTCTATAGCTAAGAGTTTTGAAATGGCAAAGCCCGTTGTTCAAGGATATCTCAACCAATTTGAACTAACCAATGTGGCCTGCTCAGGCCGGTATCATGGACAGCAATAAACCAGAGGACACGATGTCTCATCAGTCTCATGGATATAACTTTCTGCTTACAGCTGTATTTGGCGAAGGTCTCGGTGGTTATGGCCTTTGAGTCAGTGGCTGGGCTTGGATGGGAGCCTTCTGGCTTAGAACCCCGTGCTCGAACCATCTAATCTCTCAGCCCAAAGGAAACTGCGGTGTCCCTGTGGGCCCTCGGTTAAGACACCACGGTTTTGTTTGTTTCGTGCTTAGCTTTTGCTGGGGATTTCTGAAGGTTTCGCAGATGGCAGTTGGTGACTGTCTTCCCTCTTTCTACCTGGAGGCTGCCAAAGGATGGCAGCAAAGAGGCAAATGGTAGAAGGAAACTGAGGTGTGGATAGGGGGTGTATGGGCAGCAGCAGAAATGCTGGAATTGCTTTTGTTGTGAGAGAAAAGCATCGCTTCCTGGAAAACCAACTATCCAGAGTCCAGTGTTTTCCATAGTTTGGTGCTGATAAAAAATGCTGTACTGGCATCTCTGCAACATGATACTCCAAAGCAAGAGTACATTTTGTTATTACATCTGTGACCAGCAGGACTTCGTGGTGGTGGAGGAGACATCTTCGGCTATGACTGTTTCGTTTCCATATCGCTTCTGTCCTAAGATGGCAGTGAGCAATAATTGCTTCAGTGGTTTCTACCCTGCAATTCTTAACCTCTAGGGACTATAAACAGATCCACAAATTCATCCCATGCAAGCCCCTTCTAACACGATGATGACTTCTAATCTCTGCTGAACTTGTTCTAGATTCACATGGGAAAGCTGCAGAAGAAACACCACTTTCCCGGAGCAGCCAGCGTTCTGCACGGAGCCGTCTACACTTGGAAGTAGTCCTGAACTGACAGAGAAAAAAAAAGATCAATCTGAGACTTATGATTTAACAACCTACCAGACACCAAACCTAGACTGGATAGGAAGGCCAATCACTAATGACTGTTATACACAGAAGTGTTAAGGATATGTTCCTCTACCCTTTAAATCTGTTGTGAATTTGTGTTATCTAAGCATACATTTCTTCAGCACAAGAGAAGAGGCACCTTCTTTTTGTTTTCTTGTTTAGCAGAGCTCCTGTGCCTGACATAATCTTTACACTTGCTTCCCCAGCGAAGTGTCTTTTTTCTTCTCCTCCCCTGGTGTTTGCATGAACTTGGTGAACCCTCATCACGTGTGGTAGTGTTTATATTTGCACAGGCTGTTCTGTGTGTCTCTGTTTGTGTTGCCACCACATCTATATGGCTTGGCAGCAGCCCCACGGCTATGTTTCAGCTGCATATAAATCAGCTTCCCTCCATCCCCCTGTGTTTCCATCTGTCTGTCTTTTCTGATTGCTCTGAAACTTTACAGGGCATGGGGGTTAGCCCATAGCTGAACTCTTGAAGCAGAGATGGTACAAACTGAATTTCTCCTCCATAAAATCAACTTACCAAGCTATGGAGGTGTGGGATGTTCATGTTTTCTGAAAGAAGACTCAAAACAGCAGCCTCCTGCTACCCCCGTGCTTCTATATTTCTCAAGCCCCAAAAAGTCCCCCAAAAAGCTGGTGCTGGAGCTCTGAGATCACCTCTGGAACTGTGGAGCCAATCCTCCCCTATCCCTTCACTGCATGGAGACAGCCCCTTCCACACACAGAATTAAATTCTGTTCTTTCATTAGTTGCCACTAATGGAAGAGTAGGAGATGTGAAATGAGTCCCAAGATTGATAGGGAGCTGCACATACGTGTCACCCTGGGAAAGGAGCGTCACGCAGAAACTCTAGACCTTAATACTCTCCTGTACAAAGATGTTATTCAGAGATATCCTCCCAGACAGGGTTCACAGTGGGGTTAATCCTGTGTGTGGCTGACTGAATTGGTGTGAACCCTGAAGATAAATTTCTAGCCTAGACAGAGGGTTTGTGCTTTATGCTTGGCCATGTTTCTTCTCTCAGGTGATTGATAGATACCTTGAGGGAGGAGAAAATAGAACATTTGGCCTTTTGGCCACTGGCACTAGCTGGCCAGCTTGGTAGAGAAGACAAGGACTAATTGTGGAGTATGGTCCTTTTTGAGTATCAGAATTTCCTGTTCCTGTAAAACTGACAGGACAAAGAAGGTGGAATTGAAACAACCCTCCTGCTTTTGTCACAGTGTACTTGAATCAGGGCATCAGATTTAGCTTTCTCCTGAACAGAAAACAACAAAAAAATCTTTTTAATATGCAGGTGGTAGGAGGGCTTTGGAACTCTAGGTCCAGAAGGAAGAAAGTACAAACAACATTATCTCAGAAACACCGTAGGCTAAGTAAGAAAATTAATAGATAAATGAATGAACTGGCCTCCCAAAACACCCAGCTTCTACTTCATAAAGGACACCATGTATCCCTACACAGACCAAACTTATTTAAAATCATCTGCATTGTGGTTTCATAACTCTTTCCAAACTCTTCTCAAGCTGGTGAGGCTGGTGTTCTAGTTTCATGTAGTCCTCTAGCTCCAAATCTGCAAAACTTATGTAAAGTTAGGTCTAACGCTTTGTTGTAATAGATTCCAGAAACCAATGGGTAATGCCTATTTGGTTACACAGATAAATCCTTAGTAATATGATCCATCTGCCTAATAGCTCATTGCTCGAAAACTTTCCTGTGCTGTGGGGATGACTGTGATGTCGTTCTGCAAGAGTAACTTGATTTAGAAATTATGTAAAGGCAGATATCCCTGGTGATGTGAATATCCCTTCCTGTTGCACTTCTAGCTGGAAGACAGAGAATCTGACAGAGACTGTTCTTCAATGTTGCTGATGTCCCAGAGGGATGTCTGAGTGGATGTCATAAAAAGTAAGGCTGTGAGAAACCTTGAATTATATCTATCCACAGAGTTGTCACGGAATCACAATGATTTTAATGTTTACCAGAGTATTTCCATGAGTTTTCCTAAGATGCCAGTGAAGGCATTGACTGATCACAGAAAACATAGAGGACAAATGTATGATAGCACTTTTTTTTAGAGAATAAAATGTGTTTAGGAACAAACAACTATACTGGCATATCTGACATATCTACACTTAGATTTCTTTTGTCTAATAAAAGCTGGATAGCAAATGTTAAAAGTCTGTGTTATCCAATCTATAAATCAAGAACAGGTTATGCCTGGCAGCACACGTACTTGGGACAGGTCAGTTTGAATTCAGGGTTTAGAGGGCACAAGATAAGCAATCAGATATGAAGAACTAAAAGTTAGTGAGATCCACAGTCGTGAGACATCCTCCCGTGCACTGAGGGCTTCTGTGCTCTTTAGGGCTAGGTCTTAGGTTGAGCTGCTGAGCTTGAACATGAAGCTAGAGATGGACATTAATGAGGTCTGTGCCCCTCAGAGTAGCTCCAGGAACTTCCATCATTCGTGAGAGCATTGGTCTGCATGCCAAGCCTTGCAGCTGGGGATGTGTTTATGGCTTTGACTTGTTCATGTTTGGGCACTTTATAAAGCTACTATCATATTTTATTGGGCTTTTTTAACAAGGGCTCTTAGGTCTAACAAAATTCAAGCTTAGCAAAAGAGGCTGAGATAAAGAAACACATGAGAAAGGAGAGAAAAGAGAAAGAGCTTGAGAAACGAGTAAATACAATAGGTGGGTTGAGGGGGAAGCGGTGACAAACTCTTATACGGAACCTCTTGGGCAAAGCCTAAGACCAGGCAGAACTAGATGAAAATATTTATCTATCATCTGAGTTGGACACTTTAAATTTATCCACCAGTCTAGGAGCAAAGCATGGTTAACCTGTTCACATTCCGTTCAGCCAACTCCTGCTTGGACCTGAAATGGGAGATAATACCAGTTCACCAGTACTAACCAGGGCATCTTGGTTCAGCATTGCTATGGCACAGAAACAAGGGAGAAATTCAATGAAATGGAAGGCGAAAGGAAAGAAAATTCATTTCCCATTCTTATCCAACCTGTGAGCTCAATACTGCAGATAATTACTAAAACATGTTCCAAAACGGGACAGGCTATTCCTCTGCTTTCTAATATCGCTGGCGGTAATGGTCGTGTCACTAGTTTGAGAGACTGTTACATAGTTGGGGTATGCACCATGATTAAAGAAGACTTTCCCATTTCCTAAAGAGTTTGGCAACCGGTGTTAGATTCCTTCACCTCCATTTTTAGGTCCCACAGCACCAGTTCCAAGGAGCTGTGCTGCTCTAAAACACTTCTTCAGTGCTCAGTGATTCCAAAGGCATCTTCCAGCTCCCATGCTAGACTGCTAGGCAGGGGTGTGGGTGCTTCCCTGTGCAGCCACACGTCAACAGGAGGTGACCTATTTCCCTGCGAGAGAAACACCAGACCAACTAGGTCTCTGTAGCCAAATTTCCGCAAAACTAAACTTGCTCTCAGAACAGCCCGCATAGCATTCGCACCATCACATCTCACCAGGCTCCCTCCTCAGTCCCCTGGAATGAGTGTAGCTCTTTCGTAAAAGAAAAATGAACAAAAAGCAAATAAACCTAAAAGCCCCAACTTCCAGTGTGCCAAAAAAGAGGCAAGACCTGGGATGTTGATTTGTCCCATGTCTCACCTACAGAAGGAAATGTTAGTTGAAATGTTCTGGTCCTCCAAAGAGGCAGGCCCTGCTCCACGCTGCATGGAAAGGCAGCTGCTCCTGTCCCCTCATGATCCCGGAGCCTTCGGTGCTGGGATCAGCACAGGAAAGATGCCAGAGAAAAAGTATGAGATTACCTCTCAGCAAAAGCCTTTGGCCTGAATCACTGACATCCTTGATTTAAACAGTAATTTAAAACACGCATGATGAGAAGTCAGGGAAGGGATCCAGGAAGGCCTGGGGTCCAGCCAACCCGGTGCGTCTGCCAATTTGCTATTCAGGAGGTACGTTTGCTAGAAAGGGGCAGGATCGTGTCTGCAACCTGTCAGAGCCCTAGGTCCCCAGCTAAGTCACCAGACCCTTATTCAGAAATGACCAGCAGTTGCTTGGCTTCAGCAGCATTCCTTGCTGGGTAGTTAGAGCCCCAATCTTTAGCTCAGAGGCCGTAGAGCAACACATTGGGGGATCTAGGGAAAAAATCTTATGGCACTCTTCCAGCTGATAAGAAAATCCTGCTGCTGGGATAGATTCCTCTCCAGGTTTCCAGCACCAGAGGCTTGGGGACTCAGCAGTGTACCTTGAGAATGAGGAAGGCACACAGGAGCACGAGGCAATGGAAGAAATCCGGATGAATGAAATTAAAAAGGGAGCACAGCAGATCATGCATCTCAGGCAGCTTCTTTCTGCTTTCTCATTTCTCCCTGGGCACTGACTTTCTTCTAAGGGAAGTTACTGGCACCTGGCTCTTGCAGTAAGGGCACAAGAGGGATTAGGGGATATTCATTCTAACCAAGGCGTCCTATTGCTTGATCCCAAGTGAAGAAGTACATGACTTTCAATAAATGTTTCCCAGGTTGGACACTTCTGTAAAATTGATTAGTCCCATTGCAAGTGAGAGTCCAGGTTTAGAAATAGAACTCACTTAACTTTGGTGAAGGGGGAAGAGACTTTTGATCCAGGTCTGAATCCACACGCTGTAGCCTTTGCCCACTGTGAGTCTCTGGTGACTAATTGCTTTTTGGGTTAGATGCCAATGGGTTATTCTCACACAAAATATCTTATTTCCTGCTGTGCAATTCGTCGTGTCGTTTTTCCTCACTCTCCTGGGTCAGACTCAGGTTGGAAACTTACTGCTTAGAGAGGGCAGATAGAAGAAGAGGTCTCTGCTGCTTTGAATCAGGCTTTGTATGATCATGATTCAATGATCACAAATCCTCCAGGGCCTGAAACCTAACAAGGGAATAAAGGAGGAAGCTCTGTCTCTCTCAGATCAAAGGGAGAGAAAAGTTGAGATGCAAAGGAGGCAAAACGTGCTGCAGGGTATGTGAAAATCAGGGCTCCTGCACAGTTTGCTAGAGATTGCCAAAATAGGGTTCTCCACAGACATCCCATACCTATGCAGCACAGCGATGGGAGCGTTTTTAGATAAGATCAAATCCAGAGAGAGCATGCCCGGCTCTGTCTCTTCCAGTAGAACAATATGGGATCCCAGTGCTGGGAAACCACTTTTTTGTGTGCCAGGAAGGAGGCAGGGAATTGTTCTGTGCAACCATCCTGAAGTCTCTGCTCCCACGCATTCTCCTGCTTGCTGAAACCCTGCCAGGAAGCCAAGCAGGAATTGATTTATGTGCAGTAAGTCAAATAAATAAATATATAAGGGACCTTCCTGCCTTGCTTAGCTAGAAAGAGACAGAGATGGACTGGAATCAAGTTCGGTGGGGAGTTATCTGCAGGTGCATTGCTGTGGCACTGAGCTGGGCATTGGGTGCTGACAGCACTGGTAAACATGATATGAATTTCGTAAGGAAGAATTTTGGGCTGCTCTTTGTGAGACCTGTCAATCACTGTGTTCAGTTCTCTCCAGTGAAATCTCTCTGCTGTGTGGGCTTCCTGGGGTCACACAAAACTTGAGTTTCCTGAGTGTTTTAGTTTTAATTTTGGTGAGTTTGTTACTAAAAGGATTTCAGATTCGCTGGGGAAAGGTAGTCTCTTGACTGAATAAAACCTATGGGCAATAAAATATCACTGCAGTCCCCTAGTGCTATCCTGAAGAAAGGAGATCCCCTGCAGGGCCAAGCTGAATGTCCACCCAGCTGAGCGGAGCAGACAACTGCAGCCAGTAGAGAATTGCCTAAGGAAAAGGCATAAGGAAGAGAGAGGGAGTGCAGCAGTATCCATCCTCTGGCCAAGACCTCCCAACTCCGATTAATCAGCTCCGTAAGGACTTCCCAAGAAGGCTGTCTCTGTGTAAACCTTTGTGTTTAATAGGCACCACCCTCGATGAGCTCTCCCGCTTCCTGCTTCTGGCTTCCGCGGCAGTCAGTGGCAAAGGAGCTTCTCGTAGGAAGTTCACATAATGTGAAAAAATGCTCCCGCATTTTTCAAGCATAATCCTCTGAGCTTCCCCAGGCTGACCATGCTGTTTGAGAGCTGGTCTCCAACAACATGCACACATAATTCCTTCACACTGTGTCATATCCTCCGCTGCCCACACACCTGCAAAATGCAGAGATCAGGGCTGCAGTCCATGGCTTGGTCTCATTAATTATCTCTCAATAAAATAAGCAGAGGTGTACTGCACTTGCATTAGCCCACATTCCCCCTGGAATTTGCAAGAGAGTTTCATGCCTAGAATTGCCTGGAGAAGCCACATGTATTACAGCAAGGAGGGTCTCATTTTGCCTCTCTCCCGAGGCATGCAGTTCCCTCACTATTTGAATTTCAGGAATGCCCTTTTCCCCTGCGTACCACCAGCAGCAGAGCTGGGCCATCCAGAAGACGCTACTTTTTCACTTTGTCCTGTGTGTTGTTCAAGTGATGTTTCCAAGGAGCTAAATTCATCCTGCTACTGGACACCCAGGAGGAAAAGGAGTGAGGATGGAGAAGAGCTGGAGTTAGGGTACCAGGGTATCAGCCATGTACCAGCTAATTCAATTTAACACAGTGACCAATAGCAAACAGCATCTTAAAGAAAAGTGAGGGCAGCTCTAATTGCTTTAACACGACTTATGGGGGCAACACAGGCTTCCCTGCCCTTCAGAGAAGGGAGACAAAAATTCTCCTGACTGTTTGTTCTTGTGCCAGACTTTTCCTGCCTACCCTCAGAACAGCAGAATAGCCGCCTGGTTGCTCTTTAAACCCGGTGCAGAATAGGAGCTAAAGCCCACAATTCCTGCTCCCAGGAATGTTCCAGAATTGCTGTAAAAGCAAAAGAATAACAACAAATTGTGGGAAAGGATACAAAAACTAAACACACACACAAAAAAATGTATTCAACAGTGATGTACAGCTTCACCGTATTTCTCTTTATTTTTCATTATTGTCTGTGGCCCCTCTCCCTTTTCTAATATCTCTTACCCTGCTCCTATAGATGCTAATTACTCTGTGTTCAAATTGCCTAAACAGCTGACACACAGAAGTTAAACCGGGAACAAGTGTTTCCCACCTGTTTGTAACTGAAAATGGTGCATTTCAGTTTCATACTCGAAGGAGGAAAGCGCATCTGTTTTTCTAACTCTCCTGATTAGTCTAAGAAGAGATATTTTTTCTCTTTGAAAAACCCACTTCTAATAAAAATAATTCATTTTACCTCTGAGTGAAACCTCAAAATGTCCAAATTCCCTGGAAGTGGGTTTCTAACCTTTCGATGTGAAAGACGAGCTGGCACATTTCCCTGGGAAACCTTGCTTTCAGGCAAACAATTTGACAAAGCCAACCTGTTCCCGCAAAACCTTTCCAATCTGTCCGGTGGCGCTTCCAGCCAACCCCCCCGCCCCTGCCCTCTTCCAAACCTCTCTGTTACAGTAGAGAAGAAAGCAATACTGAAACAGAAGGATCTCTTCTTGCTTTCAGGGTGGAAATGAAACCGGCATTAGCCTATTTACAGAGGATCTTCATGCGAAGGCCAACAGCAAATGCCAGACAGGGCTAGGGGGAGCTTTTCCAAGCACCAAAACGTGGTCCAAAAAAGGAAAAAAAAAAAAAAAAAAAAAAAAAAAAA